>CM033469.1:165148006-165543006 GCA_019447015.1 Hymenochirus boettgeri
GATAATGATTGTAGGTTGTAAATTAATCAAACTATATAAATCAACGCCTAATGGAAACATCTTAGTTGAATCGATAGGAATAATAGAGAAAACCTAATAGAGAAAATCCAGGTAAAAGCAAATCGGAAAACCAATATGGAAACGATAAGGACTGTCAGCAGCAATCCAACTAGACAGTATATGTAAATGCCCAATAGACACACTCCTGTTAAAATTGCGGGTAAATATGGGAAAATCTAGGGGAGAAAAAACTATGTAAAATAAATATGTTGAAACTGGATAAATGAGGAATAACAGGGGAGAAATGTGGACTTATGTGTTTTTATACACCATGTATAAGTACTGTATTATTTCCCCTTTATATTATTGTTTACTGTTATGATTTAACAATGTTAAGTGAAAAAACTGATAACTTTTTAATCAATAAAAATTTATTGATCACTAAAAAGCGAAAATATTTAGCCAACTCCGAATTTGAACAGTCTGCAGTTTTTTCCACAAAACAATATTGTAACTCAGAAATACCCCTCACAAACTATATATTCCTGAAATCTACAAACCTTCAGCTATGTAACACTGTAGTTCGTTCATTTATACCATCAATGGTGTGTTCGCAGTTCGTCGTAGAAGGTCGCACTTTTCTGAAAAAATGAACAAAAAACAACTTCAAAAGGTAAAAATCCTGCCAAAACCTCATGGAATGTAAAAAAAAGTTACTAAATATCAATCTCCCAAATGTCCTAAATCAAACGACATGCCATATGTGTGGTTACCCACGCGGACGTAGAAGCGAATAGCCACGAAGTGAGACAATGCACGATGGCTCAAAAACCGCAAAAATATTCAGGCAACTCTGAATTTGAACAGTCTGCAGTTTTTCCCACAAAACACCCCCCACAAACTATATATTCCTGAAATCTACACACCTTCAGCTATGTAACACTGTAGTTTGTTCATTCACACCATCAATGGTGTGGGCGCAGTTCGTCATAGAAGGTCACACTTTTCTGAGATTTTCTGAAAAAATTAACAAAAATAAACTTTCAAAGGTAAAAATCATGCCAAAACCTCATGGAATGTAAGAAAAAGTTACCAAATATCAATCTCCCCAATGTCCTCAATCAAACGGTATGCCATATGCGTGGTTACACACATGCACTTGGAAGCGACTAGCCACGAAGTGAGACAATGCATGATGGCTCAAAAAACAGCAAAAATATTCAGCCAACTCTGAATTTAAATTTGTCTGCAGTTTTTCCCCACAAAACACCCCCCACAATCTATATATTCATCGAATCTACACACTTTCAACTAGGGAATGCTGTTATTTGTTCATTCATACCATCAGTGGTGTGGGCGCAGTTCTTCGTAGAAGTTCGCACTTTTCGCAGATTTTTTGAAAAAAATTAACAAAAATCCACTTTCGAAGGTAGAAATCATGCCATAATCCCATGAAATGTAACAAAAAGTTACCAAATATCAATCTCCCAAGTGTCCCGAATCAAACGGTATGCCATATGCATGGTTACACATGCGTACATGGAATTAACTAGCCACAAAGTGAGCCAAATCACAGTGGCCCAATTACAGCAACTTTTTAGATCTGTCAGACTAAATGCCCCTCTATATTAGAAATACCCCCCAAAACTATAAAACTATATATTCTTGGTATCTACATGCCTTCAGCTACGCAACGGTGTTATTCTTTTATGCGGTGCACACAGAGACGTGGCCATCAACTAGCTCAAATGGGACGCATGCCCAAGTGCAATTACAAGAATTAAAATCAAAATGCTCTGTAATTTAAACAGCCTACGCTATTTCAAAGGAAACAGTCCCGAAACTTGGAAATACCCCCCACAAACTATATATTTTAGGAATCTACACTCCTTCAGCTATGTTACGGTGCCATGCCATGAAGAATTCCAGACGCAGTAATCCAAAGAACTCTGTGTTTTTAGGAGATTTTGTGAAAAATAAAATTATATGATTCAAAGGTTGAAATCCTATCTAAACCCACTTGACAAGCAAAAAAACCCACTAAATGTCAATCTCGCACATGTCCTGAATCAAACGGTATGCCATATGTGTGGGTGCACACAGAGACATGCCAACTAACTAGCTTAAATGGGACGCATGCCCAAGTGCAATTTCAAGAAAAAATCAAAGTGCTCTGTAATTTGAACAGCCTACGCTTTTTCAAAGGAAACAGCCCCGAAACTTGGAAACACCCCCCACAAAATGTATATTTTTGGAATCTACACAACTTAGACAACTTACAACAACGTAACGTTGTCATGCTTTCATACATACATGAAGAATTCCAGACATACAGTTGTGTTCAAAATTATTCAACCCCCACTGAAATTGAGTGTTTTAGCCAGTTTGACATTGATTTTGATCATTTCAGTCATCTTGTCTACAATTAAATCAAATAGACACTTGTAAGTCAGACAAATATAACATAACATAATATTTCATTATAATGAAATAACCACAAATGTCTTTTCTGTGCTCACATCATTATCAGTTTTATTCAACCCCCAAGTGACATTCATTCTTAGTACTTAGAACAACATCCTTTTCCAGTTATAACAGCTTTTAAACATGAAGCATAGCTTGACACAAGTGTCTTGCAGCGATCTACGGGTATCTTTTTCATGGGCAAAAGCCTCCAGTTCAGTCACATTATTAGGCTTGCGCGCTGCAACTGCTGTCCCACCAGATGTTCTCAATTGGATTTAAGTCTGGTGACTGCGATGGCCACTCCAAAATGTTCCAGCCTTTAATCTGCAACCATGCTCTAGTGGACTTGGAGGTATGCTTGGGATCATTGCCCTGTTGAAAGGTCCATAGTCTCCCAAGCCTCAGGTTTGTGACGGACTGCATCACACTTTTTTTCAATATCTCTTAGTACTCATGGTATCTTGCACATGCTAAAGCTTCCCTGTATCTGCAGAAGCAAAACAGCCCTAAAGCATGATTGACCCCCCCGCTATGCTTCACAGTAGGCAAGGTGTTCTTTTCTTCATAGGCCTTGTTCTTCCTCCTCCAAACATAGCGTTGATCCATGGGCCCAAACAGTTCTAATTTTGTTTCATGAGTCCACAGAACACTATCCCAAAATTTTGTGGTTTGTCCACATGACTTTTGGCATAATGCAGTCGACTCTTCTTATTCTTTGGAGACAGCAAGGGGGTGCGCCTGAAAGTTCTGGCATGGAGGCCTTCATTACCCAGTGTGCGCCTTATTGTCTGAGCTGAAACTTCAGTACCCGCATCTAACAAACCTTTTTTCAGTTCCTCAGCAGTCACACAGGGACTTTTCTCCACTTTGCGCTTCAGGTAGCGCACAGCAGTCGAAGTCAGCATCTTCTTTCTGCCACAACCAGGTAGCGTTTCAACAGTGCCCTTTGCCTTGAATTTGCAAATGATGCTTCCTATGGGTGTCTCTTGGTATGTTTAACATCTTTGCAATCTTCTTATAGCCATTGCCCTTCCTGTGAAGAGGAATCACCACTTCTCTTGCCTTTCTGGACCATTCTCTTGACTTCACCATGTTTGTAAACACACCAGTAAATGTCTAGAAGGAGCTAAGTATCACAGTCATTTTAAATCTGCCTAATTGGTGCATATTATGCTTGATTGCTGCTCTTTGACATCCACAAGTGTTTTCAATACCTGATCGAAAACACTTGAATGAACCTCTGTTCTTAAGAGTGGTAGTCTTTAAGGGGTTGAATAATTGTGTCAATGAAGAAATCACAAAAAAAACCATTTAAGGGCTAGGCCACACTGCTGCGTTTTTTTTGCGCTTGCGATTGCGATTTTCCGAAATTATTGAAAACGCGGCAACGCGAAAAAAACGCGCGTTTTTCGATGCGTTTGCGTTTTGCGTTCTGCATTTTTAATCGCAATCGCATGCGTTTTCCTATACTTATTGAAGAAATCGCAATCGCAAACGCAACGAAAATCGCACATGAAATCGCATGCTATTGCGTTTGCGTTTCAGTGTGGCCTAGCCCTAATACTGTATTACAAAAACAATTAATGTAATTTTAGTTGCATTTGGTTCTTTAAAAAGTCCTTGTAAGATTTAATTCTGAACACAATTACAAATTTACACTGAATTCCCTAAAACCCTTTACAGCATTGGGGGTTGAATAATTTTGAAAACAACTGTAGTACTCCATAGAACTCAGTGCTTTTAGGAAATTTTGTAAAAAATAAAATAAGGGGATTCAAAGGTTGGAATCATGGGCGTAGAGGATGACTTTCTGAATATGGAATCATTGAGGTATCATTGCTACGCGCGGCGCAAACATTTTCTAGGCCATGTCCCTTTCCACGCCCCAGGTCACACCCACTTTGTATTTTACACAACATTAAGTGTAAGTTTTAAATTTTATATTTTACATAAAATGCTTGGCACGCAGAAATGGGCAATAATATGCTTGGCACAGAAATAGATAATATGCTTGGCACACAGAAATGGGCACTAATATGATTGGCACAGAAATGGGCAACATGCTTGGCACACAGAAATGGGCAATAATATGCTTGGCACACAGAAATAGGCAAGAATATGCTTGGCACACACAGTACATATAACTTACAGTTACTTCTATCTTGCTGATAAAGTTGCCTGCTGAGGAAAGAATCCACATCACAGGTCCAGTGAAGCTCTGGGGCAGGAGGGGGCAGGGATCTGCCATAGTTGCCAACATTCTCCAAAAATTTTCAGAGCAATTGGAGTTGTGTGCCACCAAAAAATTTAGCCATGACCCCACATTCATTCCCACTTTTAATGGTCACTATGGCTATGACTTTAAAAAAAGATTTTTATTTTATTGTTAAGATAGATAGACAGACAGACAGACAGATTGAGAGACAGATAGAGAGAGACAGGCAGACATACGAGTGGACAGAAAGACATAAGACAGGTTAGACACTTGGATAAGATACAGAGACAGAAAGAGACATGGATAGATAGATAGATAGATTAGATAGATATATTAGATAGATGATTGATAGATAGAGATGATGATAAATAATAGATAGATAGAAAATGACAGAATAATAGATAGACAGAATGACAGACCTAAACTTGCCTCAGATCTTTTTAACTTGCATTTAATCTTCTGGTGGGATGCAGTTTAGCATTAAAAATTACAGTAAGTAACTTGCCCTTCTCTTCTTACATAGAGACTAACCTCCTCCAGGCAGAGATCACATCCAGAAACCAGCAGGACATTGCTGCACACACCTTTTGGCCAGTGTCAGTAAAGTTTAAAAAAAATAACTGTTTCTTTTGGGTTTTGAATAAACTTTATTCATACTGACTCTGCCCGGCCAGGTCAAATAGAGTTTAGGAAGGGGAGCCGGGACATCACGCGATGTTGGGAGGTATGTTTGGGAGAGGGAGCTGCTACTGACACCAGCACTCCCACCCCACACCCGGAAATGGGGGGGGGGGGGGGGCAGGAATTAAAGGTACATTATTATTTTTTTTTTTTTCCCAGCAATTTTTTTTTTCTCCCCATAAGCCTTCCTAAGCATTATGGAAAATCCGCCTATGGTTGGAATCCTACCTAAACCCACTTGCCAAGCAAAAAAAACAAAAACCTGCTAAATGTTAATCTCCCATATGTCTTGTATCAAAACAAACTATATATTTTTGGAATCTACATACCTTCAGCTACGTAACGGTATCATCCTTTCATATATACATGAAGAATTCCAGATTCTGTTATTCATAGAACTCCGTGCTTTTAGGAGATTTTGTGAAAAAATAAAATAAGAGGACTCAAAGGTTGAAATCCTACCTAAACCCACTTGGCAAGTAAAAAAAACCCACTAAATGGCAATCTCCCACATGTCCTGAATCAATCGGTATTCCATATGGGTGGGTGCAAACAGAGACGGGGCCACCAACTAGCTCAAATGGGACCCATGCGCAATTGCAATTATAAGAAAAAAATCAAAAAACGCCACAACCTACCACCACCCCTACACACTCCCCCTTTTAGTGGTATATTAGTGAAAATCAGTTAGTACAGAGAATCACACAAGTTTTTGCACTCTAATGATCAAAAAAATTTAATCCGGTCTTTTTTTTGGTACCTCTGCAAAATTTCCTACTAAAATAGGCTTAGTTTCCCTTGAAATCGAACAAATAATGATCTGCGTTTACTTTACGATATCACCGGGGACATTGGGAAGCTTGAAGAAGACAAAAATTTTTGCTAATTTTTAGTTTTAGGGGGGGGAAAAGGGGTGTGTATCACTTTAATAATTTTTTTGTGTGCATTTTCCCTTTTTTTTTTGGATCAATCCTCAAAGATGATCATCAAATCCTATTTTCTAATTCGAAATCTGATCGGAAAAATCACTTCCCGGAAATCGTTTTCCAGGAAGTGATTTTTCATTCATTGGCAAAGATCAATAATTTGGTGATCTAAGTCTTTGCTAAGTAGCAAAGACTTAGAAAAAATCCTATTTGTGAATGGAACTCTGAGTTCCATTAGCAAAAAGTATAGTAAAGCTGTGACACTGACAGCTTTACTATACCAGGTACTGCACTGTGATCTGAATGGAGATCACAGTGCAGTACCTCCACTAGACCACCAGAGCAGCCTCCTACCACTCTTAGGGAAGACCCCGGTGAAGGAGGAAGCTTCATGACGTCATTGGGGTCTCCCTTTCCGCTCCGATTCTTCCTCCACATGAAACCGGCTTCCTGCTATGCAGTCACGGCTTAAGGTAGAGATATCTCAATCTCGATTGAGGGGGCTAGGGGGTCAGTTGAATGCTGCCTCCCGATCACACCTAGCACCCACAATTTTTTAAATATATTTTTTATATATACGATCTGTGGCAGTTTGGTTCTTTACTGCACAGATCGTATATATACGATCTGGGGCACTTAAAGGGTTAAAGAGGTGCACTGCTGATAAATGCATTGCTCAGAGCTGTGCTAAGATAATGTTTACTTCATTATACTGCTTCTGCAGCTCTACACATCTTGGGGTTTGCTTCTCTGCGCAGTGCGTCCCTTAGTGTTATTGATAAAATAATACAAAAATAGCAAAAAAAAAGTGTCCAATATCAGTTTAAAATCGTAATACATCAATAGTAAAAATCATATATTAAAAGATTAAAACTCAATAATAAAACCACTTACACAACATAAAGTGTATCTGTGGCCTTACTATATTATTAATGTCATTGCACCTTGTAAGGCCCATACACAAACAAATCCCAGATGTACGATCCCTATATTGTACGAATGCCAGTTTGTGTATGGGCCCCATAAGGTTCAATGACATGAATAATATAGTAAGGGGGAGCAGCCTAAAGATCGATCGATGGTACGAATTTGTGTATGGGCCCCATAAGGCTATGTGCTTCTATTAACCCATTCAACTGCCCCCCTAGCCCCCTCGATCCCCCCTCGGTTGTGTCCAAATCCGAGGGGGGGATCGGAAGATATCCCTACCTTAACATGGCCCCCGCAGCTGAAGCCGGTCCCACGTGGAGGAAGTTCCTTGTTCCGGAAAGGGAGACCCCGGTGTTGTCACTGAGCTTCCTCCTTCACCGGGGTCTTCCCTTGAAGTGGTAAGAGACTGCCCCTGGTGGTCTAGTTGAGGATCTCCATTCCGATCATGCTGCAGTACCTGTATAGTACAAGCTGTCATGCTGACAGCTTTTACTATACATTTGTGAATGGAACTCAAAGTTCCATTAACAAATAGGTTTTTTTCTAAGTCTTTGCTACTTAGCGAAAAAATAAAAAAAATGGGGACAGAGATCAAAATTTGATGATCACTTCTGATCACCAAATTATTGATCTTTGCCAATGAATGAAAAATCACTTCCTGGAAAATTATTTCCGGGAAGTGATTATTCCGATCGGATTTCGAATTGGAAAACGGGCATTTATGCCCGTATTCCAAGTTCGGTATCATTCCCTAAGATGATTTGATGATCATCTTTGGGAATGATCCCAAAAAAAGGGGAAATGCACACAAAAAAATCTTAAGTGATACACACACTTTTTTTTTTTTACCCTAAAACTATAAATTAGCAAAAAACTTTGTCTTCTCCAAGCTTCCCAATGTCCCCGGTAATATCGGTAAAGTAAACGCGGATCATTTATTTGTTGGATTTCAAGGGAAACTAAGCCTATTTTAGTAGGAAATTTTGCAGAGGTACCAAAAAAAGACCGTATTGAATTTTTAGGATCAGTAAAGTGTGCAAAAACTTGTGTGACTCTCCGTACTAACTGGTTTTCCACTAAAAGGGGGAGTGGGGATAGGGTTGGGGGGTGGGTTGTGGCGTTTTTTAATTTTTTCTTGTAATTGCAATTGCGCATGGATCCATTTGAGCTAGTTTGGCCCCGTCTCTGTTTGCACCCACCCTTATGGCATACCGTTTGATTCAGGACATGTGGGAGATTGCCATTTAGTGCGTTTTTTTACTTGCCAAGTGGGTTTAGGTAGGATTTAACATTGAGTCCTCTTAATTTATTTTTTCACAAAATCCCTAAAAGCACGGAGTTCTATGAATAGCAGCGTCTGGAATTCTTCACGTATATACGAAAGCATGATACCATCATGTAGCTGAAGGTGTGTAGCTTCCAAAAATATATAGTTTGTGGGGGGGTATTTCAAAATTGATTAGGCTGTTCAAATTACAGAACACTTTGATTTTTTTTCTTGTAATTACACTTGTGCATGTGTCCAATTTGAGCTAGTTGGTGGCCACATCTCTGTGTGCACCCACACATATGGCATTCCGTTTGATGCAGGATATGTGGGAGATTGACATTTAGTGGGTTTTTTTGCTTGTCAAAAGGGTTTAGGTAGGATTTCAACCCTTGAATCATCTTATTTTATTTTTCACAAAACCTCCTAAAAACACGGAGTTCTTTGGATCACTGGGTCTGGAATTCTTCATGTATGCATGAAAGCATGGCACCGTAACGTAGCTGAAGGTGTGTAGATTCCAAAAATATATAGTTTGTGGGGGGAATTTCCATGTTTCAGGACTGCTTCCTTAGAAAAAGTGTAGACTGTTCAAATTACAGAGAACTTTAATTTTTTTCTTGTAATTACACTTGTGCATGCGTCCCATTTGAGCTAGTTGGTGGCCACGTCTCTCTGTGCACCCACACATATGGCATACCGTTTGATGCAGGATACGTGGGAGATTGACATTTAGTGGGTTTTTTTTGCTTGTCAAGTTGGTTTAGGTAGGATTTCAATCCTTGAATCATCTTATTTTATTTTTCACAAAACCTCCTAAAACACAGAGTCTTTGGATCACTGGTCTGGAATTCTTCATGTATGTATGAAAGCATGGCACCGTAACATAGCTGAAGGTGTGTATTCCAAAAATATAAGTTTGTGGGGATTTCCATGTTTCGGGACTGTTTCCTTAGAAAAAGTGTAGGCTGTTCAAATTACAGAGCACTTTGATTTTTTCTTGTAATGGCATTTGTGCATACGTCCATTTAGCTATTGGTGGCCACGTCTCTGTGTACACCACACATAGGGCATACCGTTTGATTCAGAACATGTGGAGATTGATATTTAGTGGGGTTTTTTGGTGGGGCATTTCCAAGTTTTGGGGCTGTTTGAAATTACAAGCATTTTGATTTTTTTCTTGTAATTACACTTGGTGCATGCGTCCAATTTGAGCTAGTTGTGGCCACGTCCCGTGTGCAATCCACCTATAGCATACCGTTTGATTCAGAACATGTGGGAGATTGACATTAAGTGTGTTTTTTTGCTTGTCAAGTGGGTTTAGGTAGGATTTCAAACCTGAATCATCTTACTTTACTTTTTTTTTTTATTTCTTTTTTTTTTCACAAAACCTCCTATAAACATGGAGTTCTTTGGATTACTGGGTCTGGAATTCTTCATGTATGTATGAAAGCATGGCACCGTAACGTAGCTGAAGGTGTGTAAATTCCAAGAATATATAGTTTTGGGGGTATTTCTAATATAGAGGGTGTTTAGTCTGACAAATCTGAAAAGTTGCTGTAATTGGGCCATTGTTCATTGGCTCACTTGTGGCTAGTTGATTCCACGTTTGCGTGTGTAACCATACATAGGGCATACCATTTGTTCAGGACATTTAGGAAACTGGTATTTGTAACTTTTTTTTACATTACTTGGGATTTTGGCAAGATTTCTACCTTGAGGATGTTTTTTTTTCAAATTTTTAGAAAATCTGCTAAAACTGCGAACTTCTACGAAGAACTGCGCCCACACCATTGATGTACGAATGAACAACTACAGAATTTTGTAGATAAAGGTGTGTGGATTCGAGAAATATATGGTTTGTGGGGGTTGTTTTTGTGGGGAAAAATTGCAGACGTGTTCAATATCAGATTTGCTGAATATTTTGCTGTTTCTTGAGCCATTGTGCATTGTTTCACTTTGTGTCTTTTGGCTTCCACGTCACGTGTGTAACCACACAATATGGCATACCGTTTGATTCAGGACATTGGGAATTGATATTTAGTAACTTTTTTTACATTCCATGAGGTTTTGGCATGATTTCTACCTTTTGAATGTGTTTTTGTTCATTTTTTCAGACAAATGCGAATTTCTACGAAGAACTGCGCCACAACCATGATGGTATGAATGAACAAACTACAGCATTTCGTAGCTGAAGGTATGTAGATTCTGAGAATATATAGTTTTGCGGGGGTATTTCCAAGTTAGAGGGTGTTCATTTTGAAAAATCTGGGAAAATGCTGTTATTGGCTCACTGCGCATTGTTTACATTTTGACTAGTCGTCTCCCACTCCCTGTGTGTAACCACACATATGGCATACTGTTTGATTCAGGACATTTAGGAGATTGATATTTGGAAGGTTTTTTTACATTACATGGGGTTTTGGTGTGATTTTGTAACTTTGAAATGTATTTTTCTCTATTTTTCCAGAAAATGTGTAGAAATGCGAAATTCTACGAAGAACGCGCCCACACCATTGATGGTATGAATGAACGAACTACAGTGCTACATAGCTGAGGTGTTTAGATTTCAGTAATATATAGTTTGTGTGGGTATTTCTGAGTTATCAGGGTGTTTTGTGGAAAAAACTGCAGACTGTCCAAATTCGGAGTTGGCTAAATATTTTCGCTGTTTCTTAACCATCATGCATTGTCTCACATCGTGGCTTTTTTCGCTTCCACGTCCGAGTGTGTAACCACACATATGGCATACTGTTTGATTCAGGACATTTGGGAGATTGATATTTAGTAACTTTTTTTTACATTCCATGAGGTTTGGGCATGATTTCACCTTTTGAAGGTTTTTTGTTCATTTTTCAGACAAGCGAACTTCTACGAAGAACTGCACACACACTATGATGGTATGAATGAATAATCTACTGCGTTACATAGCTGAAGGTGTGTAGATTCAAGAATAATAGTTTGTGGGGGCTTTCTAAGTTACGGGGTGTTTGTGGAAAAAACTGCAGACTGTCCAAATTCGGAGTTGGCTAAATATTTCGCTGTTTCTGAGAGCCATCTGGCATTGTCTCACTTTGTGGCTTTTCGCTTCCACGTCTGCGTGTGTAACCACACATATGGCATACCGTTTGATTCAGGACATTTGGGAGATTGATATTTGGTAACTTTTTTTTACATACAGACTGTTCAAATACAAAACTGGCTAATTTTTTTTTGCTGCTACTGACGTTTGGCACTGGTCACGCTCTGGGTTAGTTGTAGCCATGTCTCTGAGTACACCCATGAATTGGCATACCGTTTTATTCGGGAGGGGTTAGGCTTTCATATTTGAGATGCGTTTGAACTTTCCTCCACAGTTTTAGTTGAAATTCGCATTTGATTTGTCTCTGATTTTACAGTTGAGAAAAAAAGGAAAATGGAGAAAGTAACTTACAATTTGACGAAGAGCTGCGTCCGGTGATCTGCATTTTGATCGAAACTAACCTCACTTGTAAATCCTGCGGTGTGTGTAGTTTTCTAAAAATATCTCACTTGTGGGGTATTTTGTTAATTTGGTAGATATTCTATGTTAACTGTCAGTAGTGGTTATACATTTTAATGGGTGTAATATTCTTGAAGGTGCAGTTAGTTTGGGGGGTCTCCTGTACAGGAAAAGTCGGGTACCTACATATATCTGGTATCGTTGTACTCGGGAGTATCAGAGCTTTAGAAACAGTAAGATTTTTGTGCGTAACCTTAAATAACTATAAGTAAAAATGGGAAAAATCCATGAAAATTTCCAAATTTTTCATTTTTTTTACATATTTTACCCATAATTCCAGTAAAATTTCCAGAAAAGTTACAAAATTTGTTACCATGTAAAGTATCACTTTGTGTTGAAAAAATAGTATATATTCCTGATTTAAGCTGGCAAGGTTTCCTACTGTAAAATTAGTCTAAAGCGATTAAGGGCAAAATCCTGAAAATTCTTCTGGCAGTTAAAGCAAAAAAAAAAGAAATTCTCCTGGCAGTGTAAGGGTTAATAACTGCAATGATGTGTCATAGCTCCACCCCTTTATGCAAATAGCTAGGCATGTCATAACAGTCACCAGGTGAAAGTCAAAAGAAAAAAACAAAGTTTACATAGTACAGGACCGGTAGCTCTTGGTGGTCAGCTGTGCTATACTTGCAGTGCTGTGTCCTGAGTTCGATTACAGACTCAGGCGCAAATCTGCAAGCAAGTTACCAAACCTAGCAAAAACACTTTCCATGTAGTAGTAATCTAGTGTCATTTTTATTTTTGTCCATTGTGGATTTTATTTTTTAATAATGTTAAAAAGAAGATTTCTCCTTATATATAGGTTGAATTATTCCTATGCAAAGAAACCCTTGTATCCACAAAGGCAGTGGATAAAAGTTAAATGCAGGAAACAAGGATAAATTATTAATAGTCAAATAAAATTTTCAAAGAAGGGTCATGCTACACAACTTATAGGTGTATCTTTATATGGACACAGAACTCCACATTGATTTCTAATCTCCTATTAATTGACATAGTAACATAGTAATTGAGGTTAAATAAAGACATACGTCCATCAAGTCCAACCTATTCACCCTCCTTTTTTTTTTTACCCTACCTAACAGTTGATCCAGAGGAAGGCAAAAAACTCCAGCTAAAAAGGGGGGGGGGATTCCTTCCTGACTCCAAACGGCAATCGGAAAGTATCCCTGGATCAACCAGATCTATATGTATTAATAACAGTAATTCTCAATATTTTTTAGTTTTAGAAACTTATCCAGGCCTTTTTTAAAGATATTTAATGAACTTGCCATTACCACATCTGCTGGAAGACAGTTCCAGTTTCACCATTCTCACTGTAAAAAACCTTTCCTAACCTGAAGGTGAAACTTCTTTTCTTCCATCCTTAAAGGATGTCCACGAATCCTGTGATGTGACCTATAAGTGAACAATGCACCAGAGAGTTCATTGTATGGCCCATTAATATATTTGTATAAGGTTATCATATCCCCATGCAAACATCGCTTCTCCAATGTAAACAGCCCTAACTTGTCTAATCTGCCTACCCCTCCATTCTCCGTATTAATTTAGTTGCCCTTCTCTGAAATGCTTCCATTTCCAAGATGTCCCTTTTGTATATGGGATTCCAAAACCACACAGGATATTCCAAATGAGGCCTTACCAGTGCCTTGTAAAGAGGGAGAATAATATTTTTCTCTCTTGAATCTATTCCTCTCTTTATACAAGACAATATCTTGCTAGCTCTAGCAGTTGCTACATGGCATTGTTTGCTACAGCTAAATCTGCTATCTACCAGAACCCCCAAATCTTTTTCCATTACAGATGCACTTAACTCAGAGTTATTTATGGTGTAGGTGGTACAGGGATTATTAAATCCCAAATGCATCACCTTACATTTATCAACATTGAATGACATTTGCCATTCTGCTGCCGATTTTGATAATCTATCTAGGTCTACTTGCAACACTTGCACATCATTTGAAGTTCCCAAAGCTCTGCATAGTTTAGTGTCTGTAATAAATGGCCGGGACGGCCAGGGTACTTACAAGTATGCTTTTAGGAGGAGGCGGATAGTCCGGAAAATGCAGGACACAGACGCTGCTGGGAACAGAAGGCTGAATTCTGGAACAAGGTGCGGCTGGGAACTGTAGGCAGGTTACTGGAACAAGGTGCTGCTGGGAACTGTAGGCTGGGAATTGGAACAAGGTGCTGCTGGGAACTGTAGGCTGAATACTGGAACAAGGAGCTGCTGGGAACTGTAGGCTGGATGCTGGAACAAGGTGCTGCTGGGAACTGTAGGCTGAATACTGGAACAAGGAGCTGCTGGGAACTGTAGGCTGGATGCTGGAACAAGGTGCTGCTGGGAACTGTAGGCTGAATGCTGGAACAAGCAAGGTAAGGTACAGGAACAGGCTAGGTAAGTGGACACAGGAGCAGGCAAGGTAGGTAGTCTCTGAAGCGGGAGGGAAAGGTAAGTGTTGGAGCCAGCGGAGAGGATCCAAGGCAGGTGAGTACCAGGAGCCAGGGGTAGCTAACGCTACTATCGGGCACCGGGTCCAGGAGGACGTCGGCTTTTGAATTCTCGCGCTGCCCGGCGTGTCGGCGTCGTGACGTCATGACGTCTACGACGCCGCCCACCCAGAAGTGCAGAGCAGCACGGGACCGGAGCGGCAGATAAGTTCGTGACAGTGTCATCAGCAAAAACTGAGACCTTACTCTCAATGCCCCTTCTAAATAATTTATAAACAGATTAAACACAAGTGGCCCCAGTACAGAAGCCTGAGTCACTCCACTTAGAACTTTAGCCCACATAGATGTAGCTCCATTAACCACCACTCTCTGTTTGTGATCCAATAACCAGTTCTCTATCCATGAACAAATGTTTTCTTCAAGGCCATCAGTCCTCAGTTTAAACATACTATGTGGCATAGTATCAAAAGCTTTCACAAAATCCAAGTATACCACATCCACTGCTGTGCCTGAATCTAAATTCTTACTCGCTTCTTCATAAAAACCAATTAAATATGTCTGGCATGATCTATATCTCATAAATCCATGCTGACTACTACTAATAAGATGAGCTCTGGAGAAAAAGTCAAGGATATGATCACGTAACAAAGTTTCCATCACCTTCCCTACCACTGATGTTAGCCTTACAGGTCTATAGTTACCAGGCTGTGAACGACTACCTTTTTTGAATATTGGTATTACATTGGCTTTTTTCCAATCCAGCGGCACATCCCCAGAGCAAAGTGAATCTGACAAGATGAGAAACAGTGGTCTAGATAGAAGTGAACTAAGCTATTTTAAAATCGAGCATGCAATCCATCTGGTCCTGGGGCTTTATTAATATTAACTTTGTCTAATTGTTTCCGTACCTTATCCTCCGTCAGCCAATGTGAATACTTCTCATTTCTCCCCTGCATATTATTACAATCCCTACTGTAAGGACTAGGATTCTCAATAGTGAAAACCGATGTAAAAAAACGGTTTAGCAGATTAGCCTTTTTGGTATCCTCTACAATCATCTCAGCCCCATTATTTAATTGACAGTGGGGGATACATTACCTCTTATAAAACATGAGTGGTACTCATGTTCACTTCACTTTATAAGGGCTAGGCCACACTAACGCATTTTTAGTGTGATTTTAAATAACATGGAAATCGAAGGAACACAAAAATTATTGAGATTTGTGATGCGTGTGCGATTGCACAAGCGGATCCATTTTGGTGATGCCCTCACCATGGGATCACCATGTTTTTCAGCAATCTCATGCCTTTCCATAATGGTAAATAGCGTAATCACTTGCGCAAATGCGATACAACGTACAGAAATGGCACACGCAATCGATTGTGTGCACGCTTTGGTGCATTGCAGTGAGGACTCTGCCTTACTCAGACAGTGTTAAAGATGGGCCGGATTGCAAATCCGAACCCGGTTCCCGGGGCAGATTTCAGAGAATCGCTGATTTAGCGCAATTCCTCTTTCCAAATATTTTTCAAATATTCGAGGATTTCCGAATTTTTTGAAAATTCAAGGATTTTTGCTCTTTCTGTTTTTATTTTGAAATTTGAAAACGATCTAGCCACATGTCCCAAATTCACCAATGCCAGCTATTTTTATCAGTGCCAACCTCCTGGGTATAAAAGGCAGCTCAACAGGCACCATTTTGTCAGTGTGTTGGAAAGAGTTTAGTGGAGACCTGGCAGTGTAGGAGTCTGAGGGTGTTTTTGTGCTTTTCCATTTATAAGGGTTAAAATAACTTTTTAATGATTGATCAAGATTTTATTTTTGACTATATTTGCCTTTTAAATAGGACTGCATTGGAAATAGAAGGGTGGGTCAGTAGGTGTGTTTACCTGTGTCTGTGTGGGTATCATTATGCATTTCCAAGTGTAAAAATAATGCTGCCAAACAACTGTAGTTGGCATTTCGGTCGGTTGGGAAAGACTGAAAATCTTTTGTTATTGCTCCCAGTATGACTGTCTGCCCGATAGATCCCCATACCTTGTATGGGCAATTGGTCAGATCTGTGTGTGCGTCCCCCACCGAATGTGTGCTGACCAAGCCTGATACATGTAATGAACAATGCATTTTAATGGCAGAATGGTTCAGAGAGAAACATTATGAGGAGGATAGAATTAAAAAGGCTTAGAGTGAAACACACAAGAAAAGGGAAATTGCTACTAGTACCTAAAACAAAGTAGAGAAGAAAAGAAAACCTGTAGCACACTATATAAATTCATTAAAATCCCTTTATTAGGCATAGCATGGGGAAGAAGACAAAGCAGGGGCGCAATAAAAAATTCGGGATGGCGACGCAGACAAATGCGTGGGCACATCACGGCACGCATTCGTGCATAATGATGTTGTAGCCGCATGCAATTACATATTGGCGTCACACTGCAACAGTGCCACTATCCTTTGCAAATGGCCTTTCACATTAGACAGGCGCCGTGGTTTGAAATAAAGAAGAAGCCACTAGTCTGCCTGGCCGGTGCCTGTGAAGTTTCTCTGGCTGCACTTGCGTGTGGGTAGTGTGCATGCGTGTGCAGAAGATCATGCAGCTGCAACGTCGGACAGCTAAATCCTCCAACACAAAATTGAGTAAGCCACTCTTACCACACATAGTCTTTGTGGGGCTGTGGGCTGACCATGTCTTATATTTTCAGGTTTGTGAGCACTTCTGTAGAACTTGTGTATGCTTACCATTCTGTGTGAGGTGGGCATATGGGCATCGCATATTTACCAGTCGGTATGGGCTGGTCATATGGGCATCATATATTCACCAGTCTGTGAGCTTGGCATATGGGCATAATATACCATTCTGTGACGCAAGCGATCACGTAGACTGTAAGCTCTTCGGAAACATTCTAATGTCTCAAGGCATGCTGCAATTATATCAATATATACATAATTTATATATATATATTTTCTTAACCGATGTATGAAATTGTATTTAATTTTTATTTATCTGTATAATTTCTTGCACTTATCTCCTTTGTTTGCATACTCTGAATTTTATAATGTACAGCACTGTGTACCCAAGGGGCGCTTTATAAATAAAATTATACATACATACATACATTACCATTTTTTTCTGCAATCGCATGCGTTTCCATAATGGAGAATAGCGAAAGTGCTTGCGCAAATGCGAATCGCACGGCCCATTTAAACCAAGAAATCAGGTTGAAAAAGTTTCTTCGCATCTGAATTTTTTGCCGATATTTGGCCCGGTCTAACAAAATTTCATTGCAGTCATCAACCGGGCTGAAATATCAGACTGTGTACACAATGCCTAAAAATCATGGTTACAACTCTAACAAACTTTTGTTTGCCGGTTTCAGACACATGGAGATCCTAAATTGGAGATCCTTGTATAAAACTTCAATACAGCTAGACTGCAAACCAAATTGTATTTGTTTCGTTTAAATCTGAAACTTCTGTTGCAACTCTTGATGGTGTCTGTACTGTACTTTATATAGTGGATAATGCACCCCGAACTGTAAATTATAAGGATATTAGAAGTCACCGAGGAGTTCCGTGACCATATAAAAGTACGAGGCCGCAGGCCGAGTACCTTTTATACAGGGCACGGAACTCCAAGGTGACTTCTAATATAATTATAATTTACAGTTCGGGGTGCATTATTTATTATAACCTACCTCTTTTTGGCTTCTGGTTTCTTCTTCTCCTGGAACAGTAAGATTATAAGGCTATAATCTTACAGTTCCTCCCATAGAAATCCACTATAGGGGTAGGTTATATGATAGATAGATAGATAGATAGATAGATAGATAGATAGATAGATAGATAGATAGATAGATAGATAGATAGATAAACTGGCAGATGGATGGATGGAGAGATAGATATATGGAAATTTAAAATATAATATTTTGTAATACATAATTGTTAGTAGATGTCTACAAAGAGATAATCAATATGCATATGATTTAAGCTGGTTTCTTTAAAGCTTTAAATAATGGCTGTTATATATCATTTCATGAAATTGCCTCTATTTAAAGAGAGCAGTAGCACAAAAGAAAATGGGAAACAAAGTACATTTGATATGTTCATGACTGGGCGATGTATTACGGAGTTTGGCAGACTCTGGCCATCATTGTGCTAATACCCACAAGAACAAGGGATTTGGTAAAAGCCCCTTCTGTTTAATAAAGTGATTTGTTCCAGTAACAGTGATAATAAAATTGGCCAAATGAAACAAGATTGTGCAATGAGAGCTTGAATCCAATTTGCTCTGCTAGTACCATTACAATTTATCTTTGTGTTTACTCATTTGTAGAATTGCTAGCAGTCTTTTTATGTGCAATTAATGGGATTAATAGCGTTCAGGAGCAAGAAAACAGAACCAAGGAGCAAAGAGCTTTCATTTGCATGTCAATTACATTATAGCTCAACCTGAAGCAGAGAATAAGTTAGCCCCAAAGCACATCATACTTTTAATTTGTATTCAGTTCTCTTTCTAAAATGGAAAATTGTACTCGATTTCTCAGATGGGGAATCCAATAAATAATCACTTAATCCCATGTTTGTTTTAGATTTTTATGTTCATTCCTTAAAGAAAAAACATTAGACACTGTATAAAAATTGATGGGCATAGTACAGACACTTTAATTGAAGGAGGATTTTTTTTACTGCCTACTACTTTTAACACAACAAATATTTAGAAATGTAATCTGGTCCAACCTGCACATCTATTAGGAACCAGAGTCATTTGAAGATATGCATGTATGCCTAACATATTTTTTAACTTGCCTATTGACAGTAACATACTATTTTTAAATAATTTATTATAAATGTCCTGGATACTCCCCAACTAGACTTACCACACTGCAACTTGTTTATCTTTATAGTGTTTAGTAGACTCTTATGCTTGTGAAGGTTCTCATTCATCCAGGTTCTCATTCATCTTCAAGAACTAAACTTCAAGTCCAGTTGATCTAATTGAATACAACAGTAGACTCTTATGTTTATTTGTGGTGTTATATACTAACAGGGAGATTCAACCAGAACCACACTTGCTCTGGGCAAATCTCCCGTAGCAGATTTACCAGTGGCTGCATGGATCTGGGTGAATCTCAACCACACATAAGTATTTACCGCCAGCATTAAATAGTTTTATGTGCGCACAGCCCCAAATCTTCCCTAGATTTTAGGATAGGGAGGCCAATCTGCACTGTGTGTACAGAAACCGGTCTGTGGTTGGATCTCTGGTTTTGCATTTAGCTCGTGGAATGCTGTAAAAACCTTTTATTATGTGAAGCATTTTGTAAGGGCTACCATGGAAACATGGAAATTACCCAGAAGTTTATGTTCCTTTTTTGCATCTAGCCCTGACCATACATACGGTCCATAAGAGACTGCATGATTTACTGAAATGTTCGATCATCCTTTTTTCTGATATGGATGAACTGACATCTGTCGTGGCCAGCCATGAAAACACCTCCTATTTTTTGGCTGACCAACTGATACATGAAAATATTGGTCAGTCGGTCTAAATATCTGTTTGTGTGTACCCAGCCTTACGAATTCTGCCTGTCATTTTTTAAAGATTGGTACTGTGAATGCCCAGCTTAACACAAATATAAAAGCCTCTGATAACAGACCTTTTTAACAAATGTGATTTGCTAACAAATATTATTTTCAGCTGAATTTATCTCATATGAGTCGCTGTGCTCTTTCTCTACCTAGGTTTATATTATACCTTGACAAGGTTTATTTTGCACCTGAGAGACAATGCAGAATACCACTCATGCTATTACATTACTAAACTCATTTCAAGGTCCAGCAAATCATATTTCATACTATATGTACCTCATGGACCATAACATAGTATGTTTCATGTTGCTATTTTATATTGCTTTTTAATATTACATATCTGTACAGACAGGAAAATAGCCCAGCTAATAATTTAGCTGGAGCAGATCTGCAAAATTAAATGTATTTAATGTTCAATATTTTTTTTTATTATTACAAGTTGTGCAGAATTCAAAGCATCAAGTAATAATCAAATAAACTTGTGAGATAAAATAAGATAAGTAACAATGGCTCCCATGGTATCCAGGCAAAATCATGTTATTCTGTATTGAAGTGTTAAATATCCCTTTAGCCTGGTACACACCTTTAGATCCTTCGTGTAGACCAACCATTCAGCACATCTGACTGGTCAGTCAAGACGAAGGACTGTCAGTTGTAGAAAAATTAACTGCAGCCAACAGTTCACCGTGACCAAGTGTGGTCCATAGAGAACCAAATGATTGGCCGTGGTTTTCAGAAGTGCCTGGTTAGATATCGGTTGTGGCTTGCAGAAAAGCTATGCAATTTTTTCAGACAGTTTAACCAAAATTCGAGCAATTGACCATACCCACTCTGGGAGGTATGAGGCATGACTGCTAAAAGTCCACATTGTCTAGGATTTCTAGAAAGCTAGGATTGTATCAGGAACGTAAATAAAACTTTCTAAAGTCTTTCATTTATACATATTTCCATATGTTTCCAATTCTCTCTATTACTTTGTGAAATATCAAATAAAAGATTCTCTACTGTGCTCTAATTACTTTTTTTGCACTTAACATGACGTTGAGCAAATTTATTGTCCTGTCTGTGAAGCTCAGACAATGGCTGACTTAGTATTAATCCCCCCCTGGAGTCGGGATTCGGCAATCAAAGATAAAAACAACACTTTTTTTTTAACATTTGAAAAACCTTGTGCATGTACTCCTGGGCAACTGGGCAAGTCCACCAGATATGTTGCATATCGCCCTTCTGTCCACACCCTCTAAAACATATTGGACTGATTGTTAGTTCAATATAAGACTGAGTACACACCAGCAGATATTTCCAGCCGAAATATCTGTTGGTGTGGGTTGACCGGCCGAATCGGTAACTCTCGAATGTAATGTTTGAATTCGGTAACCCCCCCTAAATTTTAACAGATTTCAACTGCAGATTATTATGACTGCCTAAACTATCCAGACACAAAAGAGTAATTAGGGTTAGTAATAGTAGTATAAGATTCTCATTCATTTAGGTCATGGTATATCTGTTGTATTCAGTTACATTAAATTGACTATATGTTTAGTTCTTGAAGATGTTTCGCTAGTCATCCGACTGGGTTTCTCAATTCAGAATGACTTGTACAAGAATCTGTGGCAATTATCTACCCTGGAATGTCCCAATCAGCATATAACAGCCAGGTGTTAGGGACCTCCTGAATGCAAGGTATTTGGTTAATCATAAATAAAAAATAATCTATTAATCTGCGTTCACACTTGGCTGCATTTTGGTGCATTTCATGTAGGGAAATCGCATCAAAACACATATGCAATAATGAACAACACTTTGTTCATGCTGCATTGCTGTCATGTAGTGCATTGTAAAAAATGCAATTCATGCAGCAGTTTTGTGCATTAACACACAGCGGTGCCATTGAAAATAATAGCAGGCTCTATGTGTTAATGCAGCGAAACATCGCATTAAATCACAAACGCAATGTTCTGCTGCCTTTCAAAAACGGCTAGTGTAAAGTAAGCCTAAACGTTTCTATTAAAGAAAATATTTTCAGTTTTCTGCATTTTTACACACCTGTCTAGTATTCTATATAAATAATAATACATGCAAACAAGGACTATGACAAAGTTCCTCCATGTTTTTATTGATGACTGAGGAGGCAAACTGGAACAGAACTCAAGAAGAATAAATTAAATTGGACACCCAGACCTGGAACTCACTTGAATCCATCCATGATCTACAGCTAGTTAATACATTTACATATTTTTGTGTTCTGGTCATACTTTCTTTTCTCTAAATGTATTTTGAGTGAAAGATTCAACTTGTACAAATCAATTGTCTAATCTTATAGTGTGCTGGGAAAGTATTTTACAGGATCTAAAACCATTTCCTGGCACATCTTTATAAATCTGAGTTTGATATATTCAAAATTCTTTGACAATTGAATTTAATGAATAATATTTCACCTTAGATGGCTTCCAATGTTTCATTTCACTGCTGAACAATGGATAATTAATGGAAATGCAACTTTTTTTTAACCAACAAATGGACTTTCAACAACTAATGTTTTTTTTTTTACCCAGCATGTCTGTGCTCGAAACTGTATGTCAGGTCATTTACCTAAATTTTATTAAAATTGTCTGGAAAATCCTTATTAAAGAACACTAATGACAGCACTCACTCATTTGATTAAGTGGGGGGAAATGGTGTTTAATAGTAAAAATCAATGTAGTTTCCATAAGTTAAGCAGCTATTTAGTTTTATAAAATAATTTTCTTTTTTCATATTCTACATTTTTATATAAATGCATATAAATATTCGTATGTGCTGTTAAAGGTTCTTGTGATTAATTGGAATTAAGTAGACAGTACTTTCTTATTTTACCTGTTTTACAGTATAATTAAATAAAGCACAGTTATACATGCCAAATCTGAGCACCTATTGCTTATGCAATAGAAATATTCTCAGGGACCTGCTATAAAATTCCTTATCGCACCTGCTCTGCTCTGCCCCAATGTATTAACCACTTTATGTATAACCACTTTATGTATGGTAAGTTGTGTTTTTTTTCTGGGTGGTTTAACCCTTTGATTGTAGAGTTAAAGGGCATCTATACTGAAAAAAAAAGTTATTTTAAATTGCCTATTACTGGAAACTATAATTCTTTCCAACCTCCACCGTACCATTTTTTTGTTGATGTGTGCCCTATTTCTTTAGATATCCAATCTAGAAAATCTTACATTTCAGCTGTCAATCAAGTGCATTGCTCTCGAAAACTATTCTTCTGTGAGCAGTTTTGCTGTAGCTTGAATGGTGACAGAGTTTTGACATTTGTAATGCTATATGCTATGTGTAGTTTTGACAGTTGGTTTGTGGGGGGAAAAGTCAGGTCAGATGGAAGTGGGTGTGGTTAAAAGAGGGAAGGGGGATACTGCTCCAGAGCAAAACATGTGCTGGATTGAAGGCATGCAGCAATACATGCCTCAAAGTAAGTGCTACTTGCACGTATTACTCATAAAGTAATATTCAGCAAATTGGGACTTTTGTGATTTAAAAGGTACGTGACAACTAGTCTTATACAGATAAAAATATCTAAGATAAAGATCTTATTGAATCAGTTATGCTATCCATGCACTAGTAAGGGTGCCAATACATTAGGAACTTGCCTTCCAACATTCCCATGACATTCGAGCAATGCTGAAGGGGCTGTCTGAACCATTTTTTGTTGCAACTGACTTGCAATCGCAAAATGAACGGGACAGACAAGACTATCAAAGAAATGTTGGAAAGTGAGAAATCGCCAGCGCTATAGATATTAGATGGATTAGACATTTGTCTATAGACAAACGTCTAATCAACCTAATATCTAACTAGTGTATGGGAATTTAGATGGGGACATTAAATAGATTAGACTTTCGTCCATAGATGAACTAGACATTCTAATGCTGGCCATACAAAAGGCAGACAGTAGATAGACTAGATGTTCTTTTGTTGACGAATGTCTAATATACGTTCTTGCCATTGTTCAAAGAAGAATACATCAGGTGGTTCTTCAGAAGTCTTGCGAATGTCAGAAGTAGAGATGGTCGAACTATTGAAAGTTCGGTCCGTTTTCGAACTTTCGAACTATTGTCAAAGTTCGAAAGTTCGAAAACGGACCCATTAAAGTCTATGGGAGGCAAATAGTTCGAAAAGTTCGAGTCAAATACAACTAAAATATTAATGGTAACTTAATGTAAATGGCTGTGGGACCTGGGAAATGGTCTGGGGAGCATGTTCCAATATCCAGGACTTTCGTAAAATCGATTTTACTCTCACACCCACTACTTTCGAGCTTTCGCGTTCGAACGTTCGAGGTAACAATGGACATTTTACTCGCAGATTCGATGCTCGCCTATAGGCTTTAATGGAGTCTTTACTCGCAGATTCGATGTTCGCGCCTAGATACCATGTACATTTTACTCGCTGATTCGAACATTCGAACATTCGATAAATCATCGAAAGTCCGGGAAATATCGAAAGTCCACGTCCGAGATAGTTCGAACTCGAACAGTTCGGCTCAAACTCGGGTTCGAGTTCTATGCCATCCCTAGTCAGAAGTACATTGAAAGGTAAAGTAGCAGTGTATGGGCACCATAACATGTTAATTTAAAAGGAAACAAATTATGTATTTTACAGAGATTTTCCTTTTGAATATCACATTTATTTGTGTTTTCAGGATAACATTGCTACTCTTGTTACATGGAACAGTTTACTGTATGTGCATATGGGTTGGTTTCTATATGTAAATGTTAGGATATTCTCATGCCAAAAAAAGTATTGTCAGAAACACTAAGTATGTATAATTTTATTCCATGGAACCCATTTATTGTAAATTCAGCACTAAAAAATCCATTTTGTTGTTTATATAGGGGACTGAAAATAGTGAATGATTGCCTGTTGATATATTGCTTGGTTTGACTATATCACCAACAGATTTATTGTCTGTGCTAGTCAAAAATATCTTTTGATTCCCTCTCAAAACCAGACAAACCCTAATCTAAAAATAACTTTTGTTGAAAAAATTACAGTTGGTCACTATTGAGCTCCAGCATATGGAGCCAATATTAATTAAAACTAGAAAGGGAAATTTTAAGTATAAGCTTTAAATTTGGCTTGAAAGGCTGCATTTTAGAAGGAAATGGGTGTGTCTGTGCTGCAACTTATAAATGACAATGATGATGATGTTGTTTTTTTTAACTTTTTGGAATGAAAGTATAGGTCAGTAGGTGTGTGTATCTGTGTCAGGTTGAAGAGGTAAAATAGTATCTTTTTTGATGATTGGTTAAAATTAGTTTTTTGACTATACTTACCCTCTAAATATGGCTGCCACATAAATGAACAGGTACGGATGGGTAGGTCAGTTGGTATTGGGAGGTAAAAAAAATATAATTTTGATCATTGGTTAAATTTTTTTTTTAACTATACTTACCCTTTAAATATGGATGCCACATGAATAAATGGGTAGGTCAGTGTGTGTGTGTGTATGTGTGTCAGGTTGGGAGGTAAAAAAATTTGCTTTTTTTGATAATTAGTCAAAATTAGTTTTTTTGACTATAGTTACTCTTTAAATATGGCTGCCATAGGAATGGAGGGGTAAGTCAGTTGGTGTGTGTACCTGTGTCAGGTTGGGGGTTAAAAATTAACTTTTTTAATGATTGGCCAACATTTGACTATTTTTACCTTTTAAATATAACAGCCACGTAAATGAATGGGTCAGTCGGTGTGTCAGGTTGGGGGTAAAAACAAAAAAGGTTTGATGATTGGTCAAAATAAGTTTTTTGACAATAATTACCATTTAAATATGTCTGGCACCTAATTGAAAGGGTAGGTCAGTTGGTGTGTGTACCTGTGTCAGGGTTGGAGGTAAAAAACAAACTTTTTTGATGATGGTCAAAATTAGTTTTTTGGCTATACTTACCCTTTAAGTATGGCTGCCATGGGAATTTAGGGGTAGGTTAGTAGGTGTGTGTACCTGTGTATGGTTGGGAAGTATGTGTTTTTGCATAAAACTAACTTTTGCATAGGAACTTAAAACTAACTTTTTGTTGATGATTGATCAAAATTTGTTTGTTTTTTGGCTACAGTTACCCTTTAATTATGGCTGCCATGGGAATGGAAGAGTAGGTCAGTAGGTGTTTGTGCCTTTGTCATGTAGGGGGGTATGTGCTTTTGCGTTTATCACCATAAAACTAACTTTTTTGATGATTGATCAAAATTCGTTTTTTAAATTAGTTATCCTTTAAGTATGGCTACCATGGGAATAGAGGGGTAGATCAGTAGGTGAGTGTACCTGTGGGAGTTGGGGGTATCAGTGTTTGTTTGTGTTTATGACCATGAAACAAACTGTTTGGTTACATGACCCTTAAATCTCGAATATTGCACATTATAGTCAATGGGGGAAAAAATCTCGAAATTCACCAATAACTTGGTAACGCTTCTCCAAAAGGAGTCCAAAAAAGCAGACGAATAAAACAGAAGAAGAAAAAAAATAGTAAGAACAGTAATTTGGCTCTTCAAATCAAATTAATAATGTATAGTCATGGAGTGTAGACCAATGTGATCTGTTAAAGCAAATAAAATATTTTCCAGTAGAAGAAAAGAAGGAGCAAATAGTTCAGGAATAAAAGCATAATTCTCACTCTTGTGTATGCATTTTGGGCACCAACACACAAACAGGATATCAACAAATTGAAAGGTTTACAGATGCAAACAACTAAACTGATAAGAGGAATGGAGACAAATGTTACGAATATATAATGTTACGAATATAAATTATTCAAGTTTATTTTTTCTGGAAAACATGTGTTTGCTAGGAGATATGATAGCCCTTTATAAATATGTTTGAGGGCATTACAGTCAACTAGAAGGGGAATTTTTTTTTTTATATAAAATTAACAAATGACAAGCCATACACTACAGAAAAATGATTAAACACTAGGGACAGAGGGAAAATTACAGGGATAGGGAGGGAAGGAAGGGGGGGAGGGCTGCACTGAGCAAGCCTCAAACCTCTGGATGCCTCAGAGACAGAAAAAATTTCCCTCCCTGCAAGGCTCCCTGTGATCACTTTCTGGGACTTTGTAGGGACATTCCATGAGAACCATTTGGAGTTGAGAGGTAAGGTAAGGATTTTTACATACTACACATTGGGGCCAGTAGTGGGGGAAATAATAGTTTTAGGGGTGGACATGCCCTTTAAGTTGCATATTTATACATAGCTAGCTTAGGATACATTGTCCCTCTCTCTTCTGGTTGCTGGTTAAAGGAGGGAACTGGAACAAGCCACATAAACACACACTGAGGGAAGTAGAAGTAGGTATTGCATTATTGATGAACCAAGACATTAGGCTGGGTACGTGGGTCGATATTTCAAAATCATTAGTTGCGGTGAAAACAGCCCTTGCCAATATTTTGGTCCAATGAAGACCACACAATCAAACAAAACGTATCATTATGCCCCTTTGATTTTCTTTCCCTGATCAACCAAAATCAGTCTGCCACATACAAAAAAGTAACACCGATATGTCAAACCAGTGGACCAAAATAACAGAATATCAGTCAGTTGGGTCGAAATATCGCCCCATGTGTGCCTAACAGTTACTTCTAGGAAGCTGATAACTGAACTTAATAAATTTTCAACGCCATGCAAAATGACAATTTGAGTTCTGTCTATACTGTATAAATAAAAAAACCTCTGATTTACATCATAGCCTTCCTCTTTAACTATTCTTTTTATGTCATGTTTTGGAATTTATCCAGTCGCCATCATTGATTTACACTGACAGACTGAATAAACAATAAACTCTTTAAAATCAAAGCGCAAAAGGAGCAGAAAACGGAGATCAAAAATGTGAGTCTGGGTACCATAAACTATTAAGCATCATTGTCAAAATTATCAGTGACCCAGGCAGTGATATTATCTACATTTATATGTATTTAAGGAAAACCTAAAAACTCTTTATAAGGACTTTTGCTGACCTATTCTTTCTTTGCCGGTTCAAGAAGAACCCATGCATTCATTTTCTAATTTTTCCTGGCAAGTTTTTCACCTTTAAAGTAGAAAGATTGAAACAGAAAGGATTTTATGGCATGGCTCCTTTTTTACAGATCAATAGTCCTTGACTGTGTTAAAGCATTCAGGCATTTAATATTAAGTCTTGATGGCATTAAGATCACTTTTTATATCAATATCAACTATGTCCAAAGTGATAGAATGATTAAATCTCTGCCTAATTCATAAGTATTTAACAAGCTGTTGTTCACATTGCTAATACAATATACTTTTTGTAACCACACTTATATTCACACAGTGAAACACCTACACATTAGTACTAGGGATGCAGATTGTTTTTTTGACCAAAACTTTGTCACAATAATGTTTAATTTCTGACCAAAAAACTTGTGTAACGCAAAATCTGCTGGCAGATTACATACCTAGTCATTAGTGGGCTGTCTAATCATAAAAATAGTGGCACATTTAAAAATTAAAATACAGAGGCAATATGGAGTTCTTTTACACCCCCCAGCGTAACTCATAAGCCCCCCCCCCCATTCCACCAATTCTTCATCCAGAATAGCTTTGTGTAATGGGAGTCTCCTTAGCCCCTGGGCTCCCCTGGGCTCAACTGGGCTGCTCCTGTGGTAGTTAAGCCTCTGGTTCCTGTAAATACACAAAAAAGCAAGTAGAAAAATCAGGCAAGGTGGAAGTAATAATTCATTTAATCATAAAAAGATTTCCTAAACTGCCTAAACTGGGCAGCCTAAACTGTTTTAGCTAAATGTGACAAGCTATAAGTTTTTGTGGCAGTTAATAGTACGTACTCCTTCTCAATTAACATTACCATAGCAGGGAATGATATAGAATGTCTTTTTAAAATATTTTATTGACCTCTATATTCCTACATTAATAAAAATATAGTCCCACATAGTAAAATTTTTGGCAAAAAAAGGTAAACATGTAAATTTTGAAATATTCGAATGAATGTATAATAATGACAATAACAAAGGATAATGCACCCCTTTTAGTGTAATATAAGGATATATACAGGGCTTTGTACCGAGAGCCGTTATCAGGTTCAGGGGGGACCTAGGAAAAAAAACAAAGGGGGAAAGATTTTTAACAGCTGATGCTTCCAATTTAACTTATCATGCAATTACAGTGCACTTATCCTTTAACCTTTGGTATATGGTCACCAAAGAGTCCTTATATATACCTTTTATACGGGTTAACTTTATATTATATATTACACTGGTATGGGTACATTATTTGATTATTAAAGCGCTTTGAGTCCTACAACAGAAAATCTCTATGCAAATATTATTATTGTTTTTTAAGGCAAAACAATTATTTTAGTCCCTATATTTAGGTTTTTGGAAACTTACAGATCCGTGCATGAAATATATTTTGTCAGGAAAAGGTCATTTCATTCATTTATTGCCTTTTCAGGTCACTCTGTCAATACAAATAATTTTATTGTTTTCCCTGAGCAAAACCAGTTTGCTTAGAATTGTGTCCTGTGTTTATATAAGGCTCTCTGCACTGATATTTATTTGTGTGTGCTTATAAATTAGAGAAGTGTGACATTTCCCATGATCATTTGTGAAAGAATAGGAGCACTGTAAAGCAGCATGTAGCTGCTAATGATTATTCAGTGGTTGTGCTTGGTAATCCTAATGGAAATGCAATCAAAAGGCAATATTAATGCATGCTAATTAACAAGGGAAACCATAGATCATTAAATGTCAATTCCTAATGTCCTTTTTGAATTTCGCCATGTAACCATGTTTCCCAGTAACATTCAATCTGTTTTTGTTGGGGGAATTTTTTTTTTTGAGAAGGGTTAAATCACTGTAACATTTTTCTTTCTTTCACTCCAGCAAAAATGAATAGTCCTCATAGGTAAAGAATCAATTGGAAAAAGTGGAATTAGTCATTCTAAATCATGCAGCTGTGGTCTAAGGGAGCGCTTCTAAAAATCATTAAACAATCATGTATTCCTATTGATTTATTCAAAATACCTTCAGGCAAAGCAGATTAAACACAAGGTAAAAGGAAGCTAATGCAGATTAAATGGATGAAGGATGGGCCAATAGTTCCCTAGATAGTTTTTGTACTAATGAGAGGAAAATGATATGTACACTATTACCAGGATAAAAGGGTCTATTAGAGACCTTTCACTTGACATATTTATGTATTTCAAAAAAAACTAAGTAGCATGGTGAATTAGGTTTACTCTGGACATTTGTTAATTTTATTGCATCTTCAAGTGATAAACAGGATCTTTTGTTGAGGGCAACATGCTGCTGTTTTCCCAAGGTCCAGCTGTTTTTTTTTTTTTTTTTACAAACTGCTGAAGCCAAGACACCTTTTAAGTTGTTATCTATCAGCAACCCAGAGCAAGTACATTCTGTTAATGTTTTATTTTATAGCTACTTGTGACGCTGTCACGTGTAAACGTCCACTGCATCAGCAGTTTTAGACACTGGGATTCTGCCACTCTTAATTTAGCACAGAGTTAATAAGCAACCTACACTGAAATACATATAACACATTGAAAGACCCGCCAATAATATTTTACAGAGGTCTATATTATTTGAACCTTCCTACTAGCCCCTACTAGGGCTACTCTAACTCAGAATAACCCTGTAACTCCAGTAAAGTGTTGTCATGCTTATGTTAAAGGAGAGGGATAAGCTTAATCCAAGTGTTATTTTAAAAAAAATCCTAGAATGTAGTTTCTTGTACAGAACACTGGCAAAAATATTATCATTTACTGAACCATTATTACCAGAGTGTGTTGTAACATGCTTAGAACTTTTTAGCTTAAAAAATAAAAAAGTGATTTAAATATATCATAGCGGATTCAGGGCTGCCCCTTTAGTCCTTAAAGCTTCCTACACACATCAGATAACTTTCGCACGATTTACCCGACCACCGGCCCATCGCACAACATTTGTGTGAAAGTGAAGCTTCAACGATCTTCTAAGACCAGTGATCCACAACTATTTTCAGCTTTTACTGAGGATCAGACTGGCGGATTTGTTCTGCCAATTGTCATGTCTTTGTACATAGTCGGCAGATTATCAGTAGACTGTGATGTAAGATTGAATGAAATGCACATGTGCAACATTTCAAGATCACGCAATATTCAGAATGTCACATAACACCTTTACCAATGAACACTATCTATCGACTATTGTTGATGTATGTACAAATGTCGTTGGCAGAGCTAGTGTTTAATGAGAAAGTCGCTGAACATTCATCGGGCACATTGTGTGAAAATTTGTGTACGAACCAGTAGTCAGATAATCTTACATAATCCTCTGAAACATTGAAGGGGGAATCTATGACAAGGAGCTCCCAAGGCCCTGATGCAACAAAGCAGCCCTAAACCATGACATCTTCACCACTATACATCTTCTGTCATGCTCTTGTAGTGAAATGGTCAATGCCAAATATGCCTTTTGGTATTGTGACAAAACAATTACTTAATATGCTTCATCTGTGTAGGGCACACTGTTGCCTATATTTTGCCTCGAGGAGCCATTTTAGTATGTTCCTTTAAGTAGAGGTGTTCAGTGGCAATGATTCCAATGTTTCCTCTAAGCTGTGCACCCATGCACGGACAGCACACAAGATTTGACTTTCTGTCCACATAGGGGATATACATCTGCCCACAAAGACAACAATATATTAGAGGGAACATTGATGGATTGGTTGTCCCATCATTAATCAGGCCCTGGCTGACCTGCTGTTGTGTTCTAGATGCTTAAAATGTTCTTGAACTGAGTATTTTTCATTTGGTCTTTCTTTGCCCTGAACTGACAGATATAGTTAAAAGAGAACTAATTTAATGATGACATGAAACATTATTTCCTACTTTTCTTTCTACAATGCTGCTGGTAAAACTTTTCAAGTGGCCAAATATTAATTTGGCACAAACCCCATAGACTACAATGGAAATGATGTTACTGGTTACAGAGTACTGTGAATACAGAGAGAAATAGAGTCAATTATTTGGTTTAAAGGGCATGTCCACCCCCAAAACTATAATCCCCACTACCTTAAATCCTTACCTTACATCCTATGGTTCTCCAGTAATCCCCACCCCAAGTCCAAAAAAGTGGCCACCAGGAGGAGAGCAGAGTCCATATAGGACTCTGCCTCCTGTCTCCCCTCCAGGAGAATTTTGCCATGCGCAGTGCAGCACTTCTCCCCCTCCCTCCCTCTCCCTCCCTCTCCCACTCACTCTGGTCACCAAATATAATGTTTACGGTTGACATCTGCAAATATTGATTACAAATCTACCTTATGCGGTAGACACTACTGCATTTCTTTCGTAACAAACATAAACAATTAATCTTGTATCTATGCTTGTTTTAATAAACTAGTTGAATTTACTTCACATTGTGAAACAATAAAGACCAGCAGTGCTCTTTAAAGATATTCACAAGTACATATAGAGTACAAGGACAATATACCATAAAGCTATAAAGTCTACCAGTTAGTTTAGTCAGATGCAGCTGTGTAAGCCTACCCATTCCAAAGCATACAAACTTAACAAAAGGCATTATCATAAATCAGCAAAAAGGATTTACCTTTTATGGGGTCATCTAAAAAGTGTTACTGACTACACACTCATACCAATAAAATGAAAAATCCAAAGAATGTCAATACTGAACTAATCTTCAAGTTAAGTTGATCTAACTGAATACCACATGTACCATGACGGATGAGTGAGAACCTTCAAAAACAATGTCAGTACTGGTGGGCTCATTCATTCTTAACCTAAAATAGACAGATATATAGGCTGTTTTTTATTTCACAGGTTACAACCCAGCTTATAAATAAATTTTTTAACACAAGAAATGAAATATTTAATTCTGCAAAATGTCTTCCTAGTCATACTAATAACTAGAAATACAAAGTTAGTTAAACCATGAAAGTACATTTTATAGAAAAACCTGGATTTCAATTGACCTTTCAGCAGAATTTTCCCTTTAAGGGTATCTCCACTGGTAAAATACATTTTTGTAGTCAGTTTTATTGAAGGAGGTAAAGGAGCTTTGTCTTACATCCCATTCTTCAATAGGCCTGCAGGAGCCGGGAACGAAGTTAGAGAACTTACCTGATCTCTCGTTCCTCCGCCATGTCCTTTGACACCAGAATACCAGGGCAATAGGAGGACCAGAGCATTGAGGGAATCAACATTCTAGCTGATCATTAAAGTACCCAGGTACTAATAATACTACTAATAAATGGAAAAGCGAGTGGATTTTTTTTTTCGAACTGGGCAGCCTTAAGTTTTCCTAGTAGATGTACTGTATAGTCCTCCCAGCAAGACCTGCTTATTGAAATGTCTAAAAGACTTTAAAAAATAAAAGTTGTTAGAGCACAGCTGCAACAAAGGCAGAACCAAAAAAAGCAGACCGATATATACTGCAGATTCAAACCCAACAGCCTACTGTACATGAAATGTCAACAAATTAATTTAAAAACCTCCATAGATTAAAACCCTGGGGTAGATAGGCAATTTATCACTCATGATTGTCATTAAAAAAATTCAATTAATTCAGCTGTAAAATAAATATTCATATAAATGCATTACCTCCACAAAATCATTATATGGGTATATATTATATTTATCTGTAAATATTAATGAATTCATGAATTTAAACATTATACTGTATGCATAAAATTATAGTGGTTGGGTATCTTTTAAAATAGTCACAGTAAGTTCATGTAAGATAAGTGTGCTATATAAAGTGAGTATGCTAGAGACACAACCTGGAATAGCAAAGGAAATGCGACTTTTTACATGTTTGTGATGTTTATGTCTTCAGATGGGGGTATATATTATAAATGTCTTTATTACTGCATTTATCTATTAGAGGTTTTGAGTATTTTTTGCTCATAATGAATAGAACACAATATAGAACAAATAGCAGGCACCATAATTTTGTTCAGCATTAGTGAATTTCTAGGAGAAAAATTAAGCACAAGGAGAGTTTAAGACAACAACAATTCTGGATGAAAGGATAAGTTAAGGTTCGTACACACGTGCGATCGCGGGTGCCGATGTGTATGAACGGCAGTTTCGGCGGATAATTGTGCCGTGTATGGCCGGCTGGAGGGATCTTCAAACGACCTTTAATCTATAAGCAAAAGAGATTAATTTGGCACTCAAATGCTTGTGAAGGTTCTCATTCATCCAGGTCATGGTATATCTGTTGTATTCAATTAGATCAACTGGACTTGAAGTTTAGTTCTTGAAGACATTTTGCTAGTCATCCGACTGGCTTTCTCAATTCAGAATGACTTGTACAAGAATCTGTGGCAATTATGTACCCTGGAAAATCCCAATTAGCATATCACAGCCAGGTGTTAAGGGCGTGATTGGATAGCGGCTAAGAGGTGTTATAGGAACGCCCAGAGTAAGGTGTCAAAACAGCATTGTACATGGCAGACAGTTGATGTTAAACCCCCCCACCTCTATTTAGGTTTGGTTTCTTTATTTTCACATAAATGACCTCCTTAACACCTCTCTTGAACCAGTCACATTCCTTTGCCAATATGTTAACATTACAATCTTCAAGGGTATATCCTTTATCCTTAAGATGCAGGTACACGGCTGAGTCCTGACCCGAGGAATGGTTCTTCTGTGCTGGGCCATACGTTGATGCAGTTGCTATTTGGTCTCCCCCACATACAAATCAGAGCATTCTTCACTGCACTGCACTGCGTATATGATGTCGCTTTTTTTGTGTTTGGGTATTGGGTCTTTCGGATGTACCAATTGCTGCCACAGTGTGTTGTTCGGTTTAAAGCAGACAGGGATACGGTGTTTTTTTAAAATTCTTCTTAATCTCTCGGAGACCCCTGCTACATATGGGATGACCATGTTCTTTTTCCTGTCTTGCTTTTCCACTTCACTGTTGGTATACATGTTCTTTTCTTTCCTTCTACTTCTTTTGACAAAGGCCCAGTCTGGATATCCACAAGTTTTAAAGGCTCCTCTGAGATGTTTCATTTCTTTAGCCTTTGCCTCTGTGCTGGTGGGGATGTTCTCTGCTCTGTGTTGCAGGGTTCTGATGACACCCAGCTTGTGATCTAAAGGGTGGTGGAAGTCAAACATCAAATACTGATCTGTGTGCGTTGGTTTTCTGTAAACTGGAAGTAGAGGTTTACAGAAAACCAACACACACAGATTAGGTACACTCAGCCATGTACCTGCATCTTAAGGATAAAGGACATACCTTTGAAGATTGTAATGTTAACATATTGGCAAAGGAACGTGACTGGTTCAAGAGAGGTGTTAAGGAGGCCTTTTATGTGAAAATAAAGAAACCAAGCCTAAATAGAGGTGGGGGGGTTCGACACCAACTGTCTGCCATGTACAATGCTGTTTTGACACCTTACTCTGGGCATTCCTATAACACCTCCTAGTCACTATCCAATCACGCCCTTAACACCTGGCTGTGATATGCTAATTGGGATTTTCCAGATTACGTAATTGCCACAGATTCTTGTACAAGTCATTCTGAATTGAGAAAGCCAGTCAGATGACTAGCGAAGCGTCTTCAAGAACTAGACTTCAAGTCCAGTTGATCTAATTGAATACAACAGATTGGCACTCAAATGTATTCCAAATTCTGATCAGTGTATATTGTGATTAGATGTGGAGAACCATCTAAAAAATGCTACAAGTCCTCAAGGGGTAATTTGATTGACAAATGTTCATACCATCATAATCAAGGCTAAGTGCAATTCGTTAGGAAAATTCTTTATTATTACTATATGGAATTTTATAGCGGCAACATTATCCTTGTTACTTTTCAATTCATGGTGGCTCAGTGGTTAGCACTGATGCCTTGCAATGCTGAGGTCCTGAGTTTGATTCTACGCTTGGACACATCTGCAAGGAGTTTGTATGCTCTCCCTGTGCTTGTGTGGGTTTACTCCACGCAGAAATCAGGCACTTTATTTCACACAGAAATCAGGCACTTTTCTCCACGCAGAAATCAGGCACTTTATTTTACACATACCACCTATCAGTTTGTCTTTATGAGTGCCAGAGTGCCTGAAGGAAACTCATGCAAGCACAGGGAGAACATAAAATCCTTGCAGATGTGTCCAAGGATTTGAACCTAGGGCTTCAGCACTGCAAGGCATTAGTGCTAACCAGCATTCTGCCTAGAAAAAAGTCTATAATAGTTGGCAAAACCAATTAAGCTTTGTATAGCCTTGGTGCTGGTAAGGAGTATGCAGTCTTGGATAGCAGAGGCCTAGGAAGGATCCATCTCCAACCTCAACCAATCAGATGACACCATACTACTTGAGTATGGGTTTAGCTCTAGTGAAGAAAGGGTTGCATTTGTTAATTGTTTGGATTTACTTACTCTTAAAACTTTGCAGGAGTTATGCCCAGCAGAGTATGGTTTACAGATACGATTTATACATTGTGAAGCCTATAAAGGGAAAAGTGCTTCAAAATTCTATCTGATAAGTTTTAGAAGTCCTGCAATGGATATTTTCCAGGATAGAACAGAAAAATAACCTAAAAGTTGCCTTTCCAAGGTCATAGGAACCTGGATGGGAAAGAATTGGAAGCAAGAAGTGAGGATACTGCACTCATCTAGCACTCACATGTGCTATTGTAATTCCAGTGTGGTTCTGGTCTCTAGACATTCTGCCAAGAGTATAGCAACATACATAAGTAGGAGCTGTACATACACACAATAGAAACAAAAAAGGGGTCCTTTATTTATTTCAGGGAATGCACATGTTAGAATTGGAAGCACTGGAAAAACTGAGAGAGAACCATGACATTGTTTTTTGAAATGCTGATAAAGGGGGCAGTGTGGTCGTTCTTAACTATAGCAAATACATTCTCGTGGCACACTAACTGAATGATGACATGGTATACCAAAAACAATCAGGTAATCTTTTAAAGAACTTAAAGGAACTTTAAAGAAAGAGAAACTTGTGAGCCTAATTTCGGACAGGTTTAGAAATAAGTGTACTAAGTAACAATACTGTCAAATACCTTATTAAGTGTTAGGTTTGATATTTATTCTAACATTAAGGACATCCTGTTACGCATATTTTCCATTGCCTCCCAAAAGTTCACAAGTAGACCAGAACTATATCAGAAGGGAACCCTATAGTAGTGAGTATGGGCTCTTTCACTAAGGGCCTATCAAATTGGGTTGACTACATGTTACAGCCCATTGTAAAGAGTCTTACATAATTTACTAGGGATATTAACCACTTACTTCAGAAACTGAAGAATATCCATTATGTCTGAAGAATACCTTTGGGCAATGATTGGCGTGTGTTCTTTATGCACCTCCATTTCACATACATTCCTTAGGGATGCAGGCTACTAGGGAGATATTGGAGTCTGTGGGACTCAAAATTTTCTTCTTCATCATAGTTTTTTTCTCTTAAATGGAGTGTACTGTCTCCAGAGGCATGGGGCTGCCATGGGCACTTCTTTTGCGCTAACCTAGGCTAAAAATCTTTATGGGCTGGTGGGAACAGCCTTTGGAGATAACTGCATCTTTTTGGATCATGTGGTCCACTATAGTCTATACATAGATGATCTTTTCATTTGGAGAGGAGACTTATCTAGCCTGTATATGTACTTCGATTATCTTAATTATAATAATATGAATACTCACCTTACCTTTAGTTCAAATCCGATAGGATTTTTTGATCCTAAACTGATAGCTTTTCCTCCTACTACACTTTCCACACTGTATAGGAAAGAAAGAACGAGTAACACTTTCCTACGAGCCAATGGTTGCCATCCTAGATATACGATTAGAGGTATTCCTTACAGCCAATTATCAGGCTACGCATAAACTGCTTCAGAGTCTCTGAATCTCTGGAACTGAAAAAACTACTGGAAAGAGGTTACTCTGAATCACACCTGTAAATGGCACTTAATAGAGCTAGGTTATCTAACAGAAACCATCTTCTATATATTAAGAATAAAACACTTTATTATATTAAGAATAAGAGAATATAACAATTTATTTTATTACCAATTACAGTGTGGATTTCCATAAAATATGCCAAATCATCAAAAAGAATCTCCCATTTTTATATGGGGATACTGATTTGGAACATATCCTTACAACACACAATGTAAAGTACACATCCAAGAAATGATTAACATTGGGAAATATTTTGTCCCCAAGCCAAATAAAGAGGGGTGTGGAGCCAAGGGAGTTTACGTGGTTAAAATACCCCAGGAGATATAAATGTGGTCGTAGAAAATGTCAATTCATAATCATAACAAACGGAAAATTCTTATCCTTGACAGTGACTGGTAAAACATATGAGAATAAGAGCTACATAAATTGCAACACAAAAGGAGTTAAATACTCTAAATGTTTCCTATATTAAAAATGAGTATATCTCTTCCCCCATAGGAAAACATTTGAAAGATTGTAACAATTCTGATACTAATATGATTGGTTAATGTGTGATCATATGATTGCAATCAATGAAATATTACCCAATCCCAATTGGATTTGGTCCATCAGCAAACCTATATAAAGAGGTGCAAACCCCTGTGGAGCTCAGAAGTCATTACAGTGATGGCAGAAGAAAGAAGAAGGAAGAAAGAAGACATCAGCAACACCGGCGACGTTGATGTCGCCAGCGCCGTCGTTGTCACTGGCAGCCACAGTGACATTGCCAGCTGTTGGTGACATCAGCGAAGTTGTTGTTGCCGGCTGGGAGGAAAGAAGACACGCCACAAGGGCTCTTCTAAGACCCAGTTGGGATCCTGTTTTCGAGCTGCAGGACCCCCTAACTGGAAGAACCAGGAAGCAGAAACAGTGGAAACAGCACATTGTGCAGGATTTCTGGTTAGACTTATATATTTCAGATTTCAAACTATTGCCGTTTAGGGTTTTGGGGGGTGATTTTACAAGTATATAAGTTTTCATTTGAGGGCTGGACTTGCCCTTTAAATACAAATATAACTAACAAGTAATCCTCATTTAACTAAATTTCCAAAGTGACTGTGTGCAAAAAATCTTACCGTATATACTCGAGCATAAGCCGACCCGAGTATAATCCGAGGTACCCATTTTTACCTCAAAAAGTAATAAAACATGATTGACTCGAGTATAAGCCGAGGGGTTGAAATTATGACCACTACTGCCTTTTAATACTGTATGGGAACTCTGCTGTCCATAAAAAAGCCTCATTCCTTGGCAGATGATTTGGAAACTACAACTCCCATCATGCTTTAGTAGCTGGAAGTTGTAGTTTTCAAACACTGCAGTGCCAAGGAATAAGGCTTTTTGTAAGGACTGCACCCCCCAGGAAAGGCCCCCAAGTTGAGTGAGGTAAGTAAGAGTTAAGTACTCACTCGGGTCAAGTAAATAATTGTGGAATCTCTGGCTGCCGATCGTCATGTACAAGCTAACATCAGAAGCTGATCTGCAGGATGCCGTCCATACGCGGCACCTGTCTCACTTACTGCCCGGCGCCGACTCGGTCGGCAGCCGGAGATTCCACAATCATTTACTTGACCCGAGTATAAGCCGAGGTCGGGATTTCAGGCTAGTTTTAAAGACTTAAAATCTCGGCTTATACTCGAGTATATATGGTATTTGACATTTCCGTTAGCGACAGAAAAAATAATAATAGGGGATATTATTTTTTTTAATTTCTTTCATAGTTCCCTTATTGGGCGGTTTCATGAAATCCACACTTTTCAGGTATCCCAGCAAGAATACTTTTATTTTCGTGTTTATTTTTCTGGCCATCTTAAACAATGTTTTTTGTATTGCCATAATCACTAATTTTAAAGTTGGTGAAACAAGTACATATTTGGATCCGAATACATGACAAATTATTATGAAATCTTTCAGTTATTTGTCAATGCAGGCATACATTTTGTATGGACATCAGTCACCCATGTAACTATGAGAGCTATCAATAAATAATGCAAACCACATTCTAACATTTCACAAATATTACATCTTTTACATTTAAACCTTATAAATATTATCAAATGTACAGTCTATGTAACCAATGTCCATTCAATGTAATTCAAATTTAATGAGGACATTATACATAAACAGTGCATGCATGCTTATTTAGCTTTTCATTTTACTTTTGGTATAATGTGGGTTATTGGAATGTTTAGCGGATTGCTAAAGGTCTTGCTAGATTTTCATATGTTAGTTTGGGCCCTTTTGTTGACAAAACTAAATTGATGACATTCAAGAGAGCAGTGTTTGGATGAAAAATTCTGTTGACCCTTCCAAGATTGAATATGACCAAAACTGGAAAGAAAAACATAGGATACCAGCGGTTACACTAAATGATAGATTATTGTAATAACCATCAGACTGGCCTTTTGGCATGGTTTCTATTATAAGGAATTTTACCAGAACTGCAATTTAAATGCTTTTAAGCTAAAGGGAATTTCTCTTTGTTTGAAGTGTAAATAAATTGTAATTTATTAGGAGAGCACCTATTACATTAACCATGTTATATCAGAGTTAATATTTAATTTGAGATTGCTTATTGTGTTATGGTTGTTTAAACTTTCTGTGCACAGGCTCTGTAGACTTGCTGAGCTATGATATTTTCTCTCACATTAAACAGACTCATAGGCCAAACTATTGATCGTTAAGAGCTGAACATGGTCCGCACTGGGGCCTCATTAAATATAGCACTGGGCAAGGAAAGTGAAGTATGACTACCTCTTCCTTTGGCTCAGAGGTTTCCTGTGTCCTTTATTAATTTGGCACTCCCATATTGTACTTGTTTGAACTCTGCCATAAGAAGGGCAGATGTAAGTGTCAAATGGAGTTTAACACTCTTTTAGAATTAATTCCATTAAAACTCACTTACATTTACAACTCAAGTCTCATTTAAAGCCATAATAAGTCACACCACATCGTAGGTGAAAGCACTGGAATCACAGTTAGTGCTTTATTTCTGTTCAGCCGTGCAACTATAAAAATGCTCTCACAGCTGCATTACCTGTTACTGTGTTTAGCATATGGAACCATAATATCCTTTTCAGCATTGATTGGTTGTGGTTAATAGCATAACAGCTTTCTAAGAAAACATTATGGCTGAATGGCAGTTATGTGACAGAAATGGGTCAAAGAACAAATATCAGCTATATAACTAGACACTTGACATCATTGGGTGTAGCATAAAAATATGATTTTAATTTTAGGATGAGAGACCTGTAAGGCCTACTCTTGCACAGGGCATCGCACAATTCAGGTCCTAGACTCAAAAGCTAGCTTGGTAAAACATTTACAGGGAGATTCACCCAGAGCTGCAAAAGCTCCGGGCAAATCTCCCGAACGTGATTTACCAGAGGCTGCGCGGTTCTTGGTGAATCTCACCCGCACGTAAGTGTTTAAATACTTACTTAGTTAAAGTATAAAAGTATAAGTTAAATACTTACTCGCTAAGACCCGCGCAGCCTCTGGTAAATCGCTTTGTGGCGGCTGTGCGAGTGCCTCTTCCGGGACTCACGCAGCCGCTGCAACCGATCGTAAATCAGTTACCACGACGTTAAGGAGGGAAAGGAGCGCTGCGTGGCTGCAGCTCCCTCTGTGAATTCCACTGATATAGTCATATTTAACTGTTAAAGAACAAAAGCAGTTAAAAAATCACCCCCATTCTATTCCTTCCCATCATTCTACAAGTTAAAAGATATTTGTGGAGCTGTGGTCTCCAAATAAGTTAATTCTAAATAAAAGTCTGTAGTCTTACCTTTCAAATGGATCACATTTCTAGGTGCAGTCTGTCAGAAGTTATGGTTATGTTAACACTTCCTGTAGCTTGAATGACATGACTAAAATAGTTGCTATCTTGCAATAAATACCTAATTTTCTTGCCCTGTCCTTTGTTTAATTTTCTTACCATTTTCCCATTCCCTTTCCTTTCCAATAAATAGAGACCACACCAATTTTTCCGATAGGAATTAAATTTCTTGGCCACAGCTTTATTAAATAACCATTTCATTTAACATAAGTACAACGTTCTTTTACAACTTTAATTTCATAACTTGTTGAAACCACTTTTATAAGCCTGCTGGCGAAGATGGTAATCCGTATAACTCCTAGCTTGTAGCCGTACCGCCACACTTGCCGTTCTCCTTACCGACTCCATGGGTATGCAAGGGCCACAAGCTTCACTAACTTGGCTCCCAGGGGCCCATCCCCTTAGAGAGTAACCCACCATTTGCCTGCCCATCTCCAGCCAGCAACTGCCATGCAGCGTGAGTATAACACCTTGAACTCAGGCTGCCCACCAAACCCTTACTGCTACCTCCACCGCCTCCTGCAATCCCAAGTTAAATAGGTCCAGCCCTACTTCGTTGAGATGTACCCCGTCACTTTTGAAAAATTCTTTGACTCTTTCTAGTGCAATGTGCCGTACTGCTAGACCGCCCCTGTTTTTTATGAATGCGGATATAGCTTTATTTATCTTTATCCTAGACCTGTCCACTGCCTCTTGTGAACGGGCATATCGCCACGAAAATCTGGGCACCATCTCCGACCAAACCACCCTAGTTTCTGGTGATTTACGGATCACCCATAAAATATCCCTTTTTATATTCTTTATCAGCTCTTTCATTGGTATGCTTCCAAGATCGTTCCCACCTAAGTGAATCACCAACACATCTGGTGGACACCTTCCATTTAGTAACTCCAAAAGCTGTGGCCTTAGTTCCTCCCATAACATTCCCCTATTACCTTTCCAAAAAACCTTCACCTGGTCTCCATTGAAACCGAAACTTGGCCCCTTGGGCCGCACCTTCGATCTTCGTTCTGCCCAGTATATGTATGAGTGTCCGATCACCCATATGTTACATCGAGTCCGATCTGAAACAAATTAACATGGGAGGGAATGGGGCTTGGTTGGCACTTAACTCTACTCTCCCTTATCCCCCCCCCCCCCCCCCCCTTTTTTTTTTAATTTTTTTTTTATTTTTTTTTTATACATTATACCTTGCCCCTACTTGCGTTCACTACCTCCACTAAATGCGGGCGTACGTAACTACGAAATCTGGCTGATTCCCATCTTCCGATCCTTTTTACCACACCTTCCGACAAACCACACCTTGCTGCCTCCGTGGCTGCTCCGATTCTGAATGAGTGCGACCCGTACTCCTTGGGGTCCACACCCATCCTCGTCAGTACTTTCTTAAAGACAGCTATCAATTGATAACGTGACAGCACCGATCCATCAGTGTGTACCAAAAGTGAGGATCTCCCTGAATTTCTGTCTGCTTGATAAAGTGAGTAACACAACACTGGGCATATAGCACAATCTTTCACCCCTTGTAATCGCACATGAAAACCTTTCCTTTGCTTGTCTGTTTTCGAGTTGTGAATGACTACATGCAGGGCCCCGTTCTCCATCTTAACTAAGCTGTGCTGTAACCCCCCTTCCACAAACTTTGCTTTACTAACCAGCTCCCCTATTCTAAATGCCCCAAAAAATGCTAGCGAAAATGCCAAACGAAACAGGCCTACTTCATAATTTGAAGAACATACACTCGGTAGTACTTTAAACATTTTTGTCAGTAATTCAAACGTGACCGGGCGCCTTGTATCTACACTTGTTGACATCCTTCGCGCCCCTTTAAGTACCTGTCGCACTACAAATTCCTGTGTCACATCCTTTTGGTTTTGTATTTTAAAAAGAAAGGATAAAGCTGAAATTACCTTAGCCATAGATGACGCTGAACGATTCCTGGTTCCTAAATCGGCGATCCACCATAACAATAAATCTAATCGTTCTTCGTCTTTGATAATGCCTGGTACCTCCTTAACTAATTCAAACCAACGTACCCACACTCTCTCATAGGCTTCCCAAGTATTTGGCGCTAATGAAGCCCGTAACCAACCAGCCATTCGTCTGAATGGATTCCCCACAGGTGTTCCGGACATGACAGACCCTCCTTCTCTGCTTCCGGTGCCAGCTCCCTGAATCTCTCTACCTGGCAACGAGAGAGAGAATCGGCAATACCGTTAAGTTTGCCTGGAGCATGCTTTGCCCTGATCCATATGTTGTGCCGCAAACATTGCAATACCAAATATCGTAATGCGTTAATCAATGGAGGGGAAGAAGCGGTGATATTGTTGACCGCATATGCCACTGTCTCATTATCTGTATTTAGCATAACTCGTCTATTCGCTAACTCGCTACCCCAAAGTTCTACTGCTACAATCACTGGGAATAACTCCAAGAACGCAATATTTTTTGTAAGCATATTCTCATTCCATTCCTTGGGCCAATTCGCAGCGCTCCACTTTCTATTAAAATATGCCCCATAGCCTGAAGCTCCTGCTGCATCTGTAAATAGTTCCAGGTCCCAATTAGATGATTCCTCCTTCAACCAGTATGATCTCCCGTTGAAAACTTTTAGAAACTCTTCCCATACCTTTAAATCGGCCCTGTGTTGTTTGTTAATTCTCAGAAAGTGATGGGGGGACTGTAGCCGTCCAGATGCTATTGCTAGCCGCCTACTAAAAATTCTCCCCATGGGAATTATTTTGCATGCGAAATTAAGCTTTCCCATTAACGATTGTACCTGCCTCAGGGTTAGTTTTTTTGCCTCCTTCGCATACTGTACTAAGTTTAAAAGCTCACTCACTTTCTCTTCCGGTAGTCTTGACACCCTATCCACTGAGTCGATTTCAATGCCTAGAAAACTGAGTTTAGAGCAGGGACCAATAGTTTTTCCTTCCGCCAACGGGACCCCAAATCTCCTAAAAACCATCCTGATGATTTCTAAAAGTCTCTTACATTGATCGCTGTCTGCGGGGCCAACACAGAAAAAATCATCCAAATAATGAATAACTTTTCCACCTCCTGATTCTTCTTTAATCACCCACTCCAAAAATGTACTAAAAATTTCGAAATATGCGCATGACACGCTGCATCCCATTGGCAGACAGCGATCAATGAACAGTTTACCCTCGTGTGAACGCCCTAGTAACTGAAACGAGTTAGGGTGTACCGGAAGCAACCTGAATGCGGATTCTATATCTAATTTACACATGAGTGCTCCTGTTCCGCAAGCTCTAACTAAATTGATAGCCTCATCAAAAGACGTGTATGTGACCTTAGTTACATCCTTACTGATTCCGTCATTGACTGATCCACCTTCCGGATATGACAAATGGTGGATCAGTCTAAATTTTCCTTTCTCCTTTTTAGGAACTACCCCCAATGGCGAAATGTGTAGATTCTGAATCGGTGATATTAAAAAGGGGCCTGCCATCCTACCTGATGATACCTCCTTGTGTAATTTGTCCCTCACCACTTCCGGGAATTCCCTTGCCGATCTTAAATTCCGAACCTTTAAAACTGGAATTATGCCCTTAGCTGGAATTTTAAAACCATTTGTAAATCCTTCGCGTAAAAATTCTGCTTTTTCTTTCATTGGGTATTTAGATAGCCAATGAGCCATCACGTCTATTCTCACTGGGGTCCTCCCTTTTTCTAGCTGAGTCCCCTCCCCTTCCTGTGTTACCCCTCTGGGTGTTATCCACACCCTGAACAATCATGACGGAAGCCCAGCAAATGCCTTTTCTATTATTTCCCGACGAGGAACTGGGCGATACCCCGACAGGACCTGTCGGAAATGACTGTTGACCTGCCATACCTGGCCTGGATCTTGCTCCTGTCATAATTCTCATCCAAAGTGCTATGTCTTTGTGGTCCCATTTGAGAGACTGTCGGACTGCCATTCTCTGGCGAAATTGTTTGTCATACCGCAACCACGCGGCTCCTCCAAAAATCCGATATGCCTCCCAAATAGAATCCAAATAACAAAACAATCCTGAACAGGATTCAGGGTTTCTTTCGCCTATTACGCTACCTAGTATTGAGAACGCTTGCAACCAGTTTCCAAACGTTCTCGGAATTAACCGAAAACGCCTACGAATACCAAATATCGTAATGCGTTAATCAATGGAGGGGAAGAAGCGGTGATATTGTTGACCGCATATGCCACTGTCTCATTATCTGTATTTAGCATAACTCGTCTATTCGCTAACTCGCTACCCCAAAGTTCTACTGCTACAATCACTGGGAATAACTCCAAAAACGCGATATTTTTTGTAAGCATATTCTCATTCCATTCCTTGGGCCAATTCGCAGCGCTCCACTTTCTATTAAAATATGCCCCATAGCCTGAAGCTCCTGCTGCATCTGTAAATAGTTCCAGGTCCCAATTAGATGATTCCTCCTTCAACCAGTATGATCTCCCGTTGAAAACTTTTAGAAACTCTTCCCATACCTTTAAATCGGCCCTGTGTTGTTTGTTAATTCTCAGAAAGTGATGGGGGGACTGTAGCCGTCCAGATGCTATTGCTAGCCGCCTACTAAAAATTCTCCCCATGGGAATTATTTTGCATGCGAAATTAAGCTTTCCCATTAACGATTGTACCTGCCTCAGGGTTAGTTTTTTTGCCTCCTTCGCATACTGTACTAAGTTTAAAAGCTCACTCACTTTCTCTTCCGGTAGTCTTGACACCCTATCCACTGAGTCGATTTCAATGCCTAGAAAACTGAGTTTAGAGCAGGGACCAATAGTTTTTCCTTCCGCCAACGGGACCCCAAATCTCCTAAAAACCATCCTGATGATTTCTAAAAGTCTCTTACATTGATCGCTGTCTGCGGGGCCAACACAGAAAAAATCATCCAAATAATGAATAACTTTTCCACCTCCTGATTCTTCTTTAATCACCCACTCCAAAAATGTACTAAAAATTTCGAAATATGCGCATGACACGCTGCATCCCATTGGCAGACAGCGATCAATGAACAGTTTACCCTCGTGTGAACGCCCTAGTAACTGAAACGAGTTAGGGTGTACCGGAAGCAACCTGAATGCGGATTCTATATCTAATTTACACATGAGTGCTCCTGTTCCGCAAGCTCTAACTAAATTGATAGCCTCATCAAAAGACGTGTATGTGACCTTAGTTACATCCTTACTGATTCCGTCATTGACTGATCCACCTTCCGGATATGACAAATGGTGGATCAGTCTAAATTTTCCTTTCTCCTTTTTAGGAACTACCCCCAATGGCGAAATGTGTAGATTCTGAATCGGTGATATTAAAAAGGGGCCTGCCATCCTACCTGATGATACCTCCTTGTGTAATTTGTCCCTCACCACTTCCAGGAATTCCCTTGCCGATCTTAAATTACGAACCTTTAAAACTGGAATTATGCCCTTAGCTGGAATTTTAAAACCGTTTGTAAACCCTTCGCGTAAAAATTCTGCTTTTTCTTTCATTGGGTATTTAGATAGCCAATGAGCCATCACGTCTATTCTCACTGGGGTCCTCCCTTTTTCCAGCTGAGTCCCCTCCCCTTCCTGTGTTACCTCTCTGACGCCTAAAACATCTGCTAAATGGGTGCCCACTCCCTCCACACCCTGAACAATCATGACGGAAGCGACACGATTGCCCCCACTTGCACTGGGCCTCGTTAAAAGCCCAGCAGATGCCTTTTCTATTATTTCCCGACGAGGAACTGGGCGATACCCCGACGGGACCTGTCAGGAAATGACTATTGACCTGCCATACCTGGCCTGGATCTTGCTCCTGTCATAATTCTCATCCAAAGTGCTATGTCTTTGTGGTTCCCTTTGAGAGACTGTCGGACTGCCATTCTCTGACGAAATTGTTCGTCATACCGCAACCATGCGGCTCCTCCAAAAATCCGATATGCCTCCCAAATAGAATCCAAATAACAAAACAATCCTGAACAGGATTCAGGGTTTCTTTCGCCTATTACGCTACCTAGTATTGAGAACGCTTGCAACCAGTTTCCAAACGTTCTCGGAATTAACCGAAAACGCCTACGCTCTTCGTCTTCTTCCTTACGGTGTTCTTTTCCTTTTTCCCACCTTTCTATGTTGAACCTCTCCAGGGGTAATAGGGTAAATATATCCACATATTCGCGCCTCCAAATATGCTCTTTCACTTCCATTTTTAAGTGTGCTCCCAATGGGCCTTCGAAGCATATATATGTGCTGCCCATTGCCTGGTCTGAAACCAACCTATTAACAGTGATGTCACTACTATAATCCTCCCTCCTTGCTGAAGATATTCCCTCTCCTGTTGTCTGAGCACTTATGGTAGAACCGCCTGTCCCTCTTCCTTGCTGCTCACTTCCTAACTGCCTTGACTCCATTGTATCCCTGTCCTGTGATGACACACCTATTGGTTGCCCTTGACCACTCTGCCAGACCCCTACTGGTGACCTCTCTGTATTCCCGTTACCTGTTTCCCACTGTCCAATAAGACTTTTCAAATTTTCCATAAACATTATCATATTAGTGTTATTGGCTTGTACTGTAGTTGACCCCTCACCTGGTCGCAGTCCCCTTTCCGTCATGGGAGTAGTAGCATCTCTCCTTGTATTACTAAGAAGCTCGCTTCCGACATTCCTCCTAGCCGTTGGGTTAGCCGTTTCTTCCTCTGGTAACAGTAGTGCTGCTATGCTTCTTGTCCAGGATGTTGGGGCGGCTGACTGAAACTCTGCTGGGCCCTCGCGGCCGCCACGGACAATCTCCTCAGATGTTCTTCCTGTATTAACCGTGGGCATAAAAGGTACCATATCATGCAATCCTACCCCGCCCACCGTTTGCTGCGACCCATGAGACTGCCTGGTGAGCTCGCTGTCTACCCCCTGGTGCTCTACCACTGGCGTTGGTGATTGTGGGTTCCCTCCCGGCCCACCTGGCCGCCTGCTCCTTCTTACTGTCAGCCCCTGAGGCCGCCTTCTTCCCATTTCACTGCCATCCCTCTCACCTTCCCAGCTTGACCCTGCAGGCCGCCTTCTAACAGCCGTTCCCTACCTGCTCCTCTCTGCCTCTCTCTTCTTCCGACTTGTCCTCCCGATGTACTTGGACCATCAGCTGATGGTGATGTTCTCCTCACTCTCCTTCTACTTGGACCTTCCTCTGATGGGCTGAATCTGTCCGGCTGACGTGACCTCCTATTCCTTCCATCGGCTGAAGTTCCGGCCTGCTCCGTCTCTCTAAGTTGGCTCCTCACCCAGTCTTCTCCCATGGCCGCTGCTCTCTCCCGAATCCTCTGCACCAGCTCCTCGACATCCGCCATCCTCCTGTACTGACTCCGCTCCCCTCCAACTCACTGTTCTTCTATCTCCCGGCTCGCTCCTAGCGTCTCTCTGTCTCTTTTTACATAAAATGGCGCTGCTCCGTCCGCTCTCCTGGCTCTTACCTTCTATGCCCCTTCCTCCTCCTTTCTCTACCAATCGCCTGCTTCGCTCCTCTCCCGCTTATTCTTCCCCATTTCCCTTCCTGCTCCATTTTAGTCATGGGCTCCCCGTGCCCATTCTGTTCACTGTCGCCACCTATATCAGCTCAGTAATTTGCAACAACTTGGCAATCACATTAAAGTAGATGAATATGTTTTCTATGAATACTATTTCCACTGAGAATTTGTGCTTATTAAAGTTTACCAATATAATTTTGTTAGTTATCCCTTCGCGGATAAAAAGCGTGGAACTGTTAGGTTTTTATATATCTCTATAATCACTTAGCCTAATAGCAGCCATTTTGTTCTCTGACTCCATTTTGTCTATATTATTGTCGTGTTATGCAGATGTTTTGTTTCCAAATGTCTCTCCATTTGATAACACTGAGTTCCAGTGAGCTCAAGGTCTTTTCCCTCCTACTTTTTTGTGTCAGCCTGACTCTTACTTATTCCAAGGTTTTAGTATTCATCGGCAGACACTGTGTCTGGCGGCACGCCCCCTTGTTCTCTTGTGAGAAACCCAATGTAATAACTAAATAAAGTGAGTGTTAGATTTTTGCTACAAAAATGTGGAGTTCAACTCTATCTCCCGGCGCTTGTAAAAAGGTCTCTTAGTGGCTCTAAGACAGGCACTAAAGTCCGGCGAGGCTAGATTAGGATATATTATTCTTTCAAGCGGGAGATTCAAACTCCTGCTCTGACTCTGTAAATCACTGCTCTGCACTACAGATCAGATCGCAAGTGCAGAGCAGCAGAGAAAAAAATCCCATATCAATAATCCCAGAATGATGTACATGTATCAGTAATCCCAGTATGCTTGTGAAAGTTCTCATTCATCCAGGTCATGGTATATCTGTTGTATTTAATTAGATTAACTGGAGTTTAGTTTAGTTCTTAAAGACGTTTCGCTAGTCATCCAACTGGCTTTCTCAATTCAGAATGACTTGACAAGAATCTGTGGCAATTATGTACCCTGGGAAAATCCCAATTAGCATATCACAGCCAAGTGTTAAGGGCGTGATTGGATAGTGGCTAAGAGGTGTTATAGGAACGCCCAGGAGTAAGGTGTACAAAACAGCATTGTTTCACCCATTGTGGCCACCTTTACAGGAGGAGGTAGAAAAACAGGTGCTTAATACCTTTAAGGGCATAGCACCCAGCCACTGGTTCAGATATGTGGATGACACCTGGGTTAAAATCCACCAGATGGAAGTACAAGCTTTCACAGAACATATTAATGCGGTAGACCAAACCATCAAATTTACAAGGGAAGAGGTATAAAACAACAAACTGGCTTTCTTGGACTGCTTGGAAAATGGTAAACTGGAAGCAGAGGTTTACAGAAAACAACACACACAGATCAGTATTTGATGTTTGACTCCCACCACCCTTTAGATCACAGCTGGGTGTCATCAGAACCCTGTAACACAGAGCTGAGAACATCCCCTAGCACAGAGGCAAAGGCAAAAGAAATGAAACATCTCGAGGAGCCTTAAAACTTGTGGATATCCAGACTGGGCCTTTGTCAAAGAAGTAGGAGGAAAGAAAAGAACCCAAATACCAACAGTGAAGGGGAAAAGCAAGACAGAGAAAGAAAATGGTCATCCACATGAAGCAGGGGTCTCCGAGAAATTAAGAAGAATTACAAAAAAACACCGGATCCCTGTCTGCTTTAAACTGAACAAACACTGAGGCAGCCAATGTTACAATCGAAAGACCCAGTACCCAAACACAAGAAAAGCGACATCATATACGCAGTGCAGTGCAGTGAAGAATGCTCTGATTTGTATGTGGGGGAGACCAAACAGCAACTGCATCAACGTATGGCCCAGCACAGAAGAGCCATTCCTAGGGTCAGGACTCAGCCGTGTACCTGCATTTAAGGATAAAGGACATACCTTTGAAGATTAATGTTAACATATTGGCAAAGGAGACTGACTGGTTCAGAGAGGTGTAAAGGAGGCCATTTATGTGAAATAAAAGAAACCAAGCCTAAATAGAGGTGGGGGGGTTCGACAACCAACTGTCTGCCATGTACAATGCTGTTTGACACCTTACTCTGGCGTTCCTATAACACCCTCTAGCCACTATCCAATCACGCCCTTAACACTTGGCTGTGATATGCTAATTGGGATTTTCCAGGGTACATAATTGCCACAGATTCTTGTACAAGTCATTCTGAATTGAGAAAGCCAGTCGGATGATCGCGAAACGTCATCTTCAAGTCCAGTTGATCTAATTGAATAACAGATATAATCCCAGTTATGATGTACCTGTATCGATAGTCCCAGTTTGCTGTACCTGTATCAATAGTTCCAGTTAGTTGTACCTGTATCAATAACTTACCTATTGAATGATGCAGAAATTAGGCAGACTGATTGCATATGATGATACCTTCGCCCGTTAAGCTGAATTGGAGACCATTTCTTGGCCTACCTCCTCTACCAGACTGCTACCATACCATTTTATCAATAACGAGACAGAATCCAGTGTTGGGTGTATAAAAAAACGTCCACAGCTTATTTATTTATTATTTACATAATATGCATATCTTTGCATACCCTTAATCCCACTGGTCCTTGCAAACTTGTATAACCGTGGTTGCTATGGCAACCCCATAAACCAGCTGATACCAGTCCATTCCTTCCTTGTTTGCAGGGCCACTTCTACCATTAGGCAGAGTGAGACATTTGTCTCAGGCGGCACCCCTGCACTGAAGAAAAAAGGCGGCAAACAGGCAGTGGTAGGGGAAAAAAGTTTTTCCTTGACCAGTCAAGAAAAAAAAACAATTCCCCCTAATAACAGATTTTTTGTTAAAATAATTTTATATTGTTAGGTTAGCTTTAGTTTGTAAGGCTAGGTTAGATTAGTTGAGTTACTTAGGGCCCTGAGACTGCTGAAAGGGTCTACCTTGACATGGTGGGGGGCTTACAAATCTTTTGGCTAAAATTTTTTATACTACAGAAAGTATGGCATTTCTAATGCATAATCAAGGGGGGCATTCAAAAGTTTGGCTCAGGCAGCAAAAACCCTAGAAGTGGCCCTGCTTGTTTGTATGCCAACCCCCTGTTAGGGAGGGCATGTAAACCACCACCATGTTCGTCTGCAAGGACCCCACCGCCACTAGGGGTCGAGTGTAAGCCTACACTCGGCCCCGGCCGCCACCCAACAATTGAATCACCCTTTCAATCCCTTCTTGTAAGCCCAATAGGAAAATATCCAATCCAATATTGTTAGGATGGACACCATCATCTCTAAGCAGTGATTTGTTATCACCTTCGAGCTGCCGGTGTCAAATGGCTATGCCTCCCATTGCTCGTACAAAACAAGATATCCTTGCATTTAGCACCTGCCTGCTGCGTTCTATTGCTATTGGATTTCTGGCGCCCAACCAGGATACTCGTGGTATGATTTCTGACCATACAAGAACTACTGACGAGAACATCTCAATCATACGTGCTATATGTGCCTTGATCATGGTGATCAATTTTGCTAAGCCCACCGTACATAGATCATTACCTCCCGCATGTATCACCAGGACCACTGGACCCCTCTCTCTCCGACTAACAGCAAAGACTTCCGATAGTAAACGGAGCCATCTAAGGCCCCAAATTCCTCTCCAACGAATCTCGATGTCTTGGAATCTTAGATGAGAACCACCCGGTCGAATTTCGGCTCGCTCTTTTGCCCAGTGAATAAACGAGTGACCCATTACCCAAACACTGGGCCTCTCAGCTCCTATAACGAAAAATTCAATTAGTAACAAGGTTTGGGCGTAAGTTTAACTCGCACACAGTCTGACCGCCATCTACCTCCTGTTTACTTGCGCGTTAGAAAACCCCAACACTAGCCTCTGTAGCTGTTCCTATTCTAAACGATGGGTACCGAATTCCTTCGGTTAGACCCAAGCGTGTAGTGCGCGACTTGAGGACTGCCTCGAATTGAAATTTCGTAGCGGGTTCCGTCCGCATGAATGAAAATTGGGAACCTCACCTTCTTAATTGTAAAATTTTTTTAAGATTCGCCACTGGCAGCATTGAGACTCTAGGGAAATAAGAGAAGCTGCCCCTGAACCAAATATATCTGTTTTTGATCTCTGAATTTTAACCTATGAGTCGCTAACTGATATACCTTCCCTCTTTAGGCCTCCTGGTTTTGATCGGCTCATCGATATTAACTCACTATCCGATGAGTGCTCCGAAGAATGCAAAAACGAAGCTGGATCTAAACAAGGCACATTCGTAGTTGTCTTTACATACCTGTTCTAAAATTAGCCATAAACGGTAAAGCAGAGCAAAAGAGATCGGTCCTCCTGGAATCCCTTGACCTGTTTCCTTCTTCCAACCTCTGAGGATGGATCAATAGCAATTCTTTGTAGAATCTTTCCATCCCCAAAGTTTAAAGAAAAGGAACACCTGCCATTCTACGCTGAGCCACCGCTGCTGAACATCCTCTACTATGGAGCAGAGAAAGGTATGTTAACAGTGCATTCTAGACGGGTTTGGTCATCCCTCCATGTTTCCTCCCCTTTGCCACTTCCATCCACTCCCCCCAAGCCTTACCGTGTTGTAGACCATGTCGATTGAGCCACCAGTTCCTGATCAGGCTGGGTAGATCTCCTCCCGAGATTCTCCAGAGGGCTACAGGACACCGGGCTCCATCGCCTATCTCTGCCTGCGGGCTAACTGCCGGAATACCTGCCACTTAAATCGGGATAAGGCGTCAGCTATTTTTTTTTTGCTGCCTGGGATATGCTTTGCTTTGACCAATGTTAAACTCAAGGCATCTTGTACTAGGTGGCGAAGTAGTGCAAGGACATTGAGAAGAATTGGAGAAATTATTGATGGCCTGTACTACGCTCATGTTGTCGGACAAAAACTTATCCTCCTATTTCGCATCTCCTACCCCCATATCTCCACTGCTACCACTATGGGGAATAATTCTAGCAAGGTTAAGTTTTTACACCATCCTCTTATAGTCCAACTATCTGGCCATGTACCAGCACTCCACTTCTTCCTGAAAATAGCTCCAAAGCCACTGGCCCCACTGCGTCAGTATACAGTTCTAAGTCCCTATTGGTCACCTCTTTCTCCAATCCAACAGGTTGGGCCATTGTATTGTTTTAAGAATGTTCCCACACTGAAATCAATTTTTGTTCCTTGTTTAGTCTAATATGTGTGAAGGCCTTGATAGGCCCCTTGTCGCCCAAGCTAGCCCGCGACTAAAGATCCTACCCATTGGCATTACCCTACATGCAAAAACCAAGACCCCTAATAAAGATTGCACCTGTTTTAGGTTACCTTCTTAGCTTTATGAAATATCCATCTGCTTCCGTATTTCCTCCACTTTCGTGAGGGAGTCGGAATACCATATTCACAGAGTCTATTTTCAATACCTAAGAAGGACAGCACTTTCACGGGGCCTGTTGTTTTTTCTGCCGACAATGGGACACCTATTTTCTCATGAGGAAACTAAAGTGAGATTAGTACTCACAATGGGATGTGCCACCTGGCCTACGAAGAGAAAATCATCCAATAGTGTTTACCACCACGCCCTGGATCCCGTTTCATATCGAACCATCCTTCCAAAAGGAACTAATAGTTCAAATATGCACATGATATGGAACAACCCATTGGTAAGCACATGTCATATAATACTGTCCATCCAGCTGACAGCCCAGCAGATGGAAGCAGCTATGGTGTACCGGTAGTACCTAAAAGCTGATTCAATGTCAGATTTTGCTACAATGCGCCCTGTCCTGCTTCCCTGACTAGTTCTACTGCTCTGTCAAAGGATACATAAGAACCGATGTCAAATCCTTTGAAATCCCTCATTAACGCTTTCCCCTTTGGGATAAGACATTGGTGTATTAACCTGAATTTTCCGGGCTCCTTCTTTGGGATCACACCTAGTGGAAAGATCCTCAAATTTGGGGATTGGCAGCTCTGAATATGGTCCGGCCATACGCCCCAGGCTCACCATCACCCGTATCTATCTCATCTTTGCAATCAACAGTAACTCTGAAACGGACTTTAAATTGTTTGCAAACTGTGGAACTGGGAATAACAAAGGGTATTATAAAACCTATGGAGAACCAGACCTAAGTAGGTCTGCTTCCTCCTTCTTGGGGTACGCGTCTAGCCATGCGCCCATCTCGGCCACTTTCACCGGGGTTCTCTTGTGCACCAGCGGTGTATTATTTAAATTGGGGCCGTTGGCGTCGAAAACACCGGCTAGCCGCATGCCCCGGGCCTCCGCACGTGGCGCATTTCGTGCCTAAATCTACAGGTGCTGCCGAAGTGACATTGGCCTTCGTGAACAACCAGCACGGGCCTGTTTTCTACCCATAGCCATGCTCATTCCGGGCCCGGGGCGATAGAATCCCGAGGCTCCTGTGGCCATTGGATAGGCCGACTTCGTTGCCGTCATGAGCCTTAGCCACTAATCTGCGGCTTTGAGTTTCCATCCCACCCGGGGTGTAGGGCCAATTTCCTCGTCATATCTCCACCAAGCTGCCCTCCTGTATTTATTGCTCCAAATATTTGATCTAGATACACAAATAGATTGGGCGCACTTATCCGGGTGTGTCTTACCTATCAGGCTGACCAATACACAAAACGCCTGTAACCAATTACCAAAAGTCTTTGCCACCTTTGGCTCTTTTTTCCTTGCCTTTTTCGAATCTCCTCTCTTTTTGTCTACCGATAGGCTGTCGGCGGATATGAGTGACCAGATGTCAACATATTCCCCTTTACTTATTTTTTTCTTTCTGCTCCTCTGAAAAAAGCTCCTTGATGCCTCCGCATTCGGTACCGTTTGCACAGGCGGGGTGGAGTTGCCCCCCCTGGAGCTAAACTAGGGTGTCTGCCCTTGTGGCGGTACCCGGCTTTTTCCATCATGGCCCTCAGAATAGCCAGCCATTCTCCATTCTCTGGATGACTCAGAGGATGGGCCTTCTCCAATTTCTCCTAAACCTTCTCCCCCTCCTTGCTCCTTGGTGTTCTTCCTGATTCCCGTCACCCCTTATTATTTTCTATCCCCTACCCGCTGACGGGTGGCGTCTAGTTGTAGACCGAGCGTCAACGAAATCCAGCTCGCCTTTCGGCTGAGCCCTGTTGTTCCGCTCGGTCCAAGTTGCCCCTCATTTCTGCAGCTGCCCCAAATTCGTCCAGTGAGGGGAAGGACCTTGAAGGTCCGGGCTCTACTTCACTCCTCATTCCCCCTGGCTTGCGCGGGTGCCTCGTACCACAGGCCCTAATTGCTACTCTCCCTGGTTGACTAGAGCCCACTGTTACCTGGCTACCCGTTGCCTGGTTCACTGCGACTTGTCTGCTTGATCTGGCTGCTGCTCCTGTTTGTTTCTGGCCTGCGGCCTGTCTTTTAGTTTGTGTGCGCTGTGCCTTAGGGGCAGCCGCCCTTCTGCGCCTAGGCGTGGGAGAAGTATCAGGGTTAAATCTCGATGGGGGGTGGGATCTCCTGGGTGGCCTACTGCTCTGATGAGTGGCCAGTCTGTCTACCCTTTCCCCTGCTGTTGGGGCCCCCTGTGCTACTGCTGCTGGGGGTTGATTGCTCCCCAGCAGCTGCCTTATCCATCCTGCTCCCTCCTTCCCCATCCTCTCTAATACCTGCTTCTGGAGGTCGTCCAGATCCGCCATTATACTTTTTTGTTGCACCTTTTTCGTTCTTGGCTGGTAATCGCGCTTAAAAGCACGTTGTGGCAGCCTGCAGGAACTTAAAATGGTGTCCGGCGAGCGCGTGCGCCCCCTTTTATACCGGCACGCGCGTCGACGGCTTATGATGTCATACGCACGCGCCTGTTCCTGCCGCAATGCATTACTGGTAATGGGCGCGCGACGCCGGACAAGCAGCCCCGAAGTACACCGCCCTCAGACAGTACTCAACGCATTTCGCTACATTGAGTACTGCCTAATTTCTGCATCACAGATACAAATGCACTTTACATGATTTTATATGCTCTAAAATTGTTTCATTTATACCAGGAAGTGGTTGTGAGTTTTTCTGGATTGCCAAATCCATGACTGTTGTGTAAGTGCTTTTATTATTGAGTTTTAATATTTTGATATATGATTTTTACTACTGATGTATCATGATTTTAAACTGATTTTGGGCACTTTATAATACTTTATTATTTTATCTATCACACTAAGAACGCAGTGCACAGACACACGGGGGGGGGCGGCAAAAGGGAATAATAACTGCCGTGGGAGTGGGTGTGGCCTTGTGGGGTAGATAGCTTTGAAAATGTAATATAATAATAAAAAATAAAAAAATAGCATAATATTATAGACAGATGAATAGAAATAGACAGATAAATAGATATAAATAGATAGATAGGCACAGAGAGACAGACAGAGATATAAAAAGATAGACACAAAGAGACAGACATAAAGATATTGACAGAGAGAGATACAGGCAGATATCTACAAATAGAGTGCTAGACATACGCATATACAGAGAGAAATAGAGACATATGGAGAGAGAGATAGGTAGATAGATCAATAGGTAAATTATTGATACGGGTGCAGCAAACTGGAACTATTGATACAGCTACAGCAAACTGGTATTATTGATACAGGTACAGCAAATTGGGATTATTGATACAGGTACTGCAAACTGGAACTATTGATATAGGTACTGCAAACTGGAACTATTGATACAGGTACAGAAAACTGGGGGTTTTGATACAGGTACAGCAAACTGGGATTGTTGATACAGGTGCAGCAAACTGGGATTGTTGATACAGGTGTAGCATTTTGTGGTTATTGATCCAGGTACATTATACTAGGATTATTGATATGGGATTTTTTCATACAGGTACACCATACTGATATTATTGATACAGGTACATCATACTGGGATTATTGATATATGATTTCTTTTTTCTGCTGCTCTGCACTTGCGATTGGATCTGTAGTGCAGAGCAGCGATTTACAGAGAGTTTGAATCTCCCGCTCACTCTGATTTTGGTAACACTCACGATTGGTTGAGACTCTCCCTCTACCTTTCATTAAAGGGCCAGCAGAAGATCTGAAAATTCAGATGGGGGGGGAGCAAGTGCCCTCCCTTGCCCCTATGTGCGGATGCCCATGAGTAAGGGGGAGCAGCCTAAAGGTACAGGTCGCTGTCGGCTTTAAAAAGCAAAGCAGAGAAAAACCAGAAAACACAAAAATCCTCAAATTCGAACACGGATTGGAAAAAATGTGGAAAGCAAAATTGCGCAAAATCGTCGATTCTTGAAAATCTTTTCCAGAACCAGGTTCAGATTCGCAATCCGGTCCGTCTTTAGACACAGACTGAGTAGGACTGAGGCCACACAGCAACAAACCAAATTTCTGTGCGTTGTCTCGCATTTGCGCAAGCACTTTCGCTATTCTCCATTATGGAAACGCATGCGATTGCAGAAAAAAATGGTAATGTATGTATGTATGTAGAATTTTATTTATAAAGAGTCCCTTGGGTACGCAGCGCTGTACATTATAAAATACAGAGTATGCAAACAAGGAGATAAGTGCAAGAAATTATACAGATAAATAAAAATTAAATACAATTTCATACATCGGGTGAGAAAATATATATATAGATTATATAAGTGCAGCATGCCTTGAGACATTAAGAATTAGATCTCTTCCCCGAAGAGCTTACAATCTAAGTGATCGCATGCGTCACAGAATGGTATATTATGCCCATATGCCAAGCTCACAGACTGTTGAATATATGATGCCCATATGACCAGCCCCTACCGACTGGTAAATATGCGATCCCATATGCCCAGCTCACACAGGATCGTAAGCATACACAAGTTCTACAGATGTGCCCACAAACCTGAAAATATAAGACATGGTCAGCCCACAGCCCCATACAGACTATGTGTGGTAAGAGTGGCTTACTCAATTTTGTGTTGGAATCCAGGATTTAGCTGTACTACGTTGCAGCTGCATGATCTTCTGCAGACGCGTGCACACTCCCCACGCGCAAGTGCAGCCAGAGAAACTTCACAGGCACCGGCCAGGCAGAGCAGTGGCTTCTTCTTTATTTCAAACCATGGCGCCTGTGTAATGTAAAAGGCCATTTGCATAGGCTAGTGGTACTGTAGCAGTGTGACGCCAATATGTCACTGCATGCGGCTACAAAGTCATTATGCATGGACGCATGCCGTGATGTGCCCACCGGTTTGTCTGCGTTTTAGATACTAGTAGCAATTTCCCTTTTCTTGAGTGTTTCACTCTAAGCCTTCTATCCTCCTCATAATGTTTCTCTCTGAACCATTCTGCCATTAAAATACATTGTTCATTACATGTATCAGGCTTGGTCGGCACACACACATTGGGGGCCGCACACACAGATCTAACCAATTGCCCATACGCGGTATGGGGATCTATTGGGCGTACAGTCATACACGGAGCGACAAGGGTGTCCCTAGGGTTTTTGGCACCTGAAACAACTTTTGAATGCCGCCGTGACAAAGTGGGCGTGGCTTTGTGTGGGGCGTGGCTTTGTGTGGGGTGTGGCTTTGTGCATGGGTGTGTTCTCTATTGTTATGACACATAAAAATGTTGGTGCAAGTGGTATAACACATTAGAAATCCCTACCATACTTTATGTACAATAAAAGATGTTGGCCAAATTATTTGTGAGCCTGCCATCACGTCAAGCTACATTCTTCCTTAAATATCCAATGTGTCTGGGTGGTGCAAACATTACTATTGATAAGGACAGAGGTGTCAGAACCTTAACCGTAGCGTTTCAGCCATGCTCCAGGCTGGCGTCATGGTCTTGGTTCTCTTTTAATCTGGGACCCTGTGGGATAAGTGGGAATGTGACATTGTGGGATAAGTGGGAATGTGACCCTGGGGGATAAGTGGGAATGTGACACTGGGAGATAAGTGGGAATGTGACACTGGGGGATAAGTGGGAATGTGACCCTGGGGGATAAGTGGGAATGTGACCCTGGGGGATAAGTGGGAATGTGACCCTGGGGGATAAGTGGGAATGTGACACTGGTGGATAAGTGGGAATGTGACCCTGGGGGAGAAGTGGGAATGTGACACAGGGGGATAAGTGCAATGTGACCCTGGGGGTAAAGTGAGAATGTGACACTGGGGGATAGATGGTGATGTGACACTGGGGGATAAGGGATGTGACACTGGGGGGATAAGTGGGAATGTGACACTGGGGGATAAGTGGAATGTCACCCTGGGGGATAAGTGGGAATGTCACCTTGGGGGATAAGTGGGATTGTGACATTGTGGGATAAGTGGGAATGTGACCCTGGGGGATAAGTGGGAATGTGACACTGGGGGATAAGTGGGAATGTGACCCCGGGGATAAGTGGAATGTGACACAGGGGGATAAGTGGAATGTGACCCTGGGGGTAAGTGGGAAGTGAATGACCCTGGGGTAAAGTGGGAATGTGACTGTGGGATAAGTGGGAATGTGACCCTGGGGGATATGGAATGTGCACTGGGGGATAAGTGGAATGTGACATGGGGTAAGTGAATGTGACCCTGGGGGATAAGTGGGAATGTCACCCTGGGGGATAAGTGGGAATGTCACCTTGGGGCATAAGTGGGATTGTGACATTGTGGGATAAGTGGGAATGTGACCCTGGGGGATAAGTGGTAATGTGACCCTGGGGGTAAAGTGGGAATGTGACAATGGGTGGATAAGTGGGAATGTGACACTGGGGGTAAAGTGGGAATGTGACCCTGGGGGTAAAGTGGGAATGTGACATTGTGGGATAAGTGGGAATGTGACACTGGGTGATAAGTGGGATTGTGACATTGTGGGATAAGTGGGAATGTGACCCTGGGGGATAAGTGGTAATGTGACACTGGGGGATAAGTAGGAATGTGACCCTGGGGGATAAGGGGAATGTGACACTGGGATAAGTGGGAATGTGACCCTGGGGGATAAGTGGGAATGTGACCCTGGGGGATAAGTGGGAATGTGACACTGGGGGATAGTGGAATGTGACCCTGGGGGATAAGTGGGAATGTGACCCTGTGGGATAAGTGGGATGTGACCCGGGGTATAAGTGGGAATGTGACCCTGGGGGATAGTGGGAATGTGACACTGGTGGATAAGTGGGAATGTGACCCTGGGGGATAAGTGGGAATGTGACCCTGGGGGATAAGTGGATGTGACCCCGGGGGATAAGTGGAATGTGACACAGGGGGATAAGTGGAATGTGACACAGGGGGATAAGTGGGAATGTGACACTGGGGGATAAGTTGGAATGTGACCCTGGGGGTAAGTGGGAATGTGACACTGGGGGATAAGTGGGAATGTGAACCTGGGTGATAAGTGGGAATGTCACCCTGGGGGATAAGTGGGAATGTCACCTGGGGTAAGTGGGAATGTCACCTGGGGGATAAGTGGGATTGTGACATTGTGGGATAAGTGGGAATGTGACACTGGGGGATAAGTTGGAATGTGACCCTGGGGGATAAGTGGGAATGTGACACTGGGGGATAAGTGGGAATGTGACCCTGGGGATAAGTGGAATGTCACCCTGGGATAGTGGGATGTCACCTGTGGGATAAGTGGGATGTGACCCTGGGGATAAGTGGGAATGTGACCTGGGGGATAAGTGGTAATGTGACACTGGGGATAAGTGGAATGTGACCCTGGGGGATAAGGGGATGTGACACTGGGGGATAAGTGGGAATGTGACCCTGGGGGATAAGTGTTAATGTGACCTGGGGGATAAGTGGGAATGTACCCTGGGGGATAATTGGATGTGACACTGGGGGATAGTGGGAATGTCACCCTGGGGGATAATGGGAATGGTCCCCTTGGGGGATAAGTGGATTGTGACATTGTGGGATAAGTGGGAATGTGACCCTGGGGTGAAGTGGTAATGTGACACTGGGGATAAGTGGGAATGTGACCCTGGGGATAAGTGGGAATGTGACACTGGGGATAGTGGGAATGTGACCCTGGGGGTGGGTATGTAATGTGACACTGGGGGATAATGGGGAATGTGACCCTGGGGGATAAGTGGGAATGTGACATTGGGGATATGGGAATGTGACCCTGGGGTAAGTGGAATGTGACCCTGGGGGATAAGTGGGATGTGACCCTGGGGGATAAGTGGAAGGGACACTGGGGATAGTGGGGTGGACCCTGGGGGATAAGTGGGAATGTGACCCTGGGGATAAGTGGGAATGTGACCCTGGGGGATAAGTGGGAATGTGACACTGGTGATAGTGGGATGTGACCCGGGATAGTGGGAATGTGACCCCAGGGGAGTGGAATGTGACACTGGTGGATAATTGGGAATGTGACCCTGGGGGATAAGTGGGAATGGGACACTGGGGATAAGTGGGAATGTGACCCTGGGGGATAGTGGGAATGTGACCCTGGGGTATAAGTGGGAATGTGACCCTGGGGGATAAGTGGGAATGTGACACTGGGGGATAAGTGGGAATGTGACCCTGGGCATATGGGAATGTGACCCCGGGGATAAGTGGATGTGACACAGGGGGATAAGTGGGAATGTGACCCTGGGGTAAAGTGGGAATGTGACACTGGGGATAAGTGGAATGTGACCCTGGGATAGTGGGAATTGACACTGTGGGATAGTGGGAATGGACACTGGGGGATAAGTGGGAATGTGACCACTGGATAGTGGAATGTGACCCTGGGGATAATGGGAATGTGACCCCGGGGGATAGTGGAATGTGACACATGGGATAAGTGGAATGTGACACAGGGGGATAAGTGGGAATGGACACTGGGGGATAAGTGGAATGTGACCTGGGGGTGGGAATGTACACTGGGGGATAAGTGGAATGTGACCTGGGGATAAGTGGGAATGTCACCCTGGGGATAAGTGAATGTCCCGGGGGTAAGTGGGAATGTCACCTTGGGGTAAGTGGGATTGTACATTGTGGGATAATTGGGAATGTGACACTGGGGGATGTTGGAATGTGACCCTGGGGGATAGTGGGATGTGCTGGGGGTATAAGTGGGATTGACCTGGGGGATAAGTGGGAATGTCACCCTGGGGGATAAGTGGGAAGTCACCTTTGGGGGATAAGTGGGGATTGTGACATTGTGGGATAAGTGGGAATGTCACCCTGGGGATAAGTGGGATGTCACCTTGGGGATATTGGATTGTGACATTGTGATAAGTGGAATGTGACCCTGGATAAGTGGGAATGTCACCCTGGGGATAAGTGGGAATGTCACCTGGGGGATAAGTGGGATTGTGACATGTGGGATAAGTGGGAATGTGACCCTGGGGATAATGGTAATGTACACTGGGATGGGATGTGACCTGGGGATAAGTGGGAATACACTGGGGGATAAGTGGGAATGTGACCCTGGGGGATAAGTGGAATGTGACACTGGGGGATAAGTGGGAATGTGACCCTGGGATAAGTGGGGAATGTGACACTGGGGATAAGTGGGAATGTGCACCCTGGGGGATAAGTGGGAATGTCACTTGGGGATAGTGGGATTGTGACATTGTGGGATAAGTGGGAATGTGACCCTGGGGGATAGTGGTAATGTGACACTGGGGGATAGTGGGAATGTGACACTGGGGGATAAGTGGGAATGTGACCCTGGGGATAAGTGGGAATGTCACCCTGGGGGATAAGTGGAATGTCACCTGGGGGATAAGTGGATTGTGACACTGGGAGATAGTGGGAATGTACCCTGGGGTAAAGTGGGAATGGACATTGGGATAGTGGGAATGTGACATTGTGGGATAAGTGGGAATGTGACACTGGGGGATAAGTGGGAATGTGACCCTGGGGATAAGTGGTGTGGGTGACAGTGAGCTACTTTTACACTACTTCTTGTCTTAGAAGCCAATCACACCTACTTTCTTCCCCACCAGCTCCATTAGAAGACTGTCTCTCCCCAGTCCCTTTTACCCTAAAGGCCCCTTACCTTCTTCCATATTTTAGCTGAAACTGCCAGTCCACAGCTGTTCTGGTGCAAGAGGCATGCATAGTAGGAGCTGCATCCTCTGGCTGCTGTCAGCAGTTGTGCTGTCAGGATGGTCTCGAAGACTAGACGGGCCCCCTCACACACACTCTTTCACACACACTCTCTCTCTCTCTCACCCACACACACTCTCTCTTTCTCACACACACACACTCTCTCTCTCATACACATACTCACACACACACACTCTCTCTCACACACACACACACACACACACACACACACTCTTACACACACACACGCTCTCACACACAAACACACTCTCACACACACACACTCTCAAACACACACACACTCTCAAACACACACTCTCAGACACACACATACACTCTCTCACACCCACACACTCTCTCACACTCACACACACCCACTCTCTCTCTCACACACACACACTCTCACAGTGTTAGGGATCCGAATAAGACCTGCAGGCTGCAGCCTGCAGCTGCACAAGCTCCCATGGCTTCCACTCCCCACAGATCACACTAATCGCAGGCTGCAGCAGTTTTTCCTTCCCGCGTTCAGAGTTCCACTGCCAACTTCAGGTTCTGAACTTCCGGTTCTGGCCGTCTGACTTCTCCCTGCTGCCTGTGATTGGGTTCCAAAAGTCCCGACCGTCACGGACTCTTGGGGGGCACTGTTTCACAGCTCTTACTAACGCTGCACTATTAAAAGGGGGGGGCAGAGAAATGCCGCCTGTTTTTTTTTTACTTGGAGTGCTGCCATGAGCAACTTTTTCAAGTTGCTTCATGGTAGGAGCGGCAGGCGGAGCGATAACAAATGATTTCAGTCTTTCCCAACCAACCAAAATGCAGACTACAGTTGTTTGGCAGCATTATTTTTACACCTGGAAACGCATAATGATACCCAAGCAGTCACAGGTAAACACACCTACTGACCCACCCTTCTATTTCCAATGCAGCCCTATTTAAAAGGAAAATAAAGTAAAAAATAAAATCTTGATCAATCATTAAATGTTATTTTTACACCTATAATGGAAAAGCACAAAAAAAACACCTCGACTCCTACACTGCCAGGTCTCCATTAAACTCTCTCCACACACTGACAAAATGGTGCCTGTTAGCTGCCTATTATACCCAGGAGGTTGGCACTGATAAAACAGCTGCCATTGGTGAATTTGGTACATGTGGCTAGATCGTTTTCAAATTTCGCAAAAAAAAAACCCCAGAAAGCACAAAAATCCTTGAATTTTCAAAAAAATTGGAAATCCTCGAATATTTGAAAAAGTTTAAATGCAGATTGGTAAAATCAAGAAAGAGGAATTGCGCTAAATAAAGTAGAGTTGATCCAGGGAAATTTCCGATTGCCACTTGGAGTCAGGAAGGAATTTTTTCCCCCTTCATAAATTTGTTGGCTTTTTTTTGCCTTCCTTTGGATCAACAGTTAGGCAGGAAATGAGGATATTGCTAGATGGGTTGGGCTGGATGGACGTATGTCTTTATTCAACCTCAAATACTATACTAAATCCGCAATTCTCTGAAATCTGCCCTGGGAACTGGGTTCGGATTTGCAATCCGGTCCATCTTTAGACACTGATTGAGTAAGGCTGAGTCCTCATTGCAACGCACCAAAGCGCGCACGCAATCGATTGCATGTGAGTTTTCTGTACGTTGTCTCGCATTTGCAAGCGATTACGCTATTTTCCATTATGGAAATGCATGAGATTGCTGAAAAACAAGGTGGCCGCATGCGTTACCAAAACGCACACGCTTGCACAATCGCACACGCATCAGAAATCGCAATAACTTTTGCGTTCCCTCAATTTCCATGTTATTTAAAATCGCACGAAAAACGCGTTAGTGTGGCCTAGCCCTTATACAGGAAAGTGAACTCTGAGTACCACTCATGTTTTATAAGATCACAATTATGGGAATCCTGCACACACCTGATCCAATCCAAGTAATATATGCTGGGTGCAATGGTTAACCAGTCAATATTCAAACATGAAATAAATACCATGCGACACCAGGCTTGCAGTCCTGTGTACTTTATTGTGTGTCACACAGGGACATCATAGTGATGTTTCTGTACAAAATGTACCTTCTTCAGACAAAAGTGTAACAATAAAATAACATACAAATGACACCTTTATAGTCTCGGAAAGCAGATCTTAACTGCCACCTAGAGGAAGAGATAAATATACATATATACAGATAAAGCTAGACTTTATACTTACGTAAATTCCTTTTCCTTAAATCCCAAAGGCAGCATTAAACATAGAGAGATGATTGCCCATCCCGCTAGTGGGTAGGACCAACCCCCAAAGATTTAAATACCCCTCCCCTATTCCACCAGTCAGTGTATTTTTTAAGCAGTAAGAACAAACCACACATAAACGTCTTGCAAATTTATTTTTTTTTATAGGGCGGGATTAATATATGCTGCCTTTGGGATTCAAGGAAAAGGAATTTACGTAAATATAAATTCTAGCTTTCCTTATCATCCCCAAGGCAGCATTAAACATAGAGATATCCCAAAGTAGTGACTAATACATAGTCAGGGTGGGAAAAAAAATTCCAACAAACAAAACTTTTTTAGGAAATCACAGCTTGTAAAACTTTCATTCCAAAAAACGCTTCTCGATCCTGGACGTCCAGCTTGTAATGCCTCACAAAGGTATTGTATGAGGCCCAGGTAGCTGCTCAACAAATCTGTTCTGGAGTTGCCCCTGCTTTTGCTGCCCAGGAAGTAGATACTGCCCTAGTAGAATGGGCTGTTATGTTTTCCGGAATTTGTACGTTAGTTGATCTGTAGGCTGCTGAAATAGCTTGCTTAAGCCATCTGGCAATTGTTGTCTTTGATGCCCCTTTCCCTTTCCTGGCTCCAGCATAGAGGAGGAATAGGGAGTCTGATTTACGGAAAGGCTTCACTCTAGAAAGATACGTTAGGAGGCATCTGCCCACGTCCACCTTGGCCAGAGTGTCATCCGCTGCATTCTGCGAGATTGAAGGGAGGAATATTTCCTGTTCTTTGTGGAAAGCTGAAGATACTTTTGGGGTGAAAGATGGATCTGTACTAAGCCTAAACCCCCCTTCTGATACTTCAAAACAGGAATCTTTACAGGAGAGGGCCTGAAGTTCGCTGACCCGTCTGGCCGAACATAAGGCTATCAAAAGTGCCATCTTCCAAGTCAGTAACTGTATGGATATGTCTTCAAGAGGTTCAAAAGTAGGTCACTGAGGCTTTTAAGTATTAGGCTTAAATCCCATTTAGGCACTGTAGATCTTATTTTTGGTCTTAGTTTTGAAGCTGCCTTAAAGAATCTTCGAATAAAGGAATCCCCAGCAAGATTAAAATTAAAAAAGACTCCCAAGGCTGCCACTTGCACCCTTAATGTACTGGGAGATAGACCCTTATTGAGGCTTTCCACAAGAAAATCTAAAATCACTGGTATCTGAGGGGATTGACAGGTTATCTGTTTCCGTCCATACCAACTACATAATGTTTTCCAGACCCTCTGATAAGTGGCTGTGGTTGTAGGCTTACGGCTCTGTAGGAGAGTATTGATAACTGCACCAGAGAAACCCAGGGACTGCATTAAATCCCTTTCAACAACCACGCTCTGAGTCTCAAGTCCTGGAGGTTCGGATGAGGGATATTCTTCTGCATCAACAGATCCCACCTCATTGGTAAGGTCCAAGGAGGTCTGATTGACATCTGTACCAGATCTGCATACCAAGGTCTGCGCGGCCAGGATGGTGCTATCAAGATTACTTGGCATTGCTCCTGACGGACCTTCCTCAATACTTGTGATAACAGCTGGAAGGGAGGGAATATGTACGCTAGATCTTCCTAACGCATTTGGGTCTCTGTCCAAGGAGTAGTAGCTTGGAACCTTCCTGTTTTGAGCCAATGCCATCAGATCTACTTGAGGGCACCCCCAGGCTTTGCAGATCTGCTTGAAAGTTTGAGGATGTAAGGACCATTCGTTTGGATCTAGCCTTTCTCGGCTTAGTTGATCTGCCCACATATTTTCTGAGCCTTTTATGTATGCTGCCGAAATAGCTGAAAGGTTTCTTTCTGCCCAAAAACTTATCTGTAGGGCTAGCTGCAGAAGACCCCTGCTTCGAGTTCCCCCTTGACGGTTTACATAGGCTGCTGCTGTAGAATTGTCTGTCTGGATTAACAATACACTTCCTTTTATCATTTCTTGAAAATGTAACAGGGAACGAAGGATCGCTTTCAATTCTTTGAAGTTTGAAGAGGTTTCCCTTTCTTCTGGTGACCATCTTCCTTGGGCTGAATGGCCGCAACAGTGAGCCCCCCATCCTGATGTGCTTGCATCTGTTGTCAATACTAGTATAGTAGTATTTGAGGTTGAATAAAGACATACGTCCATCCAGTCCAACCCATCTAGCAATATCCTCATTTCCTGCCTAACTGTTGATCCAGAGGAAGGCAAAAAAAACCCACCAAATTTATGAAGGGGGAAAAAATTCCTTCCTGACCCCAAGTGGCAATCGGAAATTTCCCTGGATCAACTCTACTTTATGTATCAATACCAGTAACTTGCAACATTCCTTGTTTGCAGAAACTCATCCAGCTTTTTTTTTAAACTGACCAATGAACCTGCCATTACAACGTCCACTGGAAGACAGTTCCATAGCCTTACCGTTCTCACAGTGAAAAACCCTTTCCGAGCTTGAAGCCTAAACCTTTTTTCTTCAAGTCTTAAGGGATGTCCTCATGTCCTTTGACATGTTCTATTGGTGAACAATGCCCCAGATAGTTTATTGTATGGCCCGTTAATGTATTTATACACAGTAATCATATCCCCACGCAAGCGCCTTTTCTCCAGCGTACATAATTGTAACTTTTCCAGTCTCTCTTCATATTCAAGCTCCCCCAATCCCCTTATTAATTTAGTTGCCCTTCTCTGAACCCTTTCCATTTCAAAGATGTCCTTTTTGTACACAGGATTCCAAAATTGCACTGCATATTCCAAATGAGGCCTTACCAATGCTTTGTAAAGAGGGAGAATTACATTTTCCTCCCTTGAATCCATACCTCGCTTTATACAAGACAGTACCATGCTGGCTCTGGCTGTTGCCGCCTGGCACTGCTTGCTACCTTTAAGTTTGTTATCCACCAAAACTCCAAGATCCCTTTCCAACAGGGATTCACTTAACACAGAGCCATTTATAGTATACGTTGCACAAGGATTTTTAAGTCCAAAATGCATCACCTTACATTTATCAACATTGAATTTCATCTGCCACTTAGCAGCCCAATGTGATAATCTATCTAGATCCCCTTGCAACGATTGCACATCCTCTGAAGTTTTTAATGGTCGACAAAGTTTTGTGTCGTCAGCAAACACAGAAACCTTGCTGACAATACCCACTTCCAAATCATTAATAAATAGATTAAATAGAAGCGGCCCCAACACAGAACCCTGTGGCACCCCACTTAGCACTTTAGTCCATAATGATGAAGACCCATTAACAACTACTCTCTGCATCCTATTCTTTAACCAATTTTCTATCCATGTACAAATGTGACTCCCCAGACCAACAGACCTTAGCTTATTCATTAGTCGCCTATGGGGGACTGTATCAAAAGCCTTTGCAAAATCCAAGTAAACTACATCTACTGCTATACCAGAGTCTAAATTTCTACTTACTTCCTCATAAAAGCCAAGCAAGTTAGTTTGACAAGATCTATTCCTCCTAAATCCATGCTGGTTACTACTTTCCAGGATCTTCCCCACCACTGAAGTTAAACTTACAGGCCTGTAATTACCCGGCTGTGAACGACTACCCTTTTTGAATATGGGAATAACATCAGCCTTTTTCCAATCCAGAGGCACACCACCGGACATGAGGGAATCAGCAAAAATAAGAAACAATGGCCTAGATAAAACTGAACTTAGCTCCTTAAGTACCCGAGGATGTATTTTATCAGGTCCAGGAGATTTACTAATATTAACCTTATTTAGTTCTATCTGTACCATATCCTCGGTTAACCAAAGTGAACTTGAATCTTGTATACCTTTATTACTACTATACTCTATGATATCTGTACTTGGATCTTCTATAGTGTATACAGAGGAAAAAAAATTATTCAAGACATTTGCTTTATCGCCATCCTCCGTAACTAACTTATCCCCATTAATTAATGGTGCCACATTCTCAGTCCTCATCTTCTTACTATTAATATACTTTAAAAAATGTTTAGGCTTAGTGATGCTTTCTTCAGCTATCCTAACTTCATTATTAATTTTAGCTAGTTTGATTGCTTTCTTACACTCCTTGTTACAGTTTTTATACTCCCTAAAGGCCCTTTCCGTTCCCTCGGCCTTAAAGGTTTTAAATGCCTTTTTCTTCCTTACCATTTGCCTCTTTACATCAGAATTCAGCCACATGGGCGCGGATTTATTTTTTTTACATTTATTTCCCAAGGGTATAAATTTAGATGTGAACTGGCTTAAAATCCCCTTGAACACAGTCCACTTCTGTTCAGTACCTTTACCTGATAATACATTATCCCAGTTGACATTCTGAAGAGCTGCTTTTAACCTGGGAAAATTTGCTTTCCTGAAATTAAATGTCTTTGTTAACCCAGCGCACTTTTCCTTTCGATAACAAAGTCCAAATGCCACTATTTCATGGTCACTATTCCCTAAGCCTCCAGTTACCTTTATATCTATAATGCGCTCCACAATGTTAGATATTACCAGATCCAACAGAGCTCCTTTTCTAGTAGGAACCTCAACCACCTGTGAGAGAAAATTATCCTGCAGCAAATTCAGGAACTCATCGCCTTTTTCTGTGATGGCAGTTCCACCACACCAATCAATGTCAGGGTAATTGAAGTCCCCCATAATGAGCACACTCCCCAAACTTGCAGCCCTTGCCAACTGCATATGAAGATGACTCACCTCCTCTCTGCTAGCATTTGGCGGCTTATAGCAGACACCAACAATGACATTACCCCCTTTCCTGTTGCCTAATTCCACCCATATTGCCTCCACTTTATCATCCATATCACCAGTAGCTATTCTCAGATACTTTTGATGGCATGGTCTTATTGGGACATGTAAATAAGCATCTTGAAGATCCAGAGTAGCTAGGTAATCTAGAGGGAGGATCGAATTGATTGTAGACCTGACCATCTCCATCTTGAAGTGTTGTTTCCTTATGAATCTATTCAGATATCTGAGGTCTAGGATTGTGCGATATTTTCCCGTTGGTTTTGGTAAAACTGGGGAGTAAACCCCTTTACGTCTTTCCAACTGGGGTACTGGAATGAGAATTCCCTTTTCCCGGAATTCTAAGATAGCCTGACCTAAAGCTAACTTCTTCGCTGGCGTACGGGATTTGGAGAAATGACAAACCGGTCTTCTTGCGGGATTTGCAAAAACTCTATAGCATAGCCTAAAGTTACTGTTTCCAAGACCCACTTGTCTGTCGTTATTCTGATCCAAGCCTGCGAGAAGTGCTTCAGCCGACCCCCTACCGGCCTGGCGTCACTGGGAAAAAGGTCTCTGAAATGTACCGCAACCTCTTCCTTTTGGTTGCGGTGGTCTTGAGAATTGGGCTTGTCTATCCCTAAAGAATCTATTACCTCTACCTCTGGGCTGAGCTCGAAAGGTACGAAAGGTTCTTCAAAAGGTTTTCCTGTCCTGCGGAAGGACCCCAACTCTTTCTTCTCCCCTTTTGCTCAATAGTGGTTCCAACTCAGAACCAAACAGTCTACCCCCTTCAAAGGGTAAACCACACAGCCGATTCTTTGAGGCAGAGTCAGCTGCCCAGGATTTGAGCCATATGGCTCTTCTGGCGACTGATGAGGAAGCTGTTGACCTGGCTGACAACTTCACTGTAGACAGGGATGCATCACATAAATAGTCTTCCGCCCTAAGAAGGATCGGTAGATCCTTAACCACCTGGCTTACAGGATCTCCTTTCTTAAGGCTGCTCTCCAATTCTCCCAGCCATATCCGTAAGGCTTTTGCTACTGAAGCCGAAGCAATAGATGACCTCATGGCTGCACCTGCTGATAGAAAGGTCTTTCTTAAGCTAGCTTCTGACTTCCTGTCCATGGGGTCCTTTAAAGATGAGCTATCCTCTAGGGGAAGCGTAGTGTGTTTTAAAGTTAGAGCAACTGGAGCGTCTACTTGAGGCAGCTCCCAGTTCTTGATGTCCTCCGGATTGAAGGGAAAAAGACTTTGAAACCTTCTAGGAGGACAAAACTTCTTGTCTGGGTTTTTCCATTCCTCAGTTATACAGCCCCTTAATGGCTTCGTGGACCGGAATATATGTCTTTTTCTTTATGGCTCCAGAAAACAGACGAAACACTTTCCTAGGTGGTTCCTGAGGATTTTCTTCCTCTAGGGTATCACAGACAATCTTTAGAAAATTTTCCAATTCAGCTGAAAGGAACAAATCCTCCTCATCAGAGATCTCCCCTTCCTCAAAAGGTTCCTGCTCTTTAATAGGGACCATGTTCCCCACTTACTCCAGAAGCCCCTGGTCCTCAATAGCCTCTAGATCTGCCACTTCTTCTTGCGCAGCCTCTTGGTTGCCTGGCAGGCTACTAACCTCTTCTGGCATAGATGAATACCTGGCCTGAAAGGATGTCATTGAATCTTTTAGGAATAAAAAGAAGTCCTGCATTGAAGGTGATTTCTCTCCCTTTAATTTCTTAGCACATGTTATACAGAGCTTTCCAGTGTATTCCTTTCCTCACATCCAGGACAAAACCTTGATTTTGACAATGCCTTCCTCCTGAGGGTAGGCCTGGGCTCCTCAGCCAGTAGTTGGTTTTCTGCAAGAGACACAAGGCCTGCAGGGATGGGGAGAGAGAGAGAGAGAGACAATGAATACCAGCAATAACCATGCATTCCCAATCAAGGACACATCACCTGCTGCAGCTGGAGCTTACCAAACAAAAGCAAAGGGCCAGCCCTCCAGACAGATTATAAAATCTGAAAAAGAAAGTTAAACAGCATTTACTATTTTCACACTGCTGAATAGCACAAACTGTGCTAACAAACCCCTCTCTCTCTCTTACCAGTCCTCAGCACAATCTAGCACAAGCTAAAATGGCACACAGTTCAGGCGACCGGGGAAGCACCGCTCTCCAAACAGAGGGGTTCCCACCAGCTGTCTTACTACCTTTTAAATCTCCCGCGAGCAGCTCCTGGCGTGTGACGCGGGAGGACGCACCTTCTGATGACGTCACTCCTGCGATGCCGGCATGCGGAAGTACACGCCGGTAGTGGCTGCGGTATCTGCTGGAGTATGGCAGGTACCTGGACTGACCAACAAACACAGGGGCAGGCACTTCTCCTGCTACTGCACCGCAAGGGGATCAGAGCCTCCAGGAGTGCCAGGTAAAGGAGGAAAACCTCCCCAGGGACACGCACTACCACGGTCCTCTGCTACCTGGACCAGGTCCTCTGATCCTCATGGACCAGGTAGGAAAAAGCAACAAACAGGGTGTTGGTGCTGTAGGACAAAAAAACACTGACTGGTGGAATAAGGGAGGGGTATTTAAATCTTTGGGGGTTGGTCCTACCCACTAGGGGGCTGGGCAATCATCTCTATGTTTAATGCTGCCTTGGGGATGATAAGGAAAAGAGACATTCAAACCTTATCTCTTAGGTAAGAAGCTGGAGAGTCCCAGATTAGTGTTAAGTCCTTTAGGGTGAAGAGAATCCATAGTAAAAATCCAATAAGATTCCCTACGTAATAGCATAGTTTGTCGGTCGGTCGCCACCCCTTGCCATGTATGGTTAGTGATGGCCCAGTTCGCGGATCTGAAACCCGGATCCGCGGCGGATTTACCTCGTTCGTGAACGGTGGATATCGCGGATTTTCCGTTTTTCCGCCTTCCGAGCTTATCCGAACCGCGCTTTCGGAAATTTTCGAAATTACGAGGATACGGGAAAATACGAGAAATCCTCGTAAATTCAAAATTTCGCGGATTTTTCACATTTTTGGACTGAGCAAACCACATTTTCTTTCTTTTCTTATTTTCGAAAAATTCTCTTATTTTCGAAAAATCCTCATATTTTCGAAAAATCCTGGTATTGTCGAAGAACGGATTTTGCCGAACTTTCATTTTAAAAGGTTTTAATGGGTCCGCTTGCGGGTTTTCGAATTTTAGAAATTTTCCGAAAATTCGCGGATCCTTGAGCGGACCGGATTTTGCGAAGTTCGGACATCTCTATGTATGGTATATGGTCAATAACCATCCCTTTAAGATCAGACTCAGCATGGCTGCAGGTAACAAAATGTGAGTTGTGTAGCATCCCATGACCCTTCTTTGAACATTTTTTTGACTATTAATAATTTATCCTTGTTTTCCTGCATTTAACTTTTATCCACTGCCTTTGTGGATACTAGGTTTTCTTTGCATAGAAATAATTCAACCTATATATAAGGAGAAATCTTCTTTTTAACATTATTATAAAATCCACAGTTGTACAAAAATAAAAATGACACTAGATTACTACTACATGGAAAGTGTTTTTGCTACATACCGGTAAATACAGTTTATAACAGTTGTCAGTTTGTCAAAGTTGTAATAGGCTGACTAGCCTTCAGTTATTTTATTCATATTTATACTATAAAAAAGCACAGGCCCCGGCAGATTATCAAGCCTCCGATGTGAAGGGTTAGTAACCTCCTTGCAGATTTGCTCCTGAGTCCGTAATCGAACTCAGGACACAGCACTGCAAGTATAGCACAGCTAACCACTACGCTACCCGGTCCTGTACTATGTTAACCTTGTTTTTTTCTTTTGACTTTCACCTGGTGACTGTTATGACATGCCTAGCTATTTGCATAAAGGGGTGGAGCTATGACACATCATTGCAGTTATTAATAGAAGCGCATAGCCTTATGGGGCCCATACACAAATTCACGGTCGTACGATCGATCAATCTTTAGGCTGCTCCCCCTTACTATATAATCATGTCATGAACCTATGGGGCCCTACACGAACTGGCGACCATACGATATCAGGATCGTACATCTGGGATTTGTTTGTTGTATAAGCCCCATAGGTGCAATGACATGAAAATTTAGTAAGGGCAGGGCGTCTGCAGAAAATTTTGGGGGAGGGGCAGAAGGGATAATAACTGCCGTGGGAGTGGGCGTGGCCTTATGGGGTGGATGTTTGGAAAAGTAATATATATTAAATAATAAATATAGCATAATTAATAGGTAGATAAACAGAATAGACAGATAAAGAGATATGAATATATATTATATATATAGAACACAGGCAATAGTTCCAGTTTGCATTACCTGTATCAATAGTTCCAGTTTGCTGCACCCGTATCAATAATTTACCTATTGATCTATCTCCCTATCTCTCTCTCTCCATATGTCTCTATTTCTCTCTGTATATGCGTATGTCTAGCACTCTATTTGTAGATATCTGCCTGTATCTCTCTCTGTCAATATCTTTATGTCTGTCTCTCTGTGTCTATATATATATATATATATATTCATATCTCTTTATCTGTCTATTTCTGTTTATCTACCTATTATATTATGCTATATTTATATTATTTAATATTATATTACATTTTCCAAACTATCCACCCCATAAGGCCACGCCCACTCCCACGGCAGTTATTATTCCCTTCTGCCCCTCCCCCGGAAAATTTTCTGCAGACGCCCCTGCCCTTACTATATTATTCATGTCATTGAACCTTATGGGGCCCTTACACGAACTGGCGACCATACGATATCAGGATCGTACATCTGGGATTTGTTTGTGTATAAGCCCCATAAGGTGCAATGACATGAATAATATAGTAAGGGCAGGGGCGTCTGCAGAAAATTTTCCGGGGGAGGGGCAGAAGGGAATAATAACTGCCGTGGGAGTGGGCGTGGCCTTATGGGGTGGATAGTTTGGAAAATGTAATATAATATTAAATAATATAAATATAGCATAATATAATAGGTAGATAAACAGAAATAGACAGATAAAGAGATATGAATATATATATATATATATATAGACACAGAGAGACAGACATAAAGATATTGACAGAGAGAGATACAGGCAGATATCTACAAATAGAGTGCTAGACATACGCATATACAGAGAGAAATAGAGACATATGGAGAGAGAGAGATAGGGAGATAGATCAATAGGTAAATTATTGATACGGGTGCAGCAAACTGGAACTATTGATACAGGTAATGCAAACTGGAACTATTGATACAGGTACAGCAAACTGGAACTATTGATACAGGTAATGCAAACTGGAACTATTGATACAGGTAGAGAAAACTGGGGGTTTTGATACAGGTACAGCAAACTTGGATTGTTGATACAGGTGCATCATACTGGGATTATTGATATATGATTTATTTTTTCTTCTGCTCTGCACTTGCAATTGGATCTACAGTGCAGAGCAGTGATTTACAGAGTCAGAGCAGGAGTTTGAATCTCATGCTCACTCTGATTTTGGTAACACTCACAATTGGCTGAGACTCTCCCTCTACCTTTCATTAAAGGGTCAGCAGAAGATCTGGGCAGCGCACAGTAATTAAATTTTTTAGAGAGAAATTCAGGAGTGCCCTCCCTTGCCCCTATGTGCGGGTGCCCATGAGTAAGGGGGAGCAGCCTAAAGGTACAGGTCGCTGTCTGCTTTAAAAAGCAAAGCAGAGAAAAACCAGAAAACACAAAAATCCTCAAATTTCGAACACGGACTGGAAAAATGTGGAAAGCAAAATTGCGCAAAATCTGTGATTCTCTGAAATCTTTTCCGGAACCAGGGTCAATTTCGCAATCCGGTCCATCTTTAGACACAAACTGAGTAAGACTGAGGCCACACAGCAACGAACCAAATTTCTGTGCGTTGTGTCGCATTTGCGCAAGCACTTTCGCTATTCTCCATTATGGAAACGCATGCGATTGCAGAAAAAAATGGTAATGTATGTATGTATGTATAATTTTATTTATAAAGCGCCCCTTGGGTACACAGTGCTGTACATTATAAAATTCAGAGTATGCAAACAAAGGAGATAAGTGCAAGAAATTATACAGATAAATAAAAATTAAATACAATTTCATACATCGGTTAAGAAAATATATATATATAAATTATGTATATATTGATATAATTGCAGCATGCCTTGAGACATTAGAATGTTTCCGAAGAGCTTACAGTCTACGTGATCGCTTGCGTCACAGAATGGTATATTATGCCCATATGCCAAGCTCACAGACTGGTGAATATATGATGCCCATATGAGCAGCCCATACCGACTGGTAAATATGCGATCCCATATGCCCAGCTCACACAGGATGGTAAGCATACACAAGTTCTACAGATGTGCACACAAACCTGAAAATATAAGACATGGTCAGCCCACAGCCCCATACAGACTATGTGTGGTAAGAGTGGCTTACTCAATTTTGTGTTGGAATCCAGGATTTAGCTGTACGACGTTGCAGCTGCATGATCTTCTGCACACGTGTGCACACTCCCCACGCACAAGTGCAGCCAGAGTAACTTCACAGGCACCGGCCAGGCAGAGCAGTTGCTTCTTCTTTATTTCAAACCATGGCGCCTGTGTAATGTAAAAGGTCATTTGCAAAGGCTAGTGGTACTGTAGCAGTGTGACGCCAATATGTCACTGCATGCGGCTACAAAGTCATTATGCACGGACGCATGCCGTGATGTTCCCACACGTTTGTCTGCGTTTTAAGTATTAGTAGCAATTTCCTTTTTCTTGAGTGTTTCACTCTAAGCCTTTTTTAATTCTATCCTCCTCATAATGTTTCTCTCTGAACAATTCTGCCATTAAAATACATTGTTCATTACATGTATCAGGCTTGGTCGGCACACACTCATTGGCGGCCACACACACAGATCTGACCGATTGCCCATACGCGGTATGGGGATCTATCGGGTGTACAGTCATACACGGAGGGATAACAAATGATTTCAGTCTTTCCCAACCAACCGAAATGTCGACTACAGTTGTCTGGCAGCATTTTTTTTACACTTGGAAATGCATAATGATACCCACACAGACACAGGTAAACACACCTACTGACCCACCCTTCTATTTCCAATGCAGCCCTATTTAAAAGGAAAATAAAGTAAAAAATAAAATCTTGATCAATCATTAAAATGTTATTTTTACACCTATAAATGGAAAAGCACAAAAAAACACCCTCTGACTCCTACACTGCCAGGTCTCCATTAAACTCTCTCCAACACACTGACAAAATGGTGCCTGTTGAGCTGCCTATTATACCCAGGAGGTTGGCACTGATAAAACAGCTGCCATTGGTGAATTTGGTACATGTGGCTAGATCGTTTTCAAATTTCGCAAAAAAAACCCCCAGAAAGCACAAAAATCCTTGAATTTTCAAAAAATTTGGAAATCCTCAAATATTTGAAAAATTTTGAATGCAGATTGGTAAAATCTAGAGGAATTGCTCTAAATAAAGTAGAGTTGATTCAGGGAAATTTCCGATTGCCACTTGGAGTTAGGAAGGAATTTTTTCCCCTTCATAAATTTGTTGGCTTTTTTTTGCCTTCCTTTGGATCAACAGTTAGGCAGGAAATGAGGATATTGCTAGATGGGTTGGACTGGATGGACGTATGTCTTTATTCAACCTCAAATACTATACTAAATCCGCAATTCTCTGAATTCTGCCCCGGGAACCGGGTCTGGATTTGCAATCCGGTCCATCTTTAGACACTGATTGAGTAAGGCTGAGTCCTCACTGCAACGCACCAAAGCGCACACGCAATCGATTGCATGTGCGTTTTCTGTACGTTGTCTCGCATTTGCACAAGCGATTGCGCTATTTTCCATTATGGAAATGCATGAGATTGCTGAAAAACAAGGTGGCCGCATGCGTTACCAAAACGGACACGCTTGCACAATCGCACACGCATCAGAAATCGCAATAACTTTTGTGTTCCCTCGATTTCCATGTTATTTGAAATCGCATGAAAAACGCGTTAGTGTGGCCTAGCACTTATACAGGAAAGTGAACTCTGAGTACCACTCATGTTTTATAAGAGGTAATGGATCCCCCACTGTCAATTAAAAGGAGATTAGAAGTCAATGAGGAGTTTTGTGTCCATATAAGATACACCTATAAGTTGTGTAGTATCCCATGACCCTTCTTTGAAAATTTTATTTGACTATTAATAATTTATCCTTGTTTTCCTGCATTTAACTTTTATTTACTGGGGATCTCCCCAGGGCCCTGGCCCATCCAGGACCAGGAGGCCGAGCAGGATTTAGGGATGGGCCAGCCACTGGCGCAAGGGGTGGTTGGCGAAGAGGCCTTCCACGGCACGGTAACGAGGGGCAGAGAGGACCCGCAAAGGGAGGCAAGGAGGCGCCCAGCAGAGGAAGCGGGGTCAGCGGCAGTCAGGCCCAGAGACGCTCAGAGCGAGGGCCAAGAGGAGAGAGGCGGGAGGCCATGGGGCTCCAGATCATCAAGGAGGTCCCCGTCACCCAGGCGCAGGAGCATTGAGAGTAGGGGAGATGACAGGGATAGGGAGAGTAGAAGGGGCCGTAGAAGGCGGTACTTGTCCTCTGATTCCGGTGCTAGCCAAGTGACATGGCACTCGCACAAGAGGCACAGGCGAAGTTGACATTGAGTCCGCATTTCGCCTCTTACCGGTACATGGGGACTGTTTCCACCTGCTGGGCTGTAGCCTTGAGGGCCTTTACTACTATGATAAGTGCCTTCCCATGGGCTGTGCAATTTCGTGCTCGGTCTTTGAGACGTTCAGTTCTTTCCTTGAGTGGGTTGTTCGTTTCGAGACGGGCTCCGGATTTGTCCTGCATTACTTGGATGACTTTTTATTCGTGGGCCCGGAGGGGTCGCCGCATTGTTTTTTGCTCCATCAGTCATTCAGGTTTTTGATGGCCGGAGTTCCTCTCTCTGCCAAAAAGACAGTGGGCCCAATGACTACCCTCTCTTTCCTTGGTATTGAAATAGATTCCATTAAGATGGAATGTAGGCTCCCTAGCGACAAGCTAATAGATCTGCAAAAAGGGGACCGGGCATGTACAGCGTCAGCTAAGATCACAATCTGCAGTCTTTGCTGGGCTCGCTGAATTTCGCCTGCCGAATCCTCCCCATGGGAAGGGTATTCTGCAGGAGGCTTTCATTAGCCATGTGCGGTGCGAAGGCACCGTACCACCACATCAGGCTTACCAGGGAGCTCAAAAAAGACTTAGGGGTATGGGAATTCTTTCTTAACTCATACAACGGTAGGTCGCTGATCCAGTCCGCGGAGCAGTCCAGTGAGGAGCTTCAACTCTACACGGACGCGGCAGGCTCCCTGGGCTTCGGGGCCATTTTCGGTAAATCATGGAGCGCTGGTAGCTGGCACGAGGCCTGGAAAGCTTCAGACCGTTGTAGGAATCTAACCCTGTTAGAACTGTTCCCCATAGTAGTAGCGGTAGAGCTATGGGGCGATAGGATGTCCAACAAGTCCATCTGTTTTTGGACAGACAATGCGAGTGTGGTCTGCGTAATAAATAGGCAATCCTCTTCATCTCTTATGCGGCACTTAGTACTCCGGTGCTTGCAGCTCAATATCTGGTTCAGGGCAAGGCATGTACCTGGGATTGACAACACCGTTGCTGACTCTCTCTCTCTTGCTTTCAGTGGGAAGAATTCTGCAGGTTGGCCCCGGAAGCGGAGGAGGAGGGGACTCCATGCCCAGTTTCCTTATGGGGAGTAGTGGCGCACTCGACTTGGCATAATCACGGTAAGGCGTGGAAGGAGTGGGTGGCTATCGCACGAAACAGAGATATTCAGAAGGTAAAAGGCATTTCTTTCTTCTTTCGCCTTTTGGGCTGGCAGGACATAACCAAGGAATTCCTTGTTCAGTCAATCATCAAGGGGTGGAAGAAGGAGCACAAACCCAAGGAAGCTAGACGCCCTATATCATTTAGAGTCCTCGTTAGGCTCATAGGTGCTCTTCCTCATACTTGCTTAACAGATTACGAAGTATCTCTGTTTAAAGCTAGCTTTGCTTTAGCATTCTTCGGGGCCATGCGGGTGGGTGAGTTAGTTCCCCCGGGGCAAACAAAGCGGGAGGTCTCCAGGCCGAAGACGTTTGCGTAATGGCCGACAAGATAAGGGTCAAGCTAAAAAGATCTAAAACAGACGTATTTGGGTCTGGGGCCTGGTTTTCTATTAGCCAGTTAAAGGGGGGATTTTGCCCAGTAGCAGCTGTCCAGCAGTTTGCAGCGCTTCGCTCCCCCTCGGGTTCCTTTTTAGCCCATGCCGGGGGGCCTCCCTCTCCCGGTACCAGTTTGAGGCGGTTATGAAATCATCCTTTGGCCGGATAGGGCTGAACCCAAGGGAGTTCGGCACGCACTCTTTCAGGATAGGGGCGACCACCGAGGCTTATGCATTAGGTTTTTCAGAGCAAGAAGATGGAGATCGGATTGTGTGTCCCGCTATATTAGGCCAGAACTGGCTATTGATTTAATCTTTTTTTCAAGAGAGAAGAGAGCTGTCGTTTGGCTGATTGGGCATTCGTACCTCTTTTGGGCAGCAAGGAGAGCAGAAAAATACGTCCGGGAGGAAAGAATCTGGGCTTCAGCACGGCTTCACTGGAATGGAGAGGCATATGGGGGCTGTTGTGGAACCAAGTGTTGTCGGAAGTGGTGGAGATCAGCAGGAGGAATCAAACACCAATGGTGTCGGTAATCCATGCCGCGGGGAACGATCTCTGTAGGGCCAGGCTGTCCGACCTAATGACGCTTATGAAGGCCGATATTGCACGGATAAAAAAACTTTTTTGCCGAGGCAGTCGTGGTTTGGTCGGAGATCGTTCCCCGGGTGGTATGGCAGGGTGCCAGGGACCCAGCAGCCATTGAAAGGGCGAGGAGAGTTGTTAACACACGGATCTCCAGATTCGTGCGCTCCTTGGGCGGAGTAATGATTAGACACAAACAACTGGAAGGGGAGAATAGGTAACTAATGAGGCCGGACGGAACACACTTAAACGAGATTGGCCTTGACATATTTTTGGCAGGTTTGCAGGATGGCATTGAGCAAGCCTTGTTCCTGTTGAGTGGCGGTAGGAGCTCGGTGTAGGGGGTACACGAGCTCCTAGTGGCGGGTACACCCTTGCTGGATATGGATGGAGCCGTTACATGCCCTCTGGCGAGACAGAGGTTGGCATTCAAAGCTGAGTTCTACGGCTATGATGGTTAACAACAAGGATGGTTTATGGCAAGCAAAGGGTGTACAGTGGTGAAAATATGCAAAAAGGGGCATATTATACAAATATGCACATTTATGCAAATTATGCAGTTATGTTAATTTAATAAATTAGCCGTGGCCAATTGTTGACCCAAAAAAGTCATTGTCTGTGTCTTAATTTAAGGTAAAAGGAGTTATTGTTCATGGGATAATTGTGTATGGCTGTATGGGTTCTTCATTTCCCCCCGCGGTCTGGGAGCCCCGCCGCGTATAGCGGATGGGGCGTCTGACCGTGGGGGGAGGACGCACCTTTTCCAGGAAGCCTTCCGGGTCCTCCCCCTGCTGGTCTGGCTACTCGCGAGGTCTCGCGAGAGGGACACAGTGCGGCGTGACGTCATTACGCCGCGCTGCGTCCATGTAAGGCGGAGCCACAAGGTCACCGGCGCCATTTTCACTAGTGCCGTGACCAGATAGGAGCCCATCCCTCCCTCCCTCCCCTTTTTGTATATTACTGTTTAAAGTTTAAAGTTGTTGGAGTCACGGCTGGCGGGTACACCCTTGCTGGATATGGATGGAGCCGTTACATGCCCTCTGGCGAGACAGAGGTTGGCATTCAAAGCTGAGTTCTACAGCTATGATGGTTAACAACAAGGATGCTTTATGGCAAGCAAAGGGTGTACAGTGGTGAAAATATTCAAAAGGGGGCATATTATGCAAATATGCAAATTTATGCAAATTATGCCGTTATGTTTGTTAGGTTTTTATAAATTAGCCGTGGCCAATTGTTTACCCAAAAAAGTCGTTGTCTGTGTCTTAATTTAAGGTAAAAGGAGTAATTGTTCATGGGATAATTGTGTATGGCTGTATGGGTTCTTCATTTTCCCCCCGCGGTCTGCCCTGTATGTAGCCAGGCAATGCTCTTTATTCTATAAACTTAACATTTTTAGTTAAGAACATACACAGATTAACTGTAATGTGTGTAATAGCTATTTCATACACCTTACATTATACTGACATAGATTACTGGTGTTTTTAATGTGCCCCATTTGTTAGCCTTTGTGCCCATGTTGTGCCCCCGGAAACATATGAAGCTGGAGCCGCCACTGGATACAGGTACAGAAAAGTGAGGCTATTGATACAGGTACAGCAAACTGGAACTATTGATACAGCAAACTGGGATTAGTGATGCAGGTACAGCAAACTGGGACATGCTTGTGAAGGTTCTCATTCATCCAGGTCATGGTATATCTGTTGTATTCAATTAGATCAACCGGACTTGAAGTTTAGTTCTTGAAGACGTTTCGCTAGTCATCCGACTGGCTTTCTCAATTCAGAATGACTTGTACAAGAATCTGTGGCAATTATGTACCCTGGAAATCCCAATTAGCATATCACAGCCAAGTGTTAAGGGGGTGATTGGATAGTGGCTAAGAGGTGTTATAGGAACGCCCAGAGTAAGGTGTCAAAACAGCATTGTACATGGCAGACAGATGGCTGTTGTCATGGTGAGAAAACGGCTAGGCCAAGACAGCACTCTCACCAGCAGAACTGATCTCAACCCAGAACAGGTGTGTGCCTTACTGGACTTGTGCCTGAATACCACCTATTTCAAATACAGGGATAAGTTCTATAAGCAAAAACACGGATGTGCTATGGGATCTCCAGTTTCACCATTCATTAGGTAAACACATTGTAAACTTTGTAAACATATAAACAACATTTTAAAATTAAACAATTTTAGTATCTTTAGTGGGTTCAGTGTAAAGTTAACTTTATCAGGTGCCTATGGGTTTACTCCTATAGCAAGCACCCTTGGGGAAGGAACTTTCAGCCAGGGGTACGCTCCCTTATGGTCTCTCCCCTATAATTAAAGGTTCGTTATTAACAGCAAATAAATTATAGAATTTTGTGATTAATTTCCAAAAACCATAGTATCTTACTGTTCGCTTTGTTTAGGTCTCATCCCTCTAGTCCGTTCAGTTGGGATTGGCTCTTCTATCTTGGTTATGTCTGTATTTTTGTAATGCGGCTTTAGTTTGTTGCCACGCTCTTTGGCTGGTTGGTGGGTGGACTGGGTATGGGCTGGTCCCATTCGGTAAGTCTATTTTAGGCAAATCAAATTCGATAGAAATTGCTGTAGGTCTTCTGGTTCTCTTAATATGGCTCTTATATCGTCTTTCCATGTTGTAGTGCAAAGGGAAATCCCCATCTGTATTTCACTCCTTGTCCTGTAAAAGGGCTAACAATGGTCTCAGGGTCTTGCGTTGGTTTAGTGTGCGCCGAGATAGGTCTGTATATAGTTGTATTTTGTGCCATTAAAATCTATTTCCGAGCATTCTCTGGCTTTTAACATGATTTTATCCTTGACATTATAGTGGTGAATGCAGCAAATGACATCTCTTGGATATTATTGTGGTCTCTGTCTTAGGGCTTAGCGCTCTATGGGCTCTGTCATTTCTATTTCTGTATGATCGGATTGTCCTAACAGCGAGTTAAATATACGTTGGAGTGCTGATGGTAATTGGGGGGTTTTAATTGTTTCTGGTATGCCTCTGATGCGTATGTTATTTCGTGATTCGGTTTTCAATATCGTCTATTTGATTCAGTATTGATCTGGTGGCTTTTTGTTGTGTGGACAGTTTGTAGTTGGATTCTAGGTGTGGATTCTAGGTCCGTTACCTTGGATGCAATTTCATGAAGGTCTGTTTTGAGGCCTGCAATTTCCTCCTTGCATGTCTGTTCCACCCTGGACACTAATTCAGCAAAGTCTTTTGGTTGGGAGGGACCGAAGGATTGAGTGTTATCCTCCTGGTCTTCTTCTCCCCAGTCCGATTCAGGAGCTGCCCCCTCTGTTTCCCCCTCGGGCCCACTGCCTGTCTTAGGTGCTAGTGTATGGCCGCACACCATTTTGGGTTGGAGGCCTTTCTTTTTGCTCCCAGTAATGCTGCTATCCCGGTCTCCGTGGCCGCGGGCTGGGCACCGGAGGATCTGCCGGGTTTGTTCTTACCCAGTCGGGTTATGTGTGGTTGTCGGTGGTGTTTATAGGGTTATTCGCTGTGTGCTGGGTCTTTTTGGGGAGAGATACGCGGGAGCTCTCAGTCCTGCGTCTGATCCTCATGGCGTCCAGGCTCCGCCCCCTGTTGACAACCTTTACATGGTAACTTGGATCCTTATTATGATGTCTAAAGCCCACGGGATCAAATTATTGGATCACTCAAAAAGTCAAAAACATCCCCCCCCCGTTTTCTTCGATTGACAATATCAAATGGTTTATCAGAAAAACAAAGACCGGGCCATAAGTGCAAATATCAGGAAAGATCAAAACGGTTCTTCCAATCAGTTCACTCGATCGGAAGAACATCTAGCCATGTATGGCCAGCTCAAGGATGCATTGAACACTTCTGATAGGAAGCCTTCCTCTCTTCTGAGATTTTTGCATCCTTGCATAGTTTTTTTTCCTTTACCAGATGTGCCACATTTTTGCATAATGCTGCTTGGGATTTATGAGGTGGAGAACTCTCTCCTTGTTCTAGAGACCTAGTCACATAAGAAAAAAAGCATTTAATTATTTCCCCTTGCTTATGGGTTTGTGTTGTATGCTCTCTCATCGTGTATATATATGCTCGCCCTCTTGATCAGATCTCTTGTCTTTTTGAGTAGCTCATGGTAGCACTGAAAAAGACATATTTAGGAGAACAAGTCACATTATGGGGTAAACCTATTTTACGTTAATAAGCATTGCTTGTTACTCACAGTATACAGGCAGCAGAGAGACCTGGAATAGCAATTATTGTCAGTGCAGACTGTGTTGTCAGCTCAGGAGAGGTACAGAAACCTGAGCTGGAGAAAGCTCCTTAAGGTGGCCATACCATGTGATTTCCACAGCATGTGTGCCGACAGATCACATTGGTATCTGTTGGCACACATGCTGTGGGGACAGCACACACAGACCCGAGCGACCCCCATATACGGTACAGGGATCGGACGGCCGTGGGCCCACACAGTATGATTGTATCCGTTCCCTTTACTTAATGTAAAGGAGCCGATACCGACCAACGGAAATTTTCTGTCGTTCCAGACTACGGTCAGGAATATATAAAATTTTCAAACAACAGTCTTTTCTGCTCTTAATGGTTTTGAGCGGGTTTAGTGCTGCAAGGTCACTGGGAGGGAATATGTGCATGGGCGTCCGCATGTAGGGGCAAGGGAGGCCCACCCCCCGAATTTCTTTCTAAAAAAATGTAATTACTATGCACTGCCCAGATCTTCTGCTGGCCCTTTAATGAAAGGTAGAGGAAGTCTCAGCCAATCGTGAGTGTTACCAAAATCAGAGTGAGCGGTAGATTCAATCACTGCTCTGCACTACAGATCTAATTGCAAGTGCAGAGCAGCAGAAAAAAAAATCCCATTTCAATAATCCCAGTAGGATGTACATGTATCAGTAATCCCAGTATGATGTACCTGTATCAATAATACCAGTATGATGTACCTGTATCAAAAAAAAACATATCAATAATCTTAGTATAATGCAATAGCCTCAAAATGCTGCGCCTTATCAACAATCCCAGTTGCTGTACCTGTATCAATAACCCCCAGTTTGCTGTACCTGTATCAATAGTTCCAGTTTTCTGTACCTATATCAATAATTCCAGTTTTCTGTACCTGTATCAATAGTCCCAGTTTGCTGTACCTGCATTAATAGCCTCAGATTATTACCTGTATCAATAGATCCAGTTTGCTGTACCTGTATCAATGGTCCCAGTTTTCTATATCTGTTGTATCAATTAGAAGGCTCTGTTGGTAGGTCGTTTTTTTGTTATTGTATTATATGTTTGCATTATTGTTGTCCATAAGGTTGGATTATTGGGCTAGTAGACCATATGTGTGACAGGGTGCCTTTTTGTAGCTGGCATCTCCAGCATTTTTCCGGTGTCATTGGATATATCTTGTGCAACATGGATGGGTATCTGTACCATCTTGACAGTAATTTGAAATTAGTTTCTTGTGCTTTGCAGGTAATGATAAGCCGTGAGTTAGAGAGAAGCTTGTGTCCCATTGTTCGGGAGTAAACTTTAGATTAAGTTCTTTTTCCCATTTTGATATATATCCAGGTGAATGGGGTGTTTTTATTCTGTAGAATCCGGTATATTTTGGCTATTGTATTTTTGGGTGGTGAGGAAGAGAGTACATAGTTTTTCGAACGGTCAGTTGTTTTTGTGGAGGCAAGTTATTTTGTATGGATTTCAGATAGTGTGTAGTTGGATATACTGATATTCATGACTCTGGTCCAGGTTTGATTCTTTGACGATATGTTTTATTGGGAAAGGGTTTGTTATTTTCTCATATTGTGGTGATAAAAGGATCTTCAGTCTTTGTTTTGTTAAGAATTTTTGTGCTGAGAAGCCTGGTGTAAATGCTTTGTTATGCATAGCGTGGTTAGTGGTCCTGGTTGAGCTGTGAGGGACAGTGTTTTAACTTTCTTGTCCATAGTTCAGAACCCCGGTGCATAAAGTGGTAGATATGGGAAGGGGGTCTGTCTGCCTTGGGTAGGCCAATTAGTGATCATTGGGATTGAGATTATCGTATTGGTTGTTTGTGTCCATTGTTTATTACCAGTGTGGTATATCCAGTCTATTATATGAGTCAATGTGTGTGCTTCATGATAAGAGCGTATATCTGGAAGACCGATGCCACCTTTGTTTTTTGTTTCTGTTAGTGTAAGGTAGTTTATCCTATGGTTTTTTTTTGCCCATATAAAGTTTAGCAAGATGCGTGTGGCCGATTGAAAGAATTCTGGTGAGGGGGATATGGGATTGTTTGGAAGACATGTAATGTATAAAAGAGGTCATCAGCGTATGCTGCTAATTTATAGTGTGAGGTGCCTATTGAAAGTCCTTTGATGTTTGGGTTGTGTTGCGAATTGCGTTGGGTAGGTGTTCCATAGTGAGTATATACAATAGGGGGGAAAGGGGGCAGCCCTGATGGGTTCCATTTTTATTGGAAAAGTGTGGATAAAGTGCCATTTGCTTTGACCTTTGCCAGTAGTTTTGTGTATACAAGGCCATAATTTTTTGAGTGATTTTTTGTTTTAGTCCGATTGTGAGAGTGTGAAGGACATATACTCTATCGAAAGCCTTCTCGGCGTCTAGTGATAGCAGCATAGGGGAATTTGTTTCTTTTGGGCATATGCTTGAATGTTACTGTTTTAATGGTGTTATCTCTTGCTTCCCTGTTCAGACAAAGCCTGCTTGATCTGTGTGTATCAGCTTGGAATATGTTCTCTTAATCTATTGGCTAACATTTTTGCGTATATTTTAAGGTCTATGATAGAGGATATTGGGCGATAGTTGCTGCATTGGGTATGGTCCTTTCCTGTTTATGGTATTACAATTATTTGAGCTTCTAATGCTTGTGGGGGAATGGGCCGTCGGAAGATATGGCGTTAAACGAGTCTAGGAGAATTGGGTTCATTTCTTTTTGAAATTGTTATGAATAGGGTGGGGAACCCGTAGGGCCAGGGCTTTTACCTGATGGTAGTGCTTTTATTGTATTTTGTAGTTCAGTTAAATGAAAAGGGGCTTCCAGTGTTTCTTACGAGAATAACGAAGAAGCAAGGGTGGCACTCCAAATCGTAACTTTATTAACTATAGACCAAACACATCTCACATGATATATAGTTATAAAGTTACGATTTGGAGTGCACCTTGCTTCTTCGTTATCTCGTATGATTTATCCATAAGGTTGGATTGTTTTGAGGAGTGAGCACCCACACTTGGTACGAGTGCAGAGGATTTTTTCTATAATTCCAGTGTTTCTGCCTGATCCTCTGACAGAGCAGGGAGTGAGTGGTGTGTCGTTGAGTAGTGTTCCTTCTTTGTGTGTATTAGAGTAGGTAGCGTTGTGGTCCTTTTGTGGGGGAACATTGTATAATTTTGCGTAATACTCTCTGAACATTGACGCTCTCCTCCGATCTGTACATATATTGGTTGTTGTCATTTTTAATTTTTGTATATTTACATTATTACTCTTGCATGTAATGATCGAGCAAGGATCTGCCACATTTGCTATTATTCATATAGTGTCTGTGTTTGTAGTTTAATTGTATGTTATATATTGAATCATGTAGTTTAATAATTCCTGTTTGGTTGATTGGAGGTTAGGTAGTCACTGTCCATATTTGTATGTTTGTGTCTTGTTTCTAGTTTTTGTACTTTTTGGGTTAGGTCTCCATTGACATCTTATTCCCTTTTAATGCGGGATCCCTGTGAATTAAGATTCCCGTATGACACACTTCAAGGCTTCCCACTTATAAGGGGGAGAGAGTAGAATCTGTGTGTGGGTTTCTATAAACTGAAAGGTTTTACTCACAGCAGCTTTACATATGGGTTTTTAGTATTTTCTATTAAGTCTCCACTGCCAGTTGCCTTTTTGAGTTTCGGTATTGTGAGGTGTAGAAAATATGTGCGTGGTCTGACCATGTTATGTGCCTATGCTAGTTGACATTTTCCAGTAAGTATTGATTGTGGTATTAGCCACAATCTATGCGGACTACGATTTATGTGCATGTGAGTAAAAGTGTGTAGTCCTTACATAATGGGTGAGTTGTTGCCATGGGTCAATGAGAATATATTCTTTTATTTGCATTTGAATTTCTTGAGCTCTTTATATGGGATTTGAGTATGACCCGAGCTGGAGTCATGTGGGGTTCAGTGTGAAGTTAAAATCCCCTCCTATGATTGTTTGGCCTTCGCTGAACTCTTGCAGTTTGGATAAATATGATAGGCCCTGGTTAGTTTGGTTATTGTTAGGGAGGGGTAGAATTTGCTATCGTGATGTTTGTTTTGTATGTTTATTTTTAGAAATATGTATGTCCCTCTCTGTCGGATAATGTTTCTATTACTTGTGTATGGCTTTCCCTATGAATGGCTAGGCTACTCCTTTAGTGCGGGTGTCTGGGTTTATACTATAGTGCCAAGTTGTGTAGTTTCTATCATATTGGAGGTGAGACCCCCGCCTTAAGTGTGTCTCCTGGAGTAATAGAATATCTATGCTTTTTTATACATTTCTCCTAAAATTTGGTACGTTTCTTGGGATTATTGAATCTTTCAAGTTAAATGAGCAGATCTTATCTGACATTTGCTTTCTATGTAAGTATCCAGTGGCGGCTTATTGATAGGTAGTAGGGGGAAAGGGTAGATGGGTGGAAAAAGAGGAAGGGGGGTAGGGAACGCTGTAACCTGTTAAAAAAACTGTTCATACAGTATATTCATTAGGTAAACACATTGTAAACTTTGTAAACATATAAACAACATTTTAAATATTAAACAATTTTAGATCTTTAGTGGGTTCAGTGTAAAGTTAACTTTATCCCAGGTGCCTATGGGTTTACTCCTATAAGCAAGCACCCTTGGGGGGAAGGAACTTTCAGCCAGGGGTACGCTCCCTTATGGTTCTCTCCCCTATATATTAAGGTTCGTTATTAACAGCAAATAAATTATAGAATTTGTGATAATTTCCAAACAACCAAGTATTTACTGTTCGCTTGTTTAGGTCTCATCCCTCTAGTCCGTTCAGTTGGGATTGGCTCCTTCTATCTCGGTTGTCTGTATTTTTGTAATGCGGCTTTAGTTTGTTGCCACTGCTCTTTGGGTGGTTTGGGTGGACTGGGTATGGGCTGGTCCATTCTGGTAAGTCTATTTTAGGCAAATCAAACTTATAGAAATTGCTGTAGGTCTTCTGTTCTCTTAATATGGCTCTTATATCATTTCCATGCTTGTAGTGCAAAGGGAAATCCCCATCTGTATTTCACTCCTCTGTCCTGTAAAAGGGCTAACAATGGTCTCAGGGTCTTGCGTTGGTTTAGTGTGCGCCGAGATAGGTTGTATATAGTTGTATTTTTGTGCCATTAAATCTATTTCCGAGCCTTCTCTGGCTTTTAACATTTTATCCTTGACATTATAGTGGTGAATGCAGCAAATGACATCTCTTGGATTATTGTGGTCTCTGTCCTTAGGGCTTAGGCTCTATGGGCCTGTCCATTTCTATTTCTGTATGATCGGATTGTCCTAACAGCGAGTTAAATATACGTTGGAGTGCTGATGGTAATTGGGGGGTTTAATTGTTTCTGGTGCCTCTGATGCGTATGTTATTTCGTTGATTTCGGTTTTCAATATCGTCTATTGTATTCAGTATTGATCTGGTGGCTTTTGTTGTGTGGACAGTTTGTAGTTGGATTCTAGGTGTGGATTCTAGGTCCGTTACCTTGGATGCAATTTCATGAAGGTCTGTTTTGAGGCCTGCAATTTCCTCCTTGCATGTCTGTTCCACCCTGGGCACTAATTCAGCAAAGTCTCTTTTGGTGGGAGGGACCGAAGGATTGAGTGGATATCCTCCTGGTCTTCTTCTCCCCAGTCCGATTCAGGAGCTGCCCTCGTTTCCCCCTCGGGCCCGCTGCCTGTCTAGGTGCTAGTGTATGGCGCACACCATTTTGTGTTGGGAGGCCTTTCTTTTTGCTCCCCGTAATGCTGCTATCCCGGTTCTCGTGCCGCGGGCTGGGCACCGGAGGATCTGCGGGTTTGTTCTTACCAGTCGGGTTAGTGGTGGGTGTTCGGTGGTGTTTATAGGGTTATTCGCTGTGTGCTGGGTCTTTTTGGGGAGAGATACGCGGGAGCTCTCAGTCCCTGCGTCTGATCCTCATGGCGTCCAGGCTCCGCCCCCTGTCTGACACCTTTTACATGGTAACTTTGGATCCTTATTATGATGTATAAGCCCACGGGATCAAATTTATTGGATCACTCAAAAAGTCAAAACACCCCCCCCCCCCCCGTTTTCCGATGCACATATCAAATGGTTTATCAGAAAAACAAAGACCGGGCCATAAGTGCAAATATCAGGAAAGATCAAAACGGTTCTTCCAATCAGTTCACTCGATCGGAAGAACATCTAGCCATGTATGGCCAGTCAAGGATGCATTGAACACTTCTTGATGGAAGCCTTCCTCTCTTCTGAGATTTTTGCATTCCTTGCATAGTTTTTTTTCCTTTACCAGATGTGCCACATTTTTGCATAATGCATGCTTTGGGATTTATGAGGTGGAGAACTCTCTCCTTGTGCTAGAGACCTAGTCACATAAAAGAAAAAAAGCATTTAATTATTTCCCCTTGCTTATGGGTTTGTTTGGTATGCTCTCTCTCATCGTGTATTATTGCTCGCCCTCTTGATCCAGATCTCTTGTCTTTTTGAGTAGCTCCTGGTAGCACTGAAAAAGACATATTTAGGAGAACAAGTCACATTATGGGTAAACCTATTACGTTAATAAGCATTGCTTGTTACTCACAGTATACAGGCAGCAGAGAGACCTGGAATAGCAATATTGTCAGTGCAGACTGTGTTGTCAGCTCAGGAGAGGTACAGAAACCTGAGCTGGAGAAAGCTCCTTAAGGTGGCCATACACATGTGATTTCCACAGCATGTGTGCCGACAGATCACATTGGTATCTGTTGGCACACATGCTGTGGGGACAGCACACACAGACCCGAGCGAACCCATATACGGTACAGGGAGGACGGCCGTGCGGCCACACACAGTATGATTGTATCCGTTCCTTACTTAATGTAAAGGGAGCCGATACCGACCAACGGAAATTTTCTGTCGTTCAGACTACGGTACAGAATATATAAAATTTTCAACAAACGTCTTTTCTGCCTTAATGGTTTTGAGCAGGGTTTAGTGCTGCAAGGTCACTGGGAGGGAATATGTGCATGGGCGTCCGCATGTAGGGGCAAGGGAGGCCCCCCCCCTGAATTCTTTCTAAAAAAATGTAATTACTATGCACTGCCCAGATCTTCTGCTGGCCCTTTAATGAAAGGTAGAGGAGAGTCTCAGCCAATCGTGAGTGTTACCAAAATCAGAGTGAGGGTAGATTAAATCACTGCTCTGCACTACAGATCTAATCGCAAGTGCAGAGCAGCAGAAAAAAAAATCCCATTTCAATAATCCCAGTAGGATGTACATGTATCAGTAATCCCAGTATGATGTACCTGTATCAATAATACCAGTATGATGTACCTGTATCAAAAAAAAACATATCAATATCTTAGATAATGTACGTATCAATAGCCTCAAAATGCTGCGCCGTATCAACAATCCCAGTTTGCTGTACCTGTATCAATAACCCCCAGTTTGTGGTACCTGTATCAATAGTTCCAGTTTTCTGTACCTGTATCAATAATTCCAGTTCACAGTACCTATATCAATAATTCCAGTTTTTTACCTGTATCAATAGTCCCAGTTTGCTGTACCTGCATTAATAGCCTCAGATTTATTTACCTGTATCAATAGATCCAGTTGCTGTACCTGTATCAATGGTCCAGTTTGATATCTGTTGTATTCAATAGATCAACCGGACTTGAAGTTTAGTTTCTGAAGACGTTCGCTAGTCATCCGACTGGCTTTCTCAATTCAGAATGACTTGTACAAGAATCTGTGGCATTAGTACCCTGGAAAATCCCAATTAGATCACAGCCAAGTGTTAAGGGTGTGATTGGATAGTGGCTAAGAGTGTTATAGGAACGCCCAGAGTAAGGTGTCAAAACAGCATTGTACATGGCAGACAGATGGTGTCGAACCCCCCCACCTCTATTTAGGCTTGGTTTCTTTATTTTCACATAATGGCCTCCTTAAACCTCTCTTGAACCAGTCACGTTCCTTTGCCAATATGTTAACATTACAATCTTCAAAGGTAGTCCTTTATCCTTAAGATGCAGGTACAGGCTGAGTTCTGACCCGAGGAATTGGCTCTTCTTTGCTGGGCCATACGTTGATGCAGTTGTTGTTTGTTCTCCCCCATACAAATCAGAGCATTCTTCACTGCACTGCACTGCTATATGATGTCGCTTTTCTTGTGTTTCGGTATTGGGTCTTTCGGATGTACCAATGTCTGCCTCAGCGTGTTGCTTGGTTTAAAGCAGACAGGGATACGGTGTTTTTTGAAAACTCTTCTTAGTTTCTCGGAGACCCCTGCTACATATGGGATGACCATGTTCTTTCCCCTCTTGCTTTTCCCTTCACTGTTGGTATTCGTGTTATTTTCTTTCCTTCTGCTTCTTTTGACAAAGGCCCAGTCTGGATATCCCAAGTTTTAGGGCTCCTCTGAGATGTTTCATTTCTTTGGCCTTCGCTCTGTGCTAGTGGGGATGTTCTCAGCTCTGTGTTGCAGGGTTCTGATGACCCCCAGCTTGTGTCTAAAGGGTGGGGGGATCAAACATCAAATACTGATCTGTGTGTGTTGGTTTTTGTTAAACCTCTACTTCCAGTTTACCATTCCCTGACTTCTACCAAGCAGTCCAAGAAAGCCAGTTTGTTGTTTTGTACCTTTCCCTTGTAAATTTGATGTTTTGGTCTACCGCATTAATGTCTTCTGTGAAAGCTTGTACTTCCTTCTGGTGGATTTAACCCAGGTGTCATCCACATATCTGAACCAGTGGCTGGGTGCTATGCCCTTAAAGGTATTAAGCGCAGTTTTTCTACTCCTCCATGTAAACGTTGGCACAATGGAGTGGAACTGGAGATCCCATAGCACATCGGTTTTTGCTTATAGAACTTATCCCTGTATTTGAAATAGGTGGTATTCAGGCACAAGTCCAGTAAGGCACACACCTGTTCTGGGTTGAGATCAGTTCTGCTGGTGAGAGTGCTGTCTTGGCCTAGCCGTTTTCTACCATGACAACAGCCATCTGTCTGCCATGTACAATGCTGTTTTGACACCTTACTCTGGGCGTTCATATACAACCTCTTAGCCACTATCCAATCACCCCCTTAACACTTGGCTGTGATATGCTAATGGGATTTCCAGGGTACATAATATGCCACAGATCTTGTACAAGTCATTCTGAATTGAGAAAGCCAGTCGGATGACTAGCGAAACGTCTTCAAGAAACTAAACTTCAAGTCCGGTTGATCTAATTGAATACACAGATATACCATGACCTGGATGAATGAGAACCTTCACAAGCATGTCCCAGTTTGCTGTACCTGCATCACTAATCCCAGTTTGCTGTATCAATAGTTCCAGTTTGCTGTACCTGTATCAATAGCCTCACTTTTCTGTACCTGTATCCAGTGGCGGCTCCAGCTTCATATTTTCCGGGGGCACAACATGGGCACAAAGGCTAACAATGGGGCACATTAAAAACACCAGTAATCTATGTCCGTATAATGTAGGTGATGATAAATGCTATTACACACATTACAGTTAATCTGTGTATGTTCTTAACTAAAAATGTTAAGTTTATACAGAATAAAGAGCTATGCCTGGCTACATACAGGGCAGACCGCGGGGGGAAAATGAGAACCCATACAGCCATAACACAATTATCCCATGAACAATTACTCCTTTTACCTTAAATTAAGACACAGACAACGACTTTTTTGGGTAAACAATTGGCCACGGCTAATTTATAAAAACCTAACAACATAACGGCATAATTTGCATAAATTGCATATTTGCATAATATGCCCCCTTTTGAATATTTTCACCACTGTACACCCTTTGCTTGCCATAAAGCATCCTTGTTGTTAACCATCATAGCTGTAGAACTCAGCTTTGAATGCCAACCTCTGTCTCGCCAGAGGGCATGTAACGGCTCCATCCATATCCAGCAAGGGTGTACCGCCAGCCGTGACTCCAACAACTTTAAACTTTAAACAGTAATATACAAAAAGGGGAGGGAGGGAGGGAGGGCTCCTATCTGGTCTCGGCACTAGTGAAAATGGCGCCGGTGACCTTGTGGCTCCGCCTTACATGGACGCAGCGCGGCGTAATGACGTCACGCCGCACTGTGTCCCTCTCGCGAGACCTCGCGAGTAGCCAGACCAGCAGGGGGAGGACCCGGAAGGCTTCCTGGAAAAGGTGCGTCCTCCCCCCACGGTCAGACGCCCCATCCGCTATACGCGGCGGGGCTCCCAGACCGCGGGGGAAATGAAGAACCCATACAGCCATACACAATTATCCCATGAACAATAACTCTTTACCTTAAATTAAGACACAGACAATGACTTTTTTGGGTCAACAATTGGCCACGGCTAATTTATTAAATTAACATAACTGCATAATTGCTAAATGTGCATATTGTATAATATGCCCCTTTTTGCATTTTTCACCACTGTACACCTTTGCTTGCCAAAACCATCCTTGTGTTAACATCATAGCCGTAGAACTCAGCTTTGAATGCCAACCTCTGTCTCGCCAGAGGGCATGTAACGGCTCCATCCATATCCAGCAAGGGGGTACCCGCCACTAGGAGCCGTGTACCCCCTACACCGAGCTCCTACCGCCACTCAACAGGAACAAGGCGTGCTCATGCCATCCTGCAAACTGCCAAAAATATGTCAAGGCCAACTCGTTGTGGTTCCGTCCGGCCTCATTAGTTACCTATTGTCCCCTTCCAGTGTTGTTTGTCTAATCATTACTCCGCCCAAGGAGCGCCCGAACTGGAGATCCGTGTGTTAACAACTTCCTCGCCTTTCAATGGCTGCTGGGTCCCTGGCACCCTGCCATACCACCCGGGGAACGATCTCCGAACAAACCACGACTGCCTCGGCAAAAAAGTTTTTTTATCGTGCAATATCGGCCTTCATAAGCGTCATTAGGTCGGACAGCCTGGCCCTACAGAGAGAGTTCCCCGCGGCATGGATTACCGACACCATTGGTGTTTGATTCCTCCTGCTGATCTCCACCACTTCCGACAACACTTGGTTCCACAACAGCCCCCATATGCCTCTCCATTCCAGTGAAGCCGTGCTGAAGCCCAGATTCTTTCCTCCCGGACGTATTTTTCTGCTCTCTTGCTGCCCAAAGAGGTACGAATGCCAATCAGCCAAACGACAGCTCTCTTCTTCTTGAAAAAAAGATTAAATCAATAGCCAGTTCTGGCCTATATAGCGGGACACACAATCCGATCTCCATCTTCTTGCTTGAAAAACCTAATGCATAAGCCTCGGTGGTCGCCCCTATCCTGAAAGAGTGCGTGCCGAACTCCCTTGGGTTCAGCCCTATCCGGCCAAAGGATGATTTCATAACCGCCTCAAACTGTACCGGGAGAGGGAGGCCCCCGGTGGGTAAAAGGAACCCGAGGGGGAGCGAAGCGTGCAAACTGCTGGACGCTGCTACTGGGCAAAATCCCCCCTTTAACTGGCTAATAGAAAACCAGGCCCCAGACCCAAATACGTCTGTTTTAGATCTTTTTAGCTTGACCCTATCTTGTCGGCCATTACGCCAAACGTCTCGGCCTGGAGACCTCCCGCTTTGTTTGCCCGGGGGAACTAACTCACCCACCCGCATGGCCCCGAAGAATGCTAAAGCAAAGCTAGCTTAAACAGAGATACTTCGTAATCTGTTAAGCAAGTATGAGGAGAAGCACCTATGAGCCTAACGAGGACTCTAAATGATATAGGGCGTCTAGCTTCCTTGGGTTTGTGCTCCTTCTTCACCCCTGATGATTGACTGAACAAGGAATTCCTTGGTTATGTCCTGCCAGCCCAAAAGGCGAAAGAAGAAAGAAATGCTTTTACCTTCTGAATATCTCTGTTGTGCGCGATAGCACACCACCCTTCCACGCCTTACCGTGATTATGCCAAGTCGAGTGCGCCACTACTCCCATTAAGGAAACTGGGCATGGAGTCCCCTCCTCCTCGCTTCCGGGGCCAACCTGCAGATTTCCCACTGAAAGCAGAGAGAGAGAGTCAGCAACGGTGTTGTCAATCCCAGGTAACATGCCTTGCCCTGAACCAGATATGAGCTGCACAACCGGAGTACTAAGTGCCGCATAAGAGATGAAGAGGATTGCCTATTTATTACGCAGACCACACTCGCATTGTCTGTCAAAAACAGATGGACTTGTTGGACATCCTATCGCCCCAAAGCTCTACACGCTACTATATGGGGAACAGTTCTAACAGGGTTAGATTCCTACAACGGTCTGAAGCTTTCCAGGCCTCGTGCCAGTACCAGCGCTCCATGATTTACCGAAAATGGCCCCGAAGCCAGGGAGCCTGCCGCGTCCGTGTAGAGTTGAAGCTCCTCACTGGACTGCTCCGCGGACTGGATCAGCGACCTACCGTGTATGAGTTAAGAAAGAATTCCCTCAACCCTAAGTCTTTTTTGAGCTCCCTGGTAAGCCTGATGTGGTGGTACGGTGCCTTCGCACACGCACATGGCTAATGAAAGCCTCCTGCAGAATACCTTCCCATGGGGAGGATTCGGCAGGCGAAATTCAGCGAGCCCAGCAAAGACTGCAGATTGTGATCTTAGCTGACGCTGTACATGCCCGGTCCCCTTTTTGCAGATATTAGCTTGTCGCTAGGGAGCCTACATTCCATCTTAATGGAATCATTTCAATACCAAGGAAAGAGAGGGTAGTCATTGGGCCCACTGTTTTTGGCAGAGAGAGGAACTCCGGCCATCAAAAACCTGAATGACTGATGGAGCAAAAAACAATGCGGCGACCCCTCGGGCCCCCGAATAAAAAGTCATCAAGTATGAGGAAAAATCCGGAGCCCGTCTCGAAACGAACAACCCACTCAAGGAAGAACTGAACGTCTCAAAGCGAGCACGAAATTGCACAGCCCATGGGAAGGCACTTATCATAGTAGTAAAGGCCCTCAAGGCTACAGCCCGCAGGTGGAAACAGTCCCATGTACCGGTAAGAGGCGAAATGCGGACTCAATGTCAACTTCGCCTGTGCCTCTTGTGCGAGTGCCATGTCACTTGGCTAGCACCGGAATCAGAGGACAAGTACCGCCTTCTACGGCCCCTTCTACTCTCCATCCTGTCATCTCCCCTACTCTCAATGCTCTGGCTGGGTGACGGGACCTCCTTGATGATCTGGAGCCCCATGGCCTCCCGCCTCTCTCCTCTTGGCCCTCGCTCTGAGCTCTGGGCCTGACTGCCGCTGACCCCGCTTCCTCGCTGGGCGCCTCCTTGCCTCCCTTTGCGGGTCCTCTCTGCCCCTCGTTACGTGCCGTGGAAGGCCTCTTCGCCAACCACCCCTTGCGCCAGTGGCTGGCCCATCCCTAAATCCTGCTCGGATCTCCCCAGGGCCCATGGGGAGATCCCCAGTAAATAAAAGTTAAATGCAGGAAAACAAGGATAAATTATTATAGTCAAATAAAATTTTCAAAGAAGGGGCATGGGATACTACACAACTATTAGGTGTATCTTATATGGACACAAAACTCTCATTGAATTCTAATCTCCTTTTAATTGAAAGTGGGGGATCCATTACCTCTCTTATAAAACATGAGTGGTACTCAGAGTTCACTTTTGTATAAGTGCTAGGCCACACTAACGGTTTTCATGCGATTTCAAATAAACATGGAAATCGAGGGAACACAAAAAGTTATTGCGATTTCTGAGGGTGTGCGATTGTGCAAGCGTGTCCGTTTTGGTAACGCATGCGGCCACCTGTGTTTCAGCATCTCATGCATTTCCATAATGGAAAATAGCGCAACGCTTGTGCAAATGCGAGACAACGTACAGAAAACGCACATGCAATCGATTGCTGTGGCGCTTTGGTGCGTTGCAGTGAGGACTCAGCCTTACTCAATCAGTGTCTAAAGATGGACCGGATTGCAAATCCAGACCCGGTTCCCGGGCCAGAATTCAGAGAATTGCGGATTTGTATAGTATTTGAGGTGTGAATAAAGAAACGTCCATCCAGTCCAACCCATCTAGCAATATCCTCATTTCCTGCCTAACTGTTGATCCAAAGGAAGGCAAAAAAAAGCCAACAAATTTATGAAGGGGAAAAAATTCCTTCCTAACTCCAAGTGGCAATCGGAAATTCCCTGAATCAACTCTACTTTATTTAGAGCAATCCTCTAGATTTTACCAATCTGCATTCAAAATTTTTCAAATATTTGAGGATTTCCAAATTTTTTGAAAATTCAAGGATTTTGTGCTTTCTGGGGGTTTTTTTTGCGAAATTTGAAAACGATCTAGCACATGTACCAAATTCACCAATGGCAGCGTTTTATCAGTTCCAACTCCTGGGTATAAAAGGCAGCTCAACAGGCACCATTTGTCAGTGTGTTGGAGAGAGTTTAATGGAGACCTGGCATGTGTTAGGAGTCAGAGGGTTGTTTTTTTGTGCTTTTCCATTTATAGGTGTAAAAATAACTTTTAATGATTGATCAAGATTTTATTTTTACTTATTTTCCTTTTAAATAGGGCTGCATTGGAAATAGAAGGGTGGGTCAGTAGGTGTGTTTACCTGTGTGTGGGGGTATATTATGCATTTCCAAGTGTAAAAAAATGCTGCCAGACAACTGTAGTCGACATTTCGGTTGGTTGGGAAAGACTGAAATCATTTGTTATCCCTCCGTGTATGACTGTACACCCGATAGATCCCCATACGCGTATGGGCAACGGTAGATCTGTGTGTGTGGCCGCCAATGAGTGTGTGCGACCAAGCTGATACATGTAATGAACAATGTATTTTAATGGCAGAATTTTCAGAGAGAAACATTATGAGGAGGATAGAATTAAAAAAGGCTTAGAGTGAAACACTCAAGAAAAAGGAAATTGCTACTATACTTAAAACGCAGACAAACGTGTGGGAACATACGGCATGCGTCGTGCATAATGACTTTGTGAGCCGCATGCAGTGACATATTGGCGTCACACTGCTTACAGTACCACTAGCCTTTGCAATGACCTTTACATACACAGGCGCCATGGTTTGAAATAAAGAAGAAGCAACTGCTTGCCTGGCCGGTGCCTGTGAAGTTACTCTGGCTGCACTTGTGCGTGGGGAGTGTGCACAAGTGTGCAGAAGATCATGCAGCTGCAACGTCGTACAGCTAAATCCTGGATTCCAACACAAAATGAGTAAGCCACTCTTACCACACATAGTCTGTATGGGGCTGTGGGCTGACATGTCTTATTATTTCAGGTTTGTGTGCACATCTGTAAGAACTTGTGTATGCTTACCATCCTGTGTGAGCTGGGCATATGGGATCGCATATTTACCAGTGGTATGGGCTGCTCATATGGGCATCAATATTCACCAGTCTGTGAGCTTGGGCATATGGGCATAATATACCATTCTGTGACGCAAGCGATCACGTAGACTGTAGCTCTTCGGAAACATTCTAATGTCTCAAGGCATGCTGCAATTAATCAATATATAACATAATTATATATATATATTTTTCTTACCGATGTATGAAATTGTATTTAATTTTTATTTATCTGTATAATTCTTGCACTTATCTCCTTTGTTTGCATACTCTGAATTTATAATGTACAGCACTGTGTACCCAAGGGGCGCTTTATAAATAAAATTATACATACATACATACATTACATATTTTCTGCAATCGCATGCGTTTCCATAATGGAGAATAGCAAAGTGCTTGCGCAAATGCGACACAACGCACAGAAATTTGGTTCGTTGCTGTGTGGCCTCAGTCTTATCAGTTTGTGTCTAAAGATGGAACGGATTGCGAAATTGACCCTGGTTCCGAAAAGATTTCAGAGAATCACAGATTTTGCGCAATTTTGCTTTCCACATTTTTCCCGTCCGTGTTCGAAATTTGAGGATTTTTGTTGTTTTTGGTTTTTCTCGCTTTTGCTTTAAGCAGACAGCGACTGTGTACCTTTAGGCTGCTCCCCTTACTCATGGGCACCCGCACATAGGGGCAAGGAGGGCACTCCTGAATTTCTCTCAAAAAATTTAATTACTGTGCGCTGCCCAGATTTCTGCTGACCCTTAATGAAAGGTAGAGGGAGGTCTCAGCCAATTGTGAGTGTTAACAAATCAGAGTGAGCATGAGATTCAAACTCCTGCTCTGACTCTGTAAATCACGTCTCTGCACTGTAGATCCAATTGCAAGTGCAGAGCAGAAGAAAAAATAAATCATATATCAATAATCCCAGTGATGAGCACCTGTATCAACAATCCAAGTTTGCTGTACCTGTATCAAAACCCCCAGTTTTCTCTACCTGTATCAATAGTTCAGTTTGCATTACTGTATCAATAGTCAGTTGCTTGTACCTGTATCAATAGTTCCAGTTTGCATACCTGTATCAATAGTTCCAGTTTGCTGCACCCGTATCAATAATTTACCTATTGATCATCTCCTATCTCTCTCTCTCCATATGTCTCTATTTCTCTCTGTATATGCGTATGTCTAGCACCTCTATTTGTAGATATCTGCCTGTATCTCTCTCTGTCAATATTTTATGTCTGTCTCTCTGTGTCTATATATATATATATATATTCATATCTCTTATCTGTCTATTTCTGTTATCTACCATTATATTAGCTATATTTATATTATTAATATTATATTACATTTTCCAAACTACACCCCATAAGGCCACGCCCACTCCCACGGCAGTTATTATTCCCTTCTGCCCCTCCCCGGAAAATTTTCTGCAGACGCCCTGCCCTTACTATATATTCATGTCATTGCACCTATGGGGCTTATACACAAAACAAATCCCAGATGTACGATCCTGATATCGTATGGTCGCCAGTTCGTGTAAGGGCCCCATAAGGTTCAATGACATGAATAATATAGTAAGGGGGAGCAGCCTAAAGATTGATCGATCGTACGACCGTGAATTTGTGTATGGGCCCCATAAGGCTATGCGCTTCTATTAATAACTGCAATGATGTGTCATAGCTCCACCCCTTATGCAAATAGCTAGGCATGTCATAACAGTCACCAGGTGAAAGTCAAAAGAAAAAAACAAGGTTAACATAGTACAGGACCGGGTAGCGTAGTGGTTAGCTGTGCTATACTTGCAGTGCTGTGTCCTGAGTTCGATTACGGACTCAGGAGCAAATCTGCAAGGAGGTTACTAACCCTTCACATCGGAGGCTGATAATCTGCCGGGGCCTGTGCTTTTTTTATAGTATAAATATGAATAAAATAACTGAAGGTAGTCAGCCTATTACAACTTTGACAAACTGACAACTGTTATAAACTGTATTTACCGGTATGTAGCAAAAACACTTCCATGTAGTAGTAATCTAGTGTCATTTTATTTTGTTACAACTGTGGATTTATAATAATGTTAAAAAGAAGATTCTCCTTATATATAGGTTGAATTATTTCTATGCAAAGAAAACCTAGTATCCACAAAGGCAGTGGATAAAAGTTAAATGCAGGAAAACAAGGATAAATATTAATAGTCAAAAAAATGTTCAAAGAAGGGTCATGGGATGCTACACAACTCACTTTTTTACCTGCAGCCATGGATGTGTCTGATCTTAAAGGGATGGTTATTGACCTATACCATACATAGAGATGTCCGAACTTCGAAATCCGGTCCGGCAAGATCCGCGAATTTTCGGAAAATTCTAAAATTCGAAAACCCGCAAGCGGACCCATTAAAACCTTTTAAAATGAAAGTTCGGCAAATCACGTTCTTCGACAATACCAGGATTTTTTTCGAAAATATGAGGATTTTCGAAAATAAGAGAATTTTTCGAAAATAAGAAAAGAAAGAAAATGTGGTTTGTTTGTCGTCCAAAAATGTGAAAAATCGCGAAATTGAATTTACGAGGATTTCTCGTATTTTCCCGATCCTCGTAATTTCGAAAATTTCCGAAAGCGCGGTTCGGATAAGCTCGGAAGGCGGAAAAAACGGAAAATCCGCAATATCCACGTTCACGAACGAGGTAGGTAAATCCGCCGCGGATCCGGGTTTCAGATCCGCGAACTGGGCCATACTAACCATACATGGCAAGGGGTGGCGACGCCACCGACGCACAAACTATGCTATTACGTAGGGAATCTTATTGGATTTTACTATGGATCTCTTCACCCTAAAGGACTTAACACTAATCTGGGACTCTCCAGCTCTTACCTAAGAGATAAGGTTTGAATGTTCTTTCCTTATCATCCCAAGGCAGCATTAAACATAGAGATGATTGCCCAGCCCCCTAGTGGGTAGGACCAACCCCCAAAGATTTAAATACCCCTCCCTTATTCCACCACAGTCAGTGTTTTTTTGTCCTACAGCACCAACACCCTGTTTTGTGCTTTTTCTACCTGGTCCATGAGGATCAGAGGACCTGGTCCAGGTAGCAGAGGACCGTGGTAGTGCGTGTCCGGGGAGGTTTTCCTCCTTTAACAGGCACTCCTGGAGGCTCTGATCCCCTTGTGGTGCAGTAGCAGGAGAAGTGCCTGCCCCTGTGTTTGTTGGTCAGTCCAGGTACCTGCCATACTCCGCAGATACCGCAGCCACTACCGGCGTGTACTTCCGCATGCCGGCATCGCAGGCGAGTGACGTATCAGAAGGTGCGTCCTCCCGGTCACACGCCAGGAGCTGTGCGGGAGATTTAAAAGGTAGTAGACAGCTGGTGGGAACCCCTCTGTTGGAGAGCGGTGCTTCCCCGTCGCCTGAACTGTGTGCCATTTTAGCTTGTGCTAGATTGTGCTGAGGATGGTAAGAGAGAGAGAGGGGTTTGTTAGCACAGTTTGTGCTATTCAGCAGTGTGAAAATAGTAAATGCTGTTTAACTTTCTTTTTCAGATTTTTATAATCTGTCTGGAGGGCTGGCCCTTCTGCTTTGTTTGGTAAGCTCCAGCTGCAGCAGCAGGTGATGTGTTCCGATTGGGAATGCATGGTTATTGCTGGTATTCATTGTCTCTCTCTTCTCTCTCCCCATCTCCCTGCAGCCCTTGTGTCTCTTGCAGAAAACCAACTACTGGCTGAGGAGTCTTGTATAACATGTGCTAAGAAATTAAAGGGAGAGAAATCACCTTCAATGCAGGATTTCTTTTTATTCCTAAAAGATTCAATGACATCCTTAGCAGGTATTCATCTATGCCAGAAGAGGTTAGTAGTGCCAAGCAACCAAGAGGCTGCGCAAGAAGAAGTGGCAGATCTAGAGGCTATTGAGGACCAGGGGCTTCTGGAGTAAGGGGGGGACATTTAAGAGCAGGAACTTTGAGGAAGGGGAGATCTCTGATGAGGGGATTGTTCTTCAGCTGAATTGGAAATTTCTAAAGATTGTCTGGGATACCCTAGAGGAAGAAAATCCTCAGGAACCACTAGGAAAGTGTTTGTTGTCTGTTTTCTGGAGCCATAAAGAAAAAGACATATATCCGGTCCACGAAGCCATTAAGGACTGTATAACTGAGGAATGGAAAAAACCAGACAAGAAGTTTGTCCTCCTAGAAGGTTTTCAAAGTCTTTTTCCCTTCAATCCGGAGGACATCAAGAACTGGGAGCGCCTCAAGTAGACGCTCAGGTGCTCAACTTTAAAACACACTAACGCTTCCTAGAGGAAGCTCATTTAAAGGACCCCATGGACAGGAAGTCAGAAGCTAGCTTAAGAAAGACCTTTTCTATCAGCAGGTGCAGCCATGAGGTCATCTATTGCTTCGGCTTCAGTAGCAAAAGCCTTACGGATATGGCTGGGAGAATTGGGAGCAGCCTTAAGAAAGGAGATCCTGTAAGCCAGGTGGTTAAGGATCTACCGATCCTTCTTAGGGCGGAAGACTATTTATGTGATGCATCCCTGTCTACAGTGAAGTTGTGCAGCCAGGTAACAGCTTCCTCATCAGTCGCCAGAAGAGCCATATGGCTCAAATCCTGGGCAGCTGACTCTGCCTCAAAGAATCGGCTGTGTGGTTTACTTTGAAGGGGTAGACTGTTTGGTTCGAGTTGGAACCCTATTGAGCAAAAGGGGAGAAGAAAGAGTTGGGGTCCTCCCAGGACAGGAAAACCTTTTGAAGAACCTTCGTACCTTCGAGCTCAGCCCAGAGGTAGAGGTATAGATTCTTTAGGGATGACAAGCCCAATTTCAAGACCACGCAACCAAAAGGAAGAGGTTTGCGGTACATTTCAGAGACCTTTTTCCAGTGACCAGGCCGTAGGTAGGGCGGCTCGGCTGAAGCACTTCTCGCAGGCTTGGATCAGAAATAACGACAGACAAGTGGGTCTTGGAAACAGTAACTTAGGCTATGTATAGAGTTTTTGCAAATCCGCAAGAAGGACCGGTTTGTCATTCTCCAAATCCCGTACGCCAGCGAAGAAGTTAGCTTTAGGTCAGGCTATCTTAGAATTCCGAGGGAAAGGGATTCTCATTCCAGTACCCCCAGTTGGAAAGACTCGTAAGGGGTTTACTCCCCAGTTTTACCAAAACCAACGGGAAAATATCGACACATCCTAGACCTCAGATATCTGAATAGATTCATAAGGAAAAACAACACTTCAAGATGGAGATGTCAGGTCTACAATCAATTCGATCCTCCCTCTAGATTACTCAGCTACTCTGGATCTTCAAGATGCTTATTTACATGTCCCAATAAGACCATGCCATCAAAAGTATCTGAGAATAGCTATTCAGGAAAACCAGAAGTACAACATTACCAGTTCAAAAGTCTCCCCTTTGGAATTCGTCTCGCACCAAGGGTTTTCACCAAAATCATGATTGTGTGATTTCATCATACTCATCAGAAGGAAGTAATAATATCGTCCCCTATATCGACGATTGGTTACTCAGAGCAAATTCACCAGAACGTCTCATCAAGAACATACGGCTGACCATAGAGACACTTCAGAGTCTCGGTTGGCTAACAATTACGACAAGTCAGTTCATCTCCATCTCAAAGTATCAAGTTTTGGGTCGCATGTTCAACACGAGCAAAAACAGCATATCTCTGCCTCAGGAGAAAACAGAAAAGATAATTTCTATAATCCATTCGGTACAGTCAAGCAGGGTCAACTACATTGAGAACCATGGAAAGAGCCCATTCAGAGGGTTTTTCAACAAACTCCTAAAGGTCTGGGACGAAATATCGGCATTATTAGACCATTCAGTAACAATTCCCCAGTCTGTCATAAGGTCGCTCGACTGGTGCTGGTAACAGAGCATCTGAGCAAAGGAAAGTCTTTAATCCTGCCTCCGCCCAATAGTATTGACAACAGATGCAAAGCACATCAGGATGGGGGTCTCAGTTGGCGGCCAAAGCAAAAGGAAGATGGTCAACAGAAGAAAGGGAAACCCTTCAAACTCAAAGAATTGAAAGGATCCTTCGTTCCTGTTAGATTTTCAAGAATCTAAGAAGAATTGAAAGTGATCCCGTTCCCTGTTAGATTTTCAAGATAAAAAGGAAGTGTATTGTTATACAGACAGACAATTCACAGAAGCACTATGTAAACCGTCAAGGGGGAACTCAAAAGCAGGGTCTTCTGCAAGCTAGCTACAGATAAGTTTTTGGGCAGAAAGAAACCTTTCAGCTATTTCGGCAGATACAAAGGCTCAGGAAATATGTGGGCAGATCAACTAAGAGCAGAAGGTAGATCCAAAAGAATGGTCCTTTCATCCTCAAACTTCAAGAAGATTGCAAAAAGCCGGTGGGTGCCCTCAAGTAGATTGATGGCATTGGCTCAAAACAGGAAGGTTCCAAGCCTACTACTCCTGGACGAGGACCCAAATGGTTAGAAGAAACGTTTCTCATCACCAGTGAAACTTCGATCTAGCGACATTCCCTCCCAGCTGTTACACAGTATTGAGGAGGTCCGTCAGGAGCAATGCCAAGTAATCTGATAGTCACCATCCTGGCCGCGCAGCCTTGGTATGGCAGATCTGGTACAGATGTTCATCAGACCTTTGGACCTTACCAATGAGGTGGGATCTGTTGATGCAGAAGAATATCCCTCATCCGAAACCTCCAGGACTTGAGTAAGCGCGTGGTGAATAAGAAGTGGGCAGCCAAGCAGAGTACTTCACAGGCACCGGCCAGGCAGAGCAGTTGCTTCTTCTTTATTTCAAACCATGGCGCCTGTGTAAGAAAAGGTCATTTGCAAAGGCTAGTGGTACTGTAGAAGTGTGACGCCAATATGTCACTGCATGCGGCTACAAAGTCATTATGCACGGACGCATGCGTGATGTTCCCACACGTTTGTCTGGTTTTAAGTATTAGTAGCAATTTCCTTTTTCTTGAGTGTTTCACTCTAAGCCTTTTTTAATTCTATCTCCTCAATAATGTTTCTCTCTGAACAATTTGCCATTAAAATACATTGTTCATTACATGTATCAGGCTTGGTCGGCACACACTCATTGGCGGCCACACACACAGATCTGACCGATTGCCCATATCGGTATGGGGATCTATCGGGTGTCAGTCATACACGGAGGGATAACAAATGATTTCAGTCTTTCCCAACCAACCGAAATGTCGACTACAGTTGTCTGGCAGCATTATTTTTACACTTGGAAATGCAAATAATACCCACACAGACACAGGTAAACACACCTACTGACCCACCCTTCTATCCAATGCAGCCCTATTTAAAAGGAAAATAAGTAAAAAATAAAATCTTGATCAATCATTAAAAGTTATTTTTACACCTATAAATGGAAAAGCACAAAAAAAAAAAACACCTCTGACTCTAACACTGCCAGGTCTCCATAAACTCTCTCCAACACACTGACAAATGGTGCCTGTTGAGCTGCCTTTTATACCCAGGAGGTTGGAACTGATAAAACAGCTGCCATTGGTGATTTGGTACATGTGGCTAGATCGTTTTCAAATTCGAAAAAAAAAAAACCCCCAGAAAGCACCAAAAATCCTTGAATTTTCAAAAAATTTGGAAATCCTCAAATATTTGAAAAATTTTGAATGCAGATTGGTAAAATCTAGAGGAATTGCTCTAAATAAAGTAGAGTTGATTCAGGGAATTTCCGATTGCCACTTGGAGGTAGGAAGGAATTTTTTCCCTCATAAATTTGTTGGCTTTTGTTGCCTTCTTTGGATCAACAGTTAGGCAGGAAATGAGGATATTGCTAGATGGGTTGGACTGGATGGACGATGTCTTTATTCACCTCAAATACTATACTAATCCGCAATCTCTGAATTTGCCCGGGAACCGGGTCTGGATTTGCAATCCGGTCCATCTTTAGACACTGATTGAGTAAGGCTGAGTCCTCACTGCAACGCACCAAAGCGCACACGCAATCGATTGCATGTGCGTTTTCTGTACGTGTCTCGCATTTGCACAAGCGATTGCGCTATTTTCCATTATGGAAATGCATGAGATTGCTGAAAAACAAGGTGGCCGCATGCGTTACCAAAACGGACACGCTTGCACAATCGCACACGCATCAGAATCGCAATAACTTTTGTGTTCCCTCGATTTCCATGTTATTTGAAATCGCATGAAAAACGCGTTAGTGTGGCCTAGCAATTATACAGGAAAGTGAACTCTGAGTACCACTCATGTTTTATAAAGAGGTAATGGATCCCCCACTGTCAATTAAAGGAGATTGAGTCAATGAGGAGTTTTGTGTGTCCATATAAGATACACCTATAAGTTGTGTAGTATCCCATGACCCTTCTTTGAAAATTTTATTTGACTATTAATAATTTATCCTTGTTTCCTGCATTTAACTTTTATTAATGGGGATCTCCCCAGGGCTGGCCCTCAGGACCAGGAGGCCGAGCAGGATTAGGGAGGGCCAGCCACTGGCGCAAGGGGTGGTTGGCGAAGAGGCCTTCCACGGCACGGTAACGAGGGGCAGAGAGGACCCGCAAAGGGAGGCAAGGAGCGCCCAGCAGAGGAAGCGGGGTCAGCGGCAGTCAGCCCAGAGACGCTCAGAGCGAGGGCCAGAGGGAGAGAGGCGGGAGGCCATGGGGCTCCAGATCATCAAGGAGGTCCCGTCACCCCGGCGCAGGAGCATTGAGAGTAGGGGAGATGACAGGGATAGGGAGAGTAGAGGGGCCGTAGAAGGCGGTACTTGTCCTCTGATTCCGGTGCTAGCCAAGTGACATGGCACTCGCACAAGAGGCACAGGCGAAGTTGACATTGAGTCCGCATTTCGCCTCTTACCGGACATGGGACTGTTTCACCTACGGGCTGTAGCCTTGAGGGCCTTTACTACTATGATAAGTGCCTTCCCATGGGCTGTGCAATTTCGTGCTCGGTCTTTGAGACGTTTCAGTTCTTTTCTGAGTGGGTTGTTCGTTTCGAGACGGGCTCGGATTTGTCCTGCATACTGGATGACTTTTTATTCGTGGGCCCGGAGGGGTCGCCGCATTGTTTTTTGCTCCATCAGTCATTCAGGTTTTTGATGGCCGGAGTTCCTCTCTCTGCCAAAAAGACAGTGGGCCCAATGACTACCCTCTCTTTCCTTGGTATTGAAATAGATTCCATTAAGATGGAATGTAGGCTCCCTAGCGACAAGCTAATAGATCTGCAAAAAGGGGACCGGGCATGTACAGCGTCAGCTAAGATCACAATCTGCAGTCTTTGCTGGGCTCGCTGAATTTGCCCGAATCCTCCCCATGGAAGGGTATTCTGCAGGAGGCTTTATTAGCCATGTGCGGTGCGAAGGCACCGTACCACCACATCAGGCTTACCAGGAGCTCAAAAAAGACTTAGGGGTATGGGAATTTTTCTTAACTCATACAACGGTAGGTCGCTGATCCAGTCCGCGGAGCAGTCCAGGAGGAGCTTCAACTCTACACGACGCGGCAGGCTCCCTGGGCTTCGGGGCCATTTTCGGTAAATCATGGAGCGCTGGTAGCTGGCACGAGGCCTGGAAAGCTTCAGACCGTTGTAGGAATCTAACCCTGTGTAGAACTGTTCCCCATAGTAGTAGCGGTAGTAGAGCTTGGGGCGATAGGATGTCCAACAAGTCCATTGTTTTTGGACAGACAATGCGAGTGTGGTCTGCGTAATAAATAGGCAATCCTCTTCATCTCTTATGCGGCACTTAGTACTCGGTGGCAGCTCAATATCTGGTTCAGGGCAAGGCATGTACCTGGGATTGACAACACCGTTGCTGACTCTCTCTCTTGCTTTCAGTGGGAAGAATTCTGCAGGTTGGCCCCGGAAGCGGAGGAGGAGGGGACTCCATGCCCAGTTTCCTCATGGGAGTGGACAACAGTGATGGCATGTGCAGGAACGTGGCGCACTCGATTGGCATAATCACGGTAAGGCTGGAAGGAGTGGGTGGCTATCGCGCGAAACAGAGATATCAGAAGGTAAGGCATTTCTTCTTCTTTCGCCTTTTGGGCTGGCAGGACATAACCAAGGAATTCCTTGTTCAGTCAATCATCAGGGGTGGAAGAAGGAGCACAAACCCAAGGAAGCTAGACGCCCTATATCATTTAGAGTCCTCGTTAGGCTCATAGGTGCTCTTCCTCATACTTGCTTAACAGATTACGAAGTACTCTGTTTAAAGCTAGCTTTGCTTTAGCATTTCTTGGGGCCATGCGGGTGGGTGAGTTAGTTCCCCCGGGGCAAACAAAGCGGGAGGGTCTCCAGGCCGAAGACGTTTGCGTAATGGCCGACAAGATAAGGGTCAAGCTAAAAAGATCTAAAACAGACGTATTTGGGTCTGGGGCCTGGTTTTCTATTAGCCAGTTAAAGGGGGGATTTTGCCCAGTAGCAGCGTGTCCAGCAGTTTGCAGCGCTTCGCTCCCCCTCGGGTTCCTTTTTAGCCCACCGGGGGCTCCCTCCCCGGTACCAGTTTGAGGCGGTTATGAAATCATCCTTTGGCCGGATAGGGCTGAACCCAAGGGGTTCGGCACGCACTCTTTCAGGATAGGGGCGACCACCGAGGCTTATGCATTAGGTTTTTCAGAGCAAGAAGATGGAGATCGGATGTGTTGTCCCGCTATATTAGGCCAGAACGGCTATGATTTAATCTTTTTTCAAGAGAGAGAGAGAGAGCTGTCGTTTGGCTGATGGGCATTCGTACCTCTTTGGGCAGCAGGAGAGCAAAAAATACGTCCGGGAGGAAAGAATCTGGGCTTCAGCACGGCTTCACTGGAATGGAGAGGCATATGGGGGCTGTTGTGGAACCAAGTGTTGTCGGAAGTGGTGGAGATCAGCAGGAGGAATCAAACACCAATGGTGTCGGTAATCCATGCGCGGGGAACGACTCTCTGTAGGGCCAGGTGTCCGACCTAATGACGCTTATGAAGGCCGATATTGCACGGATAAAAAAAATTTTTTGCCGAGGCAGTCGTGGTTTGGTCGGAGATGTTCCCCGGGTGGTATGGAGGGTGCCAGGGACCCAGCAGCCATTGAAAGGGCGAGGAGAGTTGTTAACACACGGATCTCCAGGTTCGTGCGCTCCTTGGGCGGAGTAATGATTAGACACAAACAACTGGAAGGGGACATAGGTAACTAATGAGGCGGACGGAACACACGAGATTGGCCTTGACATATTTTTGGCAGGTTTGCAGGATGGCATTGAGCAAGCCTTGTTCCTGTTGAGTGGCGGTAGGAGCTCGGTGTAGGGGGTACACGAGCTCCTAGTGGCGGGTACACCTTGCTGGATATGGATGGAGCCGTTACATGCCCTCTGGCGAGACAGAGGTTGGCATTCAAAGCTGAGTTCTACGGCTATGATGGTTAACAACAAGGATGGTTTATGGCAAGCAAGGGTGTACAGTGGTGAAAATATGCAAAAGGGGCATATTATACAAATATGCACATTTATGCAAATTATGCAGTATGTTAATTTAATAAATTAGCCTGGCCAATTGTTGACCCAAAAAAGTCATTGTCTGTGTCTTAATTTAAGGTAAAAGGAGTTATTGTTCATGGGATAATTGTGTATGGCTGTATGGGTTCTTCATTTCCCCCGCGGTCTGGGAGCCCCGCCGCGTATAGCGGATGGGGCGTCTGACCGTGGGGGGAGGACGCACCTTTTCCAGGAAGCCTTCCGGGTCCTCCCCCTGCTGGTCTGGCTACTCGCGAGGTCTCGCGAGAGGGACACAGTGCGGCGTGACGTCATTACGCCGCGCTGCGTCCATGTAAGGCGGAGCCACAGGTCACCGGCGCCATTTTCACTAGTGCCGTGACCAGATAGGAGCCCATCCCTCCCTCCCTCCCCTTTTTGTATATTACTGTTAAGTTTAAAGTTGTTGGAGTCACGGCTGGCGGGTACACCTTGCTGGATATGGATGGAGCCGTTACATGCCCTCTGGCGAGACAGAGGTTGGCATTCAAAGCTGAGTTCTACAGCTATGATGGTTAACAACAAGGATGCTTTATGGCAAGCAAAGGGTGTACAGTGGTGAAAATATTCAAAAGGGGGCATATTATGCAAATATGCAAATTTATGCAAATTATGCCGTTATGTTTGTTAGGTTTTTATAAATTAGCCGTGGCCAATTGTTTACCCAAAAAAGTCGTTGTCTGTGTCTTAATTTAAGGTAAAGGAGTAATTGTTCATGGGATAATGTTGTATGGCTGTATGGGTCTTCATTTCCCCCCCGCGGTCTGCCCTGTATGTAGCCAGGCAATGCTCTCATCTATTCTAGTTTATCTATAAACTTAACATTTTTAGTTAAGAACATACACAGATTAACTGTAATGTGTGGTAATAGCTATTCAACACCTTACATTATCTGACATAGATTACTGGTGTTTTTAATGTGCCCCATTGTTAGCCTTTGTGCCCATGTTTGTGCCCCCGAAAAATATGAAGCTGGAGCCGCCACTGGATACAGGTACAGAAAAGTGAGGCTATTGATACAGGTACAGCAAACTGGAACTATTGATACAGCAACTGGGATTATGATGCAGGTACAGCAAACTGGGACATGCTTGTGAAGGTTCTCATTCATCCAGGTCATGGTATATCTGTGTATTCAATTAGATCAACCGGACTTGAAGTTTAGTTCTTGAAGACGTTTCGCTAGTCATCCGACTGGCTTTCTCAATTCAGAATGACTTGTACAAGAATCTGTGGCAATTATGTACCCTGGAAATCCAATGTACATATCACAGCCAAGTGTTAAGGGGGTGATTGGATGTGGCTAAGAGGTGTTATAGGAACGCCCAGAGTAAGGTGTCAAAACAGCATTGTACATGGCAGACAGATGGCTGTTGTCATGGTGAGAAAACGGCTAGGCCAAGACAGCACTCTCACCAGCAGAACTGATCTCAACCCAGAACAGGTGTGTGCCTTACTGGACTTGTGCCTGAATACCACTATTTCAAATACAGGGATAATTTTCTATAAGCAAAAACACGGATGTGCTATGGGATCTCCAGTTTCACCCATTGTAGCCAACGTTTACATGGAGGAGGTAGAAAAACTGGCGCTTAATACCTTTAAGGGCATAGCACCCAGCCACTGGTTCAGATATGTGGATGACACCTGGGTTAAAATCCACCAGAAGGAAGTACAAGCTTTCACAGAAGACATTAATGCGGTAGACCAAAACATCAAATTTACAAGGGAAGAGGTACAAAACAACAAACTGGCTTTCTTGGACTGCTTGGTAGAAGTCAGGGAGAATGGTAAACTGGAAGTAGAGGTTTACAAAAAACCAACACACACAGATCAGTATTTGATGTTTGACTCCCACCACCCTTTAGATCACAAGCTGGGGGTCATCAGAACCCTGCAAAACAGGCATGAGAACATCCCCACTAGCACAGAGGCGAAGGCCAAAGAAATGAAACATCTCAGAGGAGTCCTTAAAACTGTGGAATCCAGACTGGGCCTTTGTCAAAAGAAGCAGAAGGAAAGAAAAACACGATACCAACAGTGAAGGGCAAAAGCAAGACAGGAGAAGAACATGGTCATCCCATATGTAGCAGGGTTTCCGAGAAACTAAGAAGAGTTTTCAAAAAACACCGTATCCCTGTCTGCTTTAAACCAAGCAACACGCTGAGGCAGCAATTGGTACATCCGAAAGACCCAATACCGAAACACAGAGAAAGCGACATCATATATGCAGTGCAGTGCAGTGAAGAATGCTCTGATTTGTATGTGGGGGAGACCAAACACAAACTGCATCACGTAGGCCCAGCACAGAAGAGCCAATTCTCGGGTCAGGACTCAGCCGTGTACCTGCATCTTAAGGATATAAGGACATACCTTTGAAGATTGTAATGTTAACATATTGCAAAGGAACGTGACTGGTTCAAGAGAGGTGTTAAGGAGGCCATTTATGTGAAAAAAAGAAACCAAGCCTAAATAGGGTGGGGGGGTTCGACACCATCTGTCTGCCATGTACAATGCTGTTTTGACACCTTACTCTGGGCGTTCCTATAACACCTCTTAGCCACTATCCAATCACACCTTAACACTTGGCTGTGATATGCTAATTGGGATTTCCAGGGTACATAATGCCACAGATTCTTGTACAAGTCATTCTGAATTGAGAAAGCCAGTCGGATGACTAGCGAAACGTCTTCAAGAACTAAACTTCAAGTCCGGTTGATCTAATTGATACAACAGATATAGCAAACTGGGACCATTGATACAGGTACAGCAAACTGGATTATGATACAGGTAAATAAATCTGAGGCGCTTAATGCAGGACAGCAAACTGGGACTATTGATACAGGTACAGAAAACTGGAATTATTGATATAGGTACTGTGAACTGGAAATTGATACAGGTACAGAAAACTGGAACTATTGATACAGGTACAGCAAACTGGGGGTTATTGATACAGGTACAGCAAACTGGGATTGTTGATACAGGCGCAGCATTTTGAGGCTATTGATACAGGTACATTATACTAAGATTATTGATATGTTTTTTTTGATACAGGTACATCATACTGGTATTATTGATACAGGTACATCAACTGGGATTACTGATACATGTACATCCTCTGGGATATTGAATGGGATTTTTTTTTCTGCTGCTGCACTTGCGATTAGATCTGTAGTGCAGAGCAGTGATTTGAATCTACCGCTCACTCTGATTTTGGTAACACTCACGATTGGCTGAGACTCTCCTCTACTTCATTAAAGGGCCAGCAGAAGATCTGGGCAGTACATAGTAATTACATTTTTTTAGAAAGAAATTCAGGGGGGGGGGCCTCCCTTGCCCTACATGCGGACGCCCATGCACATATTCCTCCCAGTGACCTTGCAGCACTAAACCCTGCTCAAAACCATTAAGAGCAGAAAAGACTGTTGTTTGAAAATTTTATATATTCCTGACCGTAGTCTGGAACGACAGAAAATTTCGTTGGTCGGTATCGGCTCCCTTTACATTAAGTAAAGGGAACGGATACAATCATACTGTGTTGGGCCGCACGGCCGTCCGATCCCTGTACCGTTATGGGGGTCGCTGGGTCTGTGTGTGCTGTCCCCACAGCATGTGTGCCAAACAGATACCAATTTGATCTGTCGGCACACATGCTGTGGAAATCACATGTGTATGGCCACCTTAAGGAGCTTTCTCCAGCTCAGGTTTCTGTACCTCCCTGAGCTGACAACACACGTCTGCACTGACAATAATGCTATTCAGGTCTCTCTGTGCCTGTATACTGTGAGTACAAGCAATGCTTATTAACGTAAAATAGGTTTACCCCATAATGTGACTTGTTCTCCTAAATATGTCTTTTCAGTGCTACCATGAGCTACTCAAAAGACAAGAGATCTGGATCAAGAGGGCGAGCATATATATACACGATGAGAGAGCATACCAAACAAAACCATAAGCAAGGGGAAATAATTAAATGCTTTTTTTCTTTATGTGACTAGGTCTCTAGAACAAGGAGGAGAGTTCTCCACCTCATAAATCCCAAACAGCATTATGCAAAAAAGTGGCACATCTGGTAAAGGAAAAAAAACTATGCAAGGAATGCAAAAATCTCAGAAGAGAGGAAGGCTTCCATCAGAAGTGTTCAATGCATCCTTGAGCTGGCCATACATGGCTAGATGTTCTTCCGATCGAGTGAAATGATTGGAAGAACGTTTTGATCTTCTGATATTTGCACTTATGGCCCGGTCTTTGTTTTTCTGATAAACCATTTGATATTGTCAATCGAGAAAACGGGGGGGGGGTGTGTTTTGACTTTTTGAGTGATCCAATAAATTTGATCCCGTGGGCTTTAGACATCATATAAGGATCCAAAGTTACCATGTAAAAGGTGTCAGACAGGGGGCGGAGCCTGGGCGCATGAGGATCAGACGCAGGGACTGAGAGCTCCCGCGTATCTCTCCCCAAAAAGACCCAGCACACAGCGAATAACCCTATAAACACCACCGAACAACCACCACTAACCCGACATGGGTAAGAACAAACCCGGCAGATCCTCCGGCCAGCCCGCGGCCATGGAGACCGGGATAGCAGCATTACTGGGGCAAAAAGAAAGGCCTCCCAACACAAAATGGTGTGCGGCCATACACTAGCACCTAAGACAGGCAGTGGGCCCGAGGGGGAAACGGAGGGGGCAGCTCCTGAATCGGACTGGGGAGAAGAAGACCAGGAGGATATCCACTCAATCCTTCGGTCCCTCCCAACCAAAAGAGACTTTGCTGAATTAGTGTCCAGGGTGGACAAGACATGCAAGGAGGAAATTGCAGGCCTCAAAACAGACCTTCATGAAATTGCATCCAAGGTAACGGACCTAGAATCCCACCTAGAATCCAACTACAAACTGTCCACAAAACAAAAGCCACCAGATCAATACGAATCAAATAGACGATATTGAAAACCGAAACAACGAAATAACATACGCATCAGAGGCAACCAGAAACATTTAAACCCCCCAATTACCATCAGCACTCCAACGTATATTTAACTCGCTGTAGGACAATCCGATCATACAGAAATAGAAATGGACAGGCCCATAGAGCACTAAGCCCTAGGACAGAGACCACAATAATCCAAGAGATGTCATTTGCTGCATTCACCACTATAATGTCAAGGATAAAATCATGTTAAAAGCCAGAGAATGTCTGGAAATAGATTTTAATGGCACAAAATACAAACTAATACAGACCTATCTCGGCGCACACTAAACCAACGCAAGACCCTGAGACCATTGTTAGCCCTTTTACAGGACAGAGGAGTGAATACAGATGGGATTTCCCTTTGCACTACAAGCATGGAAAGACGATATAAGAGCCATATTAAGAGAACCAGAAGACCTACAGCAATTTCTATGAAGTTTGATTTGCCTAAAATAGACTACCAGAATGGGACCAGCCCATACCCAGTCCACCAAACCAGCCAAAGAGCAGTGGCAACAAACTAAAGCCGCATTACAAAAATACAGACATAACCGAGATAGAAGGAGCCAATCCCAACTGAACGGACTAGAGGATGAGACTAAACAAGCGAACAGAAGATACTATGGTTGTTTGGAAATATTATCACAAAATTCTATAATTTATTTGCTGTTAATAACGAACCTTTAATATATAGGGGAGAGAACCATAAGGGAGCGTACCCCTGGCTGAAAGTTCCTTCCCCCAAGGGTGCTTGCTATAGGAGAAAACCATAGGCACCTGGGATAAAGTTAATTTACACTGAACCCACTAAAGATACTAAAATTGTTTAATATTTAAAATGTGTTTATATGTTTACAAAGTTTACAATGTGTTTACCTAATGAATATACTGTATGAACAGTTTTTTTTACAGTGATACAGCGTTCCCTACCCCCCTTCCTCTCTTCCACCCATCTACCCTTTCCCCCTACTACCTATCAATAAGCGCGCCACTGGATAATTACATAGAAAGCAAATGTCAGAGATAAGGATTGCTCATTTAACGTGAAAGGATTCAATAATCCAAGAAACGTTACCAAATTTTAGGAGAAATGTACTAAAAAAGCATAGATATTCTATTACTCCAGGAGACACACTTCAAGGCGGGGGTCTCACTCCAATATATGATAGAAACTACACAACTGGCACTATAGTAAAACCCAGACACCCGCACTAAAGGAGTAGCCATAGCCATTCATAGGGAAAGCCATACACAAGTAATAGAAACATTATCCGACAGAGAGGGACAATACATATTCTAAAAATAAACATACAAACAAAATCATCACGATAGCAATTTCTACCTCCCTAACAATAACCAAACTAACCAGGGCCTATCATATTTATCCAAACTGCAAGAGTTCAGCGAAGGCAAACAATCATAGGAGGGGATTTTAACTTCACACTGAACCCCACATGAATCCAGCTCGGGTCATACTCAAATCCCATATAAAGAGCTCAAGAAATTCAAATGCAAAATAAAAAGAATATAATCTCATTGACCCATGGCGAACAACTCACCCATTATGTAAGGACTACACCTTTTACTCACATGACATATATATAGCCGCATAGATATGTGGCTAATAACACAATCAATACTTAACTGGAAAATGTCAACTAGCATAGGCACAATAACATGGTCAGACCACGCACATATATTTCTACACCTCACAATACCGAAAATCAAAAAGGCAACTGGCAGTGGAGACTTAATGAGAAAATATAGAAAACCCAATATGTAAAGCTGCTGGAGTAAAACCATTTCAGAATTTATAGAAACCCACACACAAGATTCTACCCTCCCCCTTATAGTGGGAAGCCTTGAAGTGTGTCATACGGGAATCTTAATTCAACAGGGATCCCGCATTAAAGAATAAAGATGTCAAATGGAGAACCTAACCCAAAAAGTACAAAAACTAGAAACAAGACACAAACATACAAGATTGGAACGTGACTACCTAAACCTCCAATCAACCAAACAGGAATTATTAAAACTACATGATTCCATATATAACATACAATTAAACTACAAACACAGACACATATATGAATTTAATAGCAAATGTGGCAGATCCTTAGCTCGATCATTACATGCAAGGAGTAATAATGTAAATATAAACAAAATTAAAAATGACAACAACCAATATATGTACAGATCGGAGGAGATAGCGTCAATGTTCGAGAGTATTACGCAAAATTATACAATGTTCCCCCACAAAAGGACCACAACGCTACCTCTAATACACGACAGGAAGGAAAGGAACACTACATCACTCCCTGCTCTGTCAGAGGATCAGGCAGAAACACTGGAAGCCCCTTTTCATTTAACTGAACTACAAAATACAATAAAAGCACTACCTTCAGGTAAAAGCCCTGGCCTGACGGGTTCCCCACCCTATTCTATAAACAATTTCAAAAAGAAATGAACCCAATTCTCCTAGACTCGTTTAACGCCATATCTTCCGACGGCCCATTCCCCCCACAAGCATTAGAAGCTCAAATAATTGTAATACCTAAAACAGGAAAGGACCATACCCAATGCAGCAACTATCGCCCAATATCTCTTATCAATATAGACCTTAAAATATACGCAAAAATGTTAGCCAATAGATTAAGAGAACATATTCCAAGCTGGATACACACAGATCAAGCAGGCTTTGTACTGAACAGGGAAGCAAGAGATAACACACATTAAAACAGTAACATTACTAGCATATGCCCAAAAGAAACAAATTCCTATGCTGCATATCACTAGACGCCGAGAAGGCTTTCGATAGGTAGATTGGTCCTTCGACACTCTCACAGATCGACTAAAACAAAAAATCACTCAAAAAATATGGCCTTGTACACAAAACTCGGCAAAGGTCAAAGCAAATGGCACTTTATCCACAGCTTTTCCAATAAAAAATGGAACCCATCAGGGCTGCCCCCTTTCCCCCCTATTGTATATACTCACTATGGGAACACCTACCCAACGCAATCGCAACAACCCAAACATCAAAGGACTTTCAATAGGCACACTCACACTATAAATTAGCAGCATACGCTGATGACCTCCTTTTATACATTACATGTCTTCCAAACAATCCCGATATCCCCCTCACCAGAATTCTTTCAATCGGCCACACGCATCTTGCTAAACTTTATATGGGCAAAAAAAAACCATAGGATAAACTACCTTACACTAACAGAAACAAAAAACAAAGGTGGCATCGGTCTTCCAGATATACGCTTTATCATGAAGCAAACAATTGACTCATATAATAGACTGGATATACCACACTGGTAATAAACAATGGACACAAACAACCATACGTAATCTCAATCCCAATGAAATCACTAATTGGCCTACCCAAGGCAGACAGACCCCACTTCCCATATCTACACTTTATGCAACCGGGGTTCTGAAACTATGGGACAGAAAGTTAAAACACTGTCCCTCACAGCTCAACCAGGACCACTAACCACACATAACAAAGCATTTACACCCGGCTTCAGCACAAAAATTTAAACAAAACAAGACTGAAGATCCTTTATCACCACAATATGGAAAATAACAAACCCTTTCCCAATAAAACACTATCATCAAAGAATCAAACCTGGACCAGAGTCATGAATATCAGTATATCCAACTACAACACTATCTGAAATTCATACAAATAACTTGCCTCCACAAAAACAAAAGACGAGTTCGAAAAACTATGTACTCTCTCCTCACCACCCAAAAATACAATAGCCAAAATTTACCGGATTCTACAGAATAAAAAACACAACCCCAATTCACCGGATATATATCAAAATGGGAAAAGACTAATCTAAGTTTACCACTAGCACAGAGGCGAAGGCCAAAGAAATGAAACATCTCAGAGGAGTCCTTAAAACTTGTGGATATCCAGACTGGGCCTTTGTCAAAAGAAGCAGAAGGAAAGAAAAGAACACGAATACCAACAGTGAAGGGCCAAAAGCAAGACAGGAGAAGAACATGGTCATCCCATATGTAGCAGGGTTTCCGAGAAACTAAGAAGAGTTTTCAAAAAACACCGTATCCCTGTCTGCTTTAAACCAAGCAACACGCTGAGGCAGCAATTGGTACATCCGAAAGACCCAATACCGAAACACAAGAAAGCGACATCATATATGCAGTGCAGTGCAGTGAAGAATGCTCTGATTTGTATGTGGGGGAGACCAAACACAAACTGCATCACGTAGGCCCAGCACAGAAGAGCCAATTCTCGGGTCAGGACTCAGCCGTGTACCTGCATCTTAAGGATTAAGGACATACCTTTGAAGATTGTAATGTTAACATATTGCAAAGGAACGTGACTGGTTCAAGAGAGGTGTTAAGGAGGCCATTTATGTGAAAAATAAGAAACCAAGCCTAAATAGGTGGGGGGGGTTCGACACCATCTGTCTGCCATGTACAATGCTGTTTTGACACCTTACTCTGGGCGTTCCTATAACACCTCTTAGCCACTATCCAATCACACCCTTAACACTTGGCTGTGATATGCTAATTGGGATTTTCCAGGGTACATAATTGCCACAGATTCTTGTACAAGTCATTCTGAATTGAGAAAGCCAGTCGGATGACTAGCGAAACGTCTTCAAGAACTAAACTTCAAGTCCGGTTGATCTAATTGAATACAACAGATATAGCAAACTGGGACCATTGATACAGGTACAGCAAACTGGATCTATTGATACAGGTAAATAAATCTGAGGCTATTAATGCAGGTACAGCAAACTGGGACTATTGATACAGGTACAGAAAACTGGAATTATTGATATAGGTACTGTGAACTGGAATTATTGATACAGGTACAGAAAACTGGAACTATTGATACAGGTACAGCAAACTGGGGGTTATTGATACAGGTACAGCAAACTGGGATTGTTGATACAGGCGCAGCATTTTGAGGCTATTGATACAGGTACATTATACTAAGATTATTGATATGGTTTTTTTTGATACAGGTACATCATACTGGTATTATTGATACAGGTACATCATACTGGGATTACTGATACATGTACATCCTACTGGGATTATTGAAATGGGATTTTTTTTTCTGCTGCTCTGCACTTGCGATTAGATCTGTAGTGCAGAGCAGTGATTTGAATCTACCGCTCACTCTGATTTGGTAACACTCACGATTGGCTGAGACTCCCCTCTACCTTTCATTAAAGGGCCAGCAGAAGATCTGGGCAGTGCATAGTAATTACATTTTTTAGAAAGAGGGGGGGCCTCCCTTGCCCCTACATGCGGACGCCCATGCACATATTCCCTCCCAGTGACCTTGCAGCACTAAACCCTGCTCAAAACCATTAAGAGCAGAAAAGACTGTTGTTTGAAAATTTTATATATTCCTGACCGTAGTCTGGAACGACAGAAAATTTCCGTTGGTCGGTATCGGCTCCCTTTACATTAAGTAAAGGGAACGGATACAATCATACTGTGTGTGGCCGCACGGCCGTCCGATCCCTGTACCGTATATGGGGGTCGCTCGGGTCTGTGTGTGCTGTCCCCACAGCATGTGTGCCAACAGATACCAATGTGATCTGTCGGCACACATGCTGTGGAAATCACATGTGTATGGCCACCTTAAGGAGCTTTCTCCAGCTCAGGTTTCTGTACCTCTCCTGAGCTGACAACACAGTCTGCACTGACAATAATTGCTATTCCAGGTCTCTCTGCTGCCTGTATACTGTGAGTAACAAGCAATGCTTATTAACGTAAAATAGGTTTACCCCATAATGTGACTTGTTCTCCTAAATATGTCTTTTTCAGTGCTACCATGAGCTACTCAAAAAGACAAGAGATCTGGATCAAGAGGGCGAGCATATATATACACGATGAGAGAGCATACCAAACAAACCCATAAGCAAGGGGAAATAATTAAATGCTTTTTTTCTTTATGTGACTAGGTCTCTAGAACAAGGAGAGAGTTCTCCACCTCATAAATCCCAAAGCATGCATTATGCAAAAATGTGGCACATCTGGTAAAGGAAAAAAAACTATGCAAGGAATGCAAAAATCTCAGAAGAGAGGAAGGCTTCCTATCAGAAGTGTTCAATGCATCCTTGAGCTGGCCATACATGGCTAGATGTTCTTCCGATCGAGTGAACTGATTGGAAGAACCGTTTTGATCTTTCCTGATATTTGCACTTATGGCCCGGTCTTTGTTTTTCTGATAAACCATTTGATATTGTCAATCGGAGAAAACGGGGGGGGGGATGTTTTTGACTTTTTGAGTGATCCAATAAATTTGATCCCGTGGGCTTTAGACATCATAATAAGGATCCAAAGTTACCATGTAAAAGGTGTCAGACAGGGGGCGGAGCCTGGACGCCATGAGGATCAGACGCAGGGACTGAGAGCTCCCGCGTATCTCTCCCCAAAAAGACCCAGCACACAGCGAATAACCCTATAAACACCACCGAACAACCACCACTAACCCGACATGGGTAAGAACAAACCCGGCAGATCCTCCGGTGCCCAGCCCGCGGCCACGGAGACCGGGATAGCAGCATTACTGGGAGCAAAAAGAAAGGCCTCCCAACACAAAATGGTGTGCGGCCATACACTAGCACCTAAGACAGGCAGTGGGCCCGAGGGGGAAACGGAGGGGGCAGCTCCTGAATCGGACTGGGGAGAAGAAGACCAGGAGGATATCCACTCAATCCTTCGGTCCCTCCCAACCAAAAGAGACTTTGCTGAATTAGTGTCCAGGGTGGAACAGACATGCAAGGAGGAAATTGCAGGCCTCAAAACAGACCTTCATGAAATTGCATCCAAGGTAACGGACCTAGAATCCACACCTAGAATCCAACTACAAACTGTCCACACAACAAAAAGCCACCAGATCAATACTGAATCAAATAGACGATATTGAAAACCGAAATCAACGAAATAACATACGCATCAGAGGCATACCAGAAACAATTAAAACCCCCCAATTACCATCAGCACTCCAACGTATATTTAACTCGCTGTTAGGACAATCCGATCATACAGAAATAGAAATGGACAGAGCCCATAGAGCGCTAAGCCCTAAGGACAGAGACAACAATAACCCAAGAGATGTCATTTGCTGCATTCACCACTATAATGTCAAGGATAAAATCATGTTAAAAGCCAGAGAATGCTCGGAAATAGATTTTAATGGCACAAAAATACAACTATATACAGACCTATCTCGGCGCACACTAAACCAACGCAAGACCCTGAGACCATTGTTAGCCCTTTTACAGGACAGAGGAGTGAAATACAGATGGGGATTTCCCTTTGCACTACAAGCATGGAAAGACGATATAAGAGCCATATTAAGAGAACCAGAAGACCTACAGCAATTTCTATCGAAGTTTGATTTGCCTAAAATAGACTTACCAGAATGGGACCAGCCCATACCCAGTCCACCCAAACCAGCCAAAGAGCAGTGGCAACAAACTAAAGCCGCATTACAAAAATACAGACATAATCAAGATAGAAGGAGCCAATCCCAACTGAACGGACTAGAGGGATGAGACCTAAACAAAGCGAACAGTAAGATACTATGGTTGTTTGGAAATTAATCACAAAATTCTATAATTTATTTGCTGTTAATAACGAACCTTTAATATATAGGGGAGAGAACCATAAGGGAGCGTACCCCTGGCTGAAAGTTCCTTCCCCCCAAGGGTGCTTGCTTATAGGAGTAAACCCATAGGCACCTGGGATAAAGTTAACTTTACACTGAACCCACTAAAGATACTAAAATTGTTTAATATTTAAAATGTTGTTTATATGTTTACAAAGTTTACAATGTGTTTACCTAATGAATATACTGTATGAACAGTTTTTTTTACAGGTATACAGCGTTCCCTACCCCCCTTCCTCTCTTTCCACCCCATCTACCCTTTCCCCCTACTACCTATCAATAAGCGCGCCACTGGATACTTACATAGAAAGCAAATGTCAGAGATAAGGATCTGCTCATTTAACGTGAAAGGATTCAATAATCCCAAGAAACGTTACCAAATTTTAGGAGAAATGTACTAAAAAAGCATAGATATTCTATTACTCCAGGAGACACACTTCAAGGCGGGGGTCTCACCTCCAATATATGATAGAAACTACACAACTTGGCACTATAGTAATAACCCAGACACCCGCACTAAAGGAGTAGCCATAGCCATTCATAGGGAAAGCCATACACAAGTAATAGAAACATTATCCGACAGAGAGGGACAATACATATTTCTAAAAATAAACATACAAAACAAAATCATCACGATAGCAAATTTCTACCTCCCTAACAATAACCAAACTAACCAGGGCCTATCATATTTATCCAAACTGCAAGAGTTCAGCGAAGGCCAAACAATCATAGGAGGGGATTTTAACTTCACACTGAACCCCACATGACTCCAGCTCGGGTCATACTCAAATCCCATATAAAGAGCTCAAGAAATTCAAATGCAAAATAAAAGAATATAATCTCATTGACCCATGGCGAACAACTCACCCATTATGTAAGGACTACACCTTTTACTCACATGCACATAAATCGTATAGCCGCATAGATATGTGGCTAATAACACAATCAATACTTAACTGGAAAATGTCAACTAGCATAGGCACAATAACATGGTCAGACCACGCACATATATTTCTACACCTCACAATACCCGAAACTCAAAAAGGCAACTGGCAGTGGAGACTTAATGAGAAAATACTAGAAAACCCAATATGTAAAGCTGCTGTGAGTAAAACCATTTCAGAATTTATAGAAACCCACACACAAGATTCTACCTCTCCCCCTTATAAGTGGGAAGCCTTGAAGTGTGTCATACGGGGAATCTTAATTCAACAGGGATCCCGCATTAAAAGGGAATAAAGATGTCAATGGAGAACCTAACCCAAAAAGTACAAAAACTAGAAACAAGACACAAACATACAAGATTGGACAGTGACTACCTAAACCTCCAATCAACCAAACAGGAATTATTAAAACTACATGATTCAATATATAACATACAATTAAACTACAAACACAGACACATATATGAATTTAATAGCAAATGTGGCAGATCCTTAGCTCGATCATTACATGCAAGGAGTAATAATGTAAATATAACAAAAATTAAAAATGACAACAACCAATATATGTACAGATCGGAGGAGATAGCGTCAATGTTCAGAGAGTATTACGCAAAATTATACAATGTTCCCCCACAAAAGGACCACAACGCTACCTCTAATACACGACAAGGAAAGGAACACTACATCAACGACACACCACTCCCTGCTCTGTCAGAGGATCAGGCAGAAACACTGGAAGCCCCTTTTCATTTAACTGAACTACAAAATACAATAAAAGCACTACCTTCAGGTAAAAGCCCTGGCCCTGACGGGTTCCCCACCCTATTCTATAAACAATTTCAAAAAGAAATGAACCCAATTCTCCTAGACTCGTTTAACGCCATATCTTCCGACGGCCCATTCCCCCCACAAGCATTAGAAGCTCAAATAATTGTAATACCTAAAACAGGAAAGGACCATACCCAATGCAGCAACTATCGCCCAATATCTCTTATCAATATAGACCTTAAAATATACGCAAAAATGTTAGCCAATAGATTAAGAGAACATATTCCAAGCTGGATACACACAGATCAAGCAGGCTTTGTACTGAACAGGGAAGCAAGAGATAACACCATTAAAACAGTAACATTACTAGCATATGCCCAAAAGAAACAAATTCCCCTATGCTGCATATCACTAGACGCCGAGAAGGCTTTCGATAGAGTAGATTGGTCCTTCGACACTCTCACAGATCGGACTAAAACAAAAAATCACTCAAAAAATTATGGCCTTGTATACACAAAACTCGGCAAAGGTCAAAGCAAATGGCACTTTATCCACAGCTTTTCCAATAAAAAATGGAACCCATCAGGGCTGCCCCCTTTCCCCCCTATTGTATATACTCACTATGGAACACCTACCCAACGCAATTCGCAACAACCCAAACATCAAAGGACTTTCAATAGGCACCTCACACTATAAATTAGCAGCATACGCTGATGACCTCCTTTTATACATTACATGTCTTCCAAACAATCCCGATATCCCCCTCACCAGAATTCTTTCAATCGGCCACACGCATCTTGCTAAACTTTATATGGGCAAAAAAAAACCATAGGATAAACTACCTTACACTAACAGAAACAAAAAACAAAGGTGGCATCGGTCTTCCAGATATACGCTCTTATCATGAAGCAACACAATTGACTCATATAATAGACTGGATATACCACACTGGTAATAAACAATGGACACAAACAACCAATACGATAATCTCAATCCCAATGAAATCACTAATTGGCCTACCCAAGGCAGACAGACCCCACTTCCCATATCTACCACTTTATGCAACCGGGGTTCTGAAACTATGGGACAAGAAAGTTAAAACACTGTCCCTCACAGCTCAACCAGGACCACTAACCACGCTGATGCATAACAAAGCATTTACACCAGGCTTCTCAGCACAAAAATTCTTAAACAAAACAAAGACTGAAGATCCTTTTATCACCACAATATGGAAAAATAACAAACCCTTTCCCAATAAAACATATCGTCAAAGAATCAAACCTGGACCAGAGTCATGAATATCAGTATATCCAACTACAACACTATCTGAAATCCATACAAAATAACTTGCCTCCACAAAAACAACTGACCGAGTTCGAAAAACTATGTACTCTCTCCTCACCACCCAAAAATACAATAGCCAAAATATACCGGATTCTACAGAATAAAAAACACCCCAATTCACCTGGATATATATCAAAATGGGAAAAAGAACTTAATCTAAAGTTTACTCCCGAACAATGGGACACAAGCTTCTCTCTAACTCACGGCTTATCATTATCCTGCAAAGCACAAGAAACTAATTTCAAATTACTGTCAAGATGGTACAGATACCCATCCATGTTGCACAAGATATATCCAATGACACCGGAAAAATGCTGGAGATGCCAGCTACAAAAAGGCACCCTGTCACACATATGGTTCTACTGCCCAATAATCCAACCTTATTGGACAACAATAATGCAAACATATAATACAATAACAAAAAACGACCTACCAACAGAGCCTCAAATTTTCCTTCTATCGATGATACCAGGATCAACTAAACATACTAAAAACAGCTTACTGAAATTCTTCCTTACAGCAGGGAGAACGGTACTTCCTAGGTACTGGAAACAAACAAATATCCCCCCAAATTCAGACTGTATCACGGAATTGAACCACATCATGCGCATGGAAGAGCTAACAGCGACTCTAAAGAATCAAGGCAACAAATTTACCTATATATGGACCCCATGGATTCTGTTCACAGAATCAGATCAATATAAAAAACTAATACTTACATAAAATGTTTATTGAATCCTATTGAGTGTGAATAACTGTTACTAACGAAAGTATAAAGAATAGCATAATTAATATGATTAAAGTCATCCAGTGGCTCTATAAAATATTATCAACCAAACCCTCTCACCCCTCCCTTCTTTCCTCCCCCCCCCCTTCCCCATACAGCTGACAAATAAGTAGGACAAAAATTTACTAACACATTAAGTTACTTTATTGTATTTTATTTTACAAAGTTTTAACTGTTAAAATAACAAAAAAGGAGACAGTTTAAGGAAAATTGAGAATGTGAATTGTATGTGATGTAACATATGCACAAATGTTTCCAATAAAAGAATTTTAAAAAAAAATAAAAAAGCCAGTAAAAGTCCCAGGTAGCAACATCACATTTTAATTACATTGGGAAATATTATTTAATCCCAATATTTTAGAAATTCTATTTACTTACACCAAGTGACTGTGATTTCTCATGCACTGATTTAATCTGTATGGGAGAAGGAGTAGCAGGCCTTTCAGTCTAAAAATGGGAGAAAATATATAATAAATTACAAAGTGTTATTGCCAAAAACTGTTATGGTACATTTTAAAGCACAATGACCTTTAGCCTAATCATAGTAAGTTCAAATCAATATTTACCATTTGTAATGGTACAAATACATTATGGGTAATGGACTTACCAGGTGATTTTTTTAGCTCCTTTTTTACATCTGTTGGACCATCTTTATTAGATGTCTAAGGGTTCTTCTTATAACTGAAAGGAAAGAATTCAACATGATTGGTCCATGATGATTAACCAATCACTACCAGGTAAGATGTATATCAACTACTAAAAAAACCTTAATGTTTCAGTAGTATGTGTATATTAGGGATCATGTAAGGCAGATTGGGGATGGGGATAAATTAACAAAAGTATGCTTGGTAATACAGCCAATCCTTTTAAACATTTCAAGCTTATTTAATAATTAAGAGCAACCAATCAGTGAGACCTTTTTACTGGTCTACTACAATTAGAATACATTTGCTAGAATTTAGTTGCTCCCAGATTAACAGCACAGCATTATATTAGTGGAGAGAGAAAGAAGAGAGAAAAGGGCGGATCTTGGCAATATTGCGAGGAGAAAACGACAGGTCCTAGGACATTGTTAAAGTGATGATGGAAAAGAGAGAGGAGTCAAGGATAACTCCAAGGCAGCGTGCAGATTCAACTGGATTAATGACCATAAGTCAATAGAGATGGAGAAGGGAGGACAAGGTCCTAGTTTAGGGGGGGAAATTATTAAAGGGCATGTCCACCCCAAAAACTATAATCCCCCCAACTACTGGCCCCACCATGTAGTGTAGTTATTCCTTACCTAACATCCCAGCTCCATAGGGTTCTCCGTAGTCCCCCCCCCAAAGTCCCAAAAACTGCCCACCAGGAGGCAAGCAGAGTCCATATAGGACTCTGCCTCCTACCTGGCCCCCGGGAGAAGTTTGGCATGCGTACTGCAGCCCTTCTCCCCCTCCCTCCGGATTCCCTCCCCTAGCATTTATCCCCTTAATATAGCCTTCCCCCTGGTCCCCCAGCCCCAACCGCATAATTTTTATTTTGGAAAGCTCCTCAAACTCTTACTTACCTCCCCTCTTTCCTCCTCTGCACTGAATGACCGGCAGCCGCGTCCGTGATTGGCTGCCGCTCAGCCAATCACAGACGCGACTGCCGGTCCCGCCCCTCTGCTTGCATTTTCTCGCAAGCAGAGGGCCGGGAGCGCGGCGGAGGAAAGAGGGGAGGTAAGTAAAGTTTGGGGCACTCTAAAGATAATAATGATGCGTTTGGGGCTGGGGGGCCAGGGGGAAGGCTATATTAAAATTAGATTTAAGGGTGGGACATACCTTTAATTAAGTTTTGGATAGATTGAGTTTAAGGCGGGCAGTGTGTCATCCAGGGAGAGATAGAGAGCAGACATTTAGAGATTTGGTATTAAGCTTCAGGGTTAGGGCGGGGGTGGACAAGTAAATTTGGGTATCATCTGCATATAACTGATACTTAAAACCGAAAGAACTGATTATTTCTCGAGAGAGATGTGTAGAGGGAGAACAGCAAGGGTCCTAAAACTGAGCCCTGAGGAACCCCCACATTAAGCGGAACAGGAGAGGAAGTCTTATTAGCAAAAGAGAGCAGAAAGATCTGTTAGAGAGATAAGAAGACACCCACGCCGCAGCTTGATTTCGGATGCCAGAGAATATAGAATCTGCAGAGTCCACAGTATCAAAGGCAGCCGATTGGTCAAGGAGAATGAGGATCGAAAACTGTCCTTGGCAGCTTGTAGGTCAGTTGAGAACTTTGCAGAGGGCGTTTCAATTAATGACCCGGTCGGAATCATGATTGTAATGGGTCCAAAAAGTTATTAGCATGGAGGTATTTAGTAATGCGTGTAGAGACAAGACATTCAAGGAGTTTTGATGCAAATGGTAAAAGGGCGGTAGTTTGAGAGACAGGTAGGGTCCAGAGAGGGTTTTTAAGAAGAGGTTCGACACTGCATGTTTAAAGGAAGCACGAAAAATCCCAGAGGTCAGGGAGGAATAAAAAATGTGAGAAAGAGCGGGGAAAGATTTTAGCACAGTGTTTGAGTAGGAAGGAGGGCATGGGATCAAGGGTCCACTTAGCCTATTACTAGTTGGATATTAAGTACACGGGTATAAAAACTAGAAAGTATAGACTTGCGATTGCGCACAAAAATTAGTAAAAGTAGCGCGGTACAATGTGGCCTCAGCCTTAAAACTGATTCTTCATTCGTCAGATAGAACTTAGAATTAGCTTTAACGAATTACTAGTGTATGGCCAGCTTAAAGCCTTACACACATCAGATATTTTTAACCAAAAGCAGCATCAAACATCCAACCACTTTGTCCAAATGATTCAGCAACATTCTAACATGTGTGGTGTGCATTGTTTAGTGATCTGGTAAGAGGGATCACCATATTAAAGGAGAACTAAACCGAAAATACAAAGGCAGCTCACAGACTCTATAACTGTCACTTAGTAAAACCATTTGTTTCTCACCTCTGAATTCAGCTTCTTAGTGTAGAAATCATTTATAGAACATTTATGGTACTAGCAATCTATGATGTCACGGCTGGCTTCTAGTGTTGCTCTTCTGGTGATCCAGGACCAAAAACTCCTTCTGCATGCTAACTAGCTACCTTGGTTTGTTTCCCACTCCCCTTATGCTAATCTGCATGTAACAGTTGAACTCAGAGTCCCCACTGCCAGTGTCTCCCAGCCAATCATCAGAGATAGCAGTGAAATTATTAGCAGATTTTCCTGCTCAAACAGAGTGGGGAAGGTGTTAACCATTTTCATATGTATTTAGGAAGCAACTTTAACTGGGCAGCTATATGGAGTTAAAGTCGTGCTAGCGGTTCGCTACCGTTAGCGTGACTTTAACTCCTATTAGTATTGGATGCGGGGGTGTGCAAAAATACACGCATCCGCGCTCACGATTCAGTATTCCGTTTGCGCTAGTTTTAGCCCAGGATTTTTAACGCCAGCAAATAGCAATCCAGCGCTTTAGTCATCGGACCACATAAAAAAAGCTATATAAATCACCAGTGTCTCAATTTCTAGTTTCACATATTTCGGCTGAGTAATACAATGTCGAAAAGATTGTCATGCTTTTAATCTGCAGTAACCTAGTAAAGAGAAACATCCTGTCGGTTGCTGCACATTATTAGCAGGGAAAACTTTTGTAACTTTTATTGCATCAACTCTAATTATCTCTCAATTTGGATACATTCATCCCAAATAAACAAATCACTCCTCTATCTGAATTAAAAAAACTATTTGAGTAAAAAAAAAAAAAGAGGAAAGCAATAGATTTTCCTAACAATGCTAAAATGTGAATTGAATGATACAGACAACAGATTGTTAACAAATATTTGGCTGCATATAAACAATACATTTTAAAAGGCTTTCTCCGCATACTTATATACAGTCATCATTCTTCTTTATGAAAAGTCCATCACAAATTGTCGTATAAAAAAAAAAACTTCTACTATTTATAACACTGGTTCCCCCTGAAACTTTAATCACGTCTGCTTCATGGGGGCAGAAATATTTGCTGAAGCTTGTTCCAGGTAAGCCAGTGGCCTTGTGGCATCTTATTTTTATTCTGGCCATTTATTTCTTCTAATACCTGTTGCCAGCTCCGAAGTTTAGTCAGATGTTTTAGTAAAAGAGCTTCTTTCCTCTGTAATTCATTTCTTAGTTCTGATATCCTGAAAAAGTAAAACACAACAGTCTTGTATATTAGGGGTGGAATAATAGTAACATGTTATTAGCCGACCTATATCCTACATACAATCAATAGTGTGTTACACTCACTATGTTTCACTGTAGGCACAGGTGTAGCAAACCCCGTGCCTGTCACTAGGACTTTGTCCAGAAGATTGGAGCTCAATCACTCGCTGGACTCAGAAATAGTAGTACTCACCATCCCCTTTGGTGGTCCGGGGTGCTGCTGCCCTTCGCTTCGGTTCCAATCAATAGCATGCAAACTTTGTCTTGGAGACTTCCGAAATTGGTGCACAACGAGATTCAGAGTCTGAACTCACTTGATAGGTAAAAACCTCACTTTATTTAGGCACAATACGCCATGCACAACAAACATGAAGAGATCCCGCCTTACGCGTTTCGAGCCGCCACCGGCTCTAACACATGAGTAAGAGCGGTGCGGGCTTGAAACGCGTAAGGTGGGATCTCTTCATGTTTGTTTGTGTGCCGCAATTTGGAAGTCTCCAAGACAAAGTTTGCGTGGAATAATAGTTCTTGACACTGATAATCTGTAGAAAACCTAGGTAGCCAATCTGACTTTTCAGGTAGCCCTTCCATAAACATCAATAGAAAACTCTTAATAAAATTAACCGAAATAAGAAAATTCTAGGCGTGTTGCTATCTGGCTTACAGGAACGGCCAATAATCCAACCTTATTGGACAACAATAATGCAAACATATAATCAATAAAAAAACGACCTACCAACAGAGCCTTCTAATTGAATACAACAGATATAGAAAACTGGGACCATTGATACAGGTACAGCAAACGGATCTATGATACAGGTAAATAAATCTGAGGCTATTAATGCAGGTACAGCAAAATGGGACTATTGATACAGGTACAGAAACTGGAATTATTGATATAGGTACAGAAAACTGGAACTATTGATACAGGTACAGCAAACTGGGGGTTAGTATACAGGTACAGCAAACTGGGATTGTTGATACAGGCGCAGCATTTTGAGGGTATTGATTATTAAAAGATTATTGATATGTTTTTTTTGATACAGGTACATCTACTGGTATTATTGATACAGGTACATCATACTGGGATTACTGATACATGTACATCCTACTGGGATTATTGAAATGGGATTTTTTTTTCTGTGCTCTGCACTTGCCATTAGATCTGTAGTGCAGGCAGTGATTTGAATCTACCGCTCACTCTGATTTTGGTAACACTCACGATTGGCTGAGACTCTCCCTCTACCTTTCATTAAAGGGCCAGCAGAAGATCTGGGCAGTGCATAGTAATTACATTTTTTTAGAAAGAAATTCAGGGGGGGGGGGCCTCCCTTGCCCCTACATGCGGACGCCCATGCACATATTCCCTCCCAGTGACCTTGCAGCACTAAACCCTGCTCAAAACCATTAAGAGCAGAAAAGACTGTTGTTTGAAAATTTTATATATTCCTGACCGTAGTCTGGAACGACAGAAAATTTCCGTTGGTCGGTATCGGCTCCCTTTACATTAAGTAAAGGGAACGGATACAATCATACTGTGTGTGGCCGCACGGCCGTCCGATCCCTGTACCGTATATGGGGGTCGCTCGGGTGGTTGTGTGGCTGTCCCCACAGCATGTGTGCCAACAGATACCAATGTGATCTGTCGGCACACATGCTGTGGAAATCACCTGTGTATGGCCACCTAAGGAGCTTTCTCCAGTCAGGTTTTGTACCTCTCCTGAGCTGACAACACAGTCTGCATGACAATAATTGCTATTCCAGGTCTCTCTGGCCTGTATACTGTGAGTAACAAGCAATGCTTATTAACGTAAAATAGGTTTACCCCATAATGTGACTTGTTCTCCTAAATATGTCTTTTTCAGTGCTACCATGAGCTACTCAAAAAGACAAGAGATCTGGATCAAGAGGGCGAGCATATAATACACGATGAGAGAGCATACCAAACAAACCCATAAGCAAGGGGAAATAATTAAATGCTTTTTTCTTTATGTGACTAGGTCTCTAGAACAAGGAGAGAGTTCTCCACCTCATAAATCCCAAAGCATGCATTATGCAAAAAAGTGGACATTTGGTAAAGGAAAAAAAAAACTATGCAAGGAATGCAAAAATCTCAGAAGAGAGGAAGGCTTCCTATCAGAAGTGTTCAATGCATCCTTGAGCTGGCCATACATGGCTAGATGTTCTTCCGATCGAGTGAACTGATTGGAAGAACCGTTTTGATCTTTCCTGATATTTGCACTTATGGCCCGGTCTTGTTTTTCTGATAAACCATTTGAATTGTCAATCGGAGAAAACGGGGGGGGGGATGTTTTTGACTTTTTGAGTGATCCAATAAATTTGATCCCGTGGGCTTTAGACATCATAATAAGGATCCAAAGTTAATGTAAAAGGTGTCAGACAGGGGGCGGAGCCTGGACGCCATGAGGATCAGACGCAGGGACTGAGAGCTCCCACGTATCTCTCCCCAAAAAGACCCAGCACACAGCGAATAACCCTATAAACACCACCGAACAACCACCACTAACCCGACATGGGTAAGAACAACCCGGCAGATCCTCCGGTGCCCAGCCCGCGGCCACGGAGACCGGGATAGCAGCATTACTGGGAGCAAAAAGAAAGGCCTCCCAACACAAAATGGGTGTGCGGCCATACACTAGCACCTAAGACAGGCAGGGGCCCGAGGGGGAAACAGAGGGGGCAGCTCCTGAATCGGACTGGGGAGAAGAAGACCACAGAGGATATCACTCAATCCTTCGGTCCCTCCCAACCAAAAGAGACTTGCTGAATAGTGTCCAGGGTGGAACAGACATGCAAGGAGGAAATTGCAGGCCTCAAAACAGACCTTCATGAAATTGCATCCAAGGTAACGGACCTAGAATCCACACCTAGAATCAACTACAAAACTGTCCACACAACAAAAAGCCACCAGATCAATACTGAATCAAATAGACGATATTGAAAACCGAAATCAACGAAATAACATACGCATCAGAGGCATACCAGAAACAATTAAAACCCCCCAATTACCATCAGCACTCCAACGTATATTTAACTCGCTGTTAGGACAATCCGATCATACAGAAATAGAAATGGACAGAGCCCATAGAGCGTAAGCCCTAAGGACAGAGACCACAATAATCCAAGAGATGTCATTTGCTGCATTCACCACTATAATGTCAAGGATAAAATCATGTTAAAAGCCAGAGAATGTCGGAAATAGATTTTAATGGCACAAAAAATACAACTATATACAGACCTATCTCGGCGCAAACTAAACCAAGCAAGACCCTGAGACCATTGTTAGCCCTTTTACAGGACAGAGGAGTGTGAATACAGATGGGGATTTCCCTTTGCACTACAAGCATGGAAAGACGATATAAGAGCCATATTAAGAGAACCAGAAGACCTACAGCAATTTCTATCGAAGTTTGATTTGCCTAAATAGACTTACCAGATGGGACCAGCCCATACCCAGTCCACCCAAACCAGCCAAAGGCAGTGGCAACAAACTAAAGCCGCATTACAAAAATACAGACATAACCAAGATAGAAGGAGCCAATTCAACTGAACGGACTAGAGGGATGAGACCTAAACAAAGCGAACAGTAAGATACTATGGTTGTTTGGAAATATCACAAAATTCTATAATTTATTTGCTGTTAATAACGAACCTTTAATATATAGGGGAGAGAACCATAAGGGAGCGTACCCCTGGCTGAAAGTTCTTCCCCCAAGGGTGCTGCTTATAGGAGTAAACCCATAGGCACCTGGGAAAAGTTAACTTTACACTGAACCCACTAAAGATACTAAAATTGTTTAATATTTAAAATGTGTTTATATTTACAAAGTTTACAATGGTTTACTAATGAATATACTGTATGAACAGTTTTTTTACAGGTATACAGCGTTCCCTACCCCCCTTCCTCTTTCCACCCATTACCCTTTCCCCCTACTACCTATCAATAAGCGCGCCCATGGAACTTACATAGAAAGCAAATGTCAGAGATAAGGATCTGCTCATTTAACGTGAAAGGATTCAATAATCCCAAGAAACGTACCAAATTTTAGGAGAAATGTACTAAAAAAGCATAGATATTCTATTACCAGGAGACACACTTCAAGGCGGGGGTCTCACCTCCAATATATGATAGAAACTACACAACTTGGCACTATAGTAATAACCAGACACCCGCACTAAAGGAGTAGCAAGCCATTCATAGGGAAAGCCATACACAAGTAATAGAAACATTATCCGACAGAGAGGACAATACATATTTCAAAAATAAACATACAAAACAAAATCATCACGATAGCAAATTTCTACCTCCCTAACAATAACCAAACTAACCAGGGCCTATCATATTTATCCAAACGCAAGAGTTCAGCGAAGGCCAAACAATCATAGGAGGGGATTTTAACTTACACTGAACCCCACATGACTCCAGCTCGGGTCATACTCAAATCCCATATAAAGAGCTCAAGAAATTCAAATGCAAAATAAAAGAATATAATTCATTGACCCATGGCGAACAACTCACCCATTATGTAAGGAATACACCTTTTACTCATGCACATAAATCGTATAGCCGCATAGATATGTGGCTAATAACACAATCAATACTTAACTGGAAAATGTCAACTAGCATAGGCACAATAACATGGTCAGACCACGCACATATATTTCTACACCTCACAATACCCGAAACTCAAAAAGGCAACTGGCAGTGGAGACTTAATGAGAAAATACTAGAAAACCCAATATGTGAGTAAAACATTCAGAATTATGAAACCCACACACAAGATTCTACCTCTCCCCCTTATAGTGGGAAGCCTTGAAGTGTGTATAACGGGGAATCTTAATTCAACAGGGATCCCGCATTAAAAGGGAATAAAGATGTCAAATGGAGAACCTAACCCAAAAAGTACAAAACTAGAAACAAGACACAAACATACAAGATTGGACAGTGACTACCTAAACCTCCAATCAACCAAACAGGAATTATTAAAACTACATGATTCAATATATAACATACAATTAAACTACAAACACAGACACATATATGAATTTAATAGCAAATGTGGCAGATCCTTAGCTCGATCATTACATGCAGGAGTAATAATGTAAATATAACAAAAATTAAAAATGACAACAACCAATATATGTACAGATCAGATCGGAGGAGATAGCGTCAATGTTCAGAGAGTATTACGCAAAATTATACAATGTTCCCCCACAAAAGGACCACAACGCTACCTCTAATACACGACAAGGAAAGGAACACTACATCAACGACACACCACTCCCTGCTCTGTCAGAGGATCAGGCAGAAACACTGGAAGCCCCTTTTCATTTAACTGAACTACAAAATACATAAAAGCACTACCTTCAGGTAAAAGCCCTGGCCCTGACGGGTTCCCCACCCTATTCTATAAACAATTCAAAAAGAAATGAACCCAATTTCCTAGACCGTTTAACGCCATATCTTCCGACGGCCCATTCCCCCCACAAGCATTAGAAGCTCAAATAATTGTAATACCTAAAACAGGAAAGGACCATACCCAATGCAGCAACTATCGCCCAATATCTCTTATCAATATAGACCTTAAAATATACGCAAAAATGTTAGCCAATAGATTAAGAGCAATATTCCAAGCTGGTACACACAGATCAAGCAGCTTTGTACTGAACAGGGAGGAGCAAGAGATAACACCATTAAAACAGAACATTACTAGCATATGCCAAAGAAACAAATTCCCCTATGCTGCATATCACTAGACGCCGAGAAGGCTTTCGATAGAGTAGATTGGTCCTTCGACACTCTCACAGATCGGACTAAAACAAAAATCACTCAAAAAATTATGGCCTTGTATACCAAAACTCGGCAAAGGTCAAAGCAAATGGCACTTTATCCACAGCTTTTCCAATAAAAAATGGAACCCATCAGGGCTGCCCCCTTTCCCCCCTATTGTATATACTCTATGGCACACTACCCAACGCAATTCGCAACAACCCAAACATCAAAGGACTTTCAATAGGCACCTCCACACTATATTAGCAGCATACGTGATGACTCCTTTTATACATTATGTCTTCCAAACAATCCCGATATCCCCCTCACCAGAATTCTTTCAATCGGCCACACGCATCTTGCTAAACTTATATGGGCAAAAAAAACCATAGGATAAACTACCTTACACTAACAGAAACAAAAAAACAAAGGTGGCATCGGTCTTCCAGATATACGCTCTTATCATGAAGCAACACATTGACTCATAAATAGACTGGATATACCACACTGGTAATAAACAATGGACACAAACAACCAATACGATAATCCAATCCCAATGAGAATCACTAATTGGCCTACCCAAGGGAGACAGACCCCACTTCCCATATCTACCACTTTATGCAACCGGGGTTCTGAAACTATGGGACAAGAAAGTTAAAACACTGTCCCTCACAGCTCAACCAGGACCACTAACACCACATAACAAAGCATTTACACCAGGCTTCTCACACAAAAATTCTTAAACAAAACAAAGACTGAAGATCCTTTTATCACCACAATATGGAAAAATAACAAACCCTTTCCCAATAAAACATATCGTCAAAGAATCAAACCTGGACCAGAGTCATGAATATCAGTATATCAACTACAACAATATCTGAAATCCATACAAAATAACTTGCCTCCACAAAAACAAACTGACCGAGTTCGAAAAACTATGTACTCTCTCCTCACCACCCAAAAATACAATAGCCAAAATTAAACGGATTCTACAGAATAAAAAACACCCCAATTCACCTGGATATATATCAAAATGGGAAAAAAGAACTTAATCTAAAGTTTACTCCCGAACAATGGGACACAAGCTTCTCTCTAACTCACGGCTTATCATTATCCTGCAAAGCACAAGAAACTAATTTCAAATTACTGTCAAGATGGTACAGATACCCATCCATGTTGCACAAGATATATCCAATGAACCGGAAAAATGCTGGAGATGCCAGCTACAAAAAGGCACCCTGTCACAATATGGTTCTACTGCCCAATAATCCAACCTTATTGGACAACAATAATGCAAACATAAATACAATAACAAAAAGACACTCCTAAACAGAGCCTCAAATTTTCCTTCATCGATGATACCAGGATCAACTAAACATACTAAAAACAGCTTACTGAAATTCTTCCTTACAGCAGGGAGAACGGTACTTCCTAGGTACTGGAAACAAACAAATATCCCCCAAATTCAGGTGATCACGGAATTGAACCAATCATGCGCATGGAAGAGCTAACAGCGATCTAAAAGACAAGGCAACAAATTTACCTATATATGGACCCCATGGATTCTGTTCACAGAATCAGATCAATATAAAAAACTAATACTTACATATAAATGTTTATTGAATCCTATTGAGTGTGAATAACTGTTACTAACGAAAGTAAAAGAATAGCATAATTAATATGATTAAAGTCATCCAGTGGCTCTATAAAATATTATCAACCAAACCCTCTCACCCCTCCCTTCTTTCCTCCCCCCTTCCCCATACAGCTGACAAATAAGTAGGACAAAATTTACTAAACACATAAGTTACTTATGTATTTTATTTTACAAAGTTTTAATGTTAAAATACAAAAAAGAGACAGTTTAAGGAAAATTGAGAATGTGAATTGTATGTGATGTAACATAGGCACAAATGTTTCCAATAAAAACTCAGAATTGAAAAAAAAAAAGGTGTCAGACATGCTACAAGAACATGGTATCTCTAAGAAGTGAGAAGCTTCTATGTACATGGACATATTGCAAAAACAATATGTTCTATGTACATGGATATATTGCAAAAATAATAAAAACGAAATGACAAAATCCAGAAAAAGGTGCTTCTTAATAATATCTTCAAATGTCTGTCTAACGACAATCAAAACAATACGGCCAGGCTGTCTCTACATTCAAAGACAATTATATAAGAAATGATTGTTGCCAAATAGTATACCTTTTTTGTGAAGGAATAGAAAACATTACAAATATGTTTGGGTCTTACAAACTCTGACCCATGGGTCCCCCATAGGTCTGAAATTTCCAATCTAAGCAGTCTTGGTTAGGAAATAAATTACAAGAAATTAATACTGGTTCCAACACAAAAGGTTTTCTGGGAGTAGTAAAATACATGATGAGAAGTCAAGTGTCTCTACTGAAAGAAAATTAGGAGGATATTATAAGAGAGACAAGCAAACTCCAAAAAATGGCAGAGAATATGGGGTAAAATGATAGCCACAACAGGGTGTGTACAGTGGACCATGCATTGAATCAGACCTCTCCAGTTGCGTCGACTGAAACAACCCTCAGAAAAAAACAAATTTGAAATACTTCCAGACTTGATCAGGAGACAAATCAAGTGGTGGACCATCCACAGCAACTTCAGTCCAGTACGAATATTTTCCCATCAATGGATTACCATAATATTAGATGCCAGTCCAAAAGGATGCAACATGTCAGAACAGTACAAGGTATCTGGGACAAAGAGTTGGAAAAGAAACCCCAAAATCTCAGAGAAATGAGAGTAGTTCTGTTGGCAATGAAAACTTGCAGATTCCTTATTCAGGGAAGAGTTCAGTGTTGTGCCACATCAACAAGGAACGCAGAGTCTCAATCTTTGAGTACAAAAAGACAATTTTAAAATGGGCACAAACTTACCTGACTCGTATCAATAGTCATACACATCCCAGGAAAACATAATCTACAAGCAGACAACCTAAGCAGGAATATGCAGAAGAGAGAAGGAGCCTGCATCTGGAGGCATTTAAACTAACAGTATCCAGGTAGGGGCTATCAGTCAACAACAAAGTGGAGAAATTCTGCTTCTGGTTCTCGGATACTCAGGCTATCAAATGGAACTACAAAATAATCTTTTTCCCAGCCATTCCAATGATAACTCAAGTTACCCAAAATAACAAATCTTGTAACCCAGGAGGAAATGATTCATCCAGACCTGAACAAACTGAATCTGATGGCTTCAGATAGAAAAGCCAGAATTGATACTTTAATGTCAGCCAGGAAAACCTCTACCACAATGTCTTATTAAAAGACATAGGAGATTTTTTAAACAATGGTGTCAAAATAGGAAAACTGATCCCAAACAAACATCAATAGAAAATCTATTGGAAATTCTACAGAAAGGTTTAAAAAAGATCTGAGCCTGGCAACACTAGACAAGAAATACTCCATAGATGCACTATATTTTTTTAGAGGGGTACAACATATTAAACATTCCGTTTAAAGACAGAGTACCCCCTTGGGGTCTACAACAGTGCTGTATACAAATATTGCACATTCAGAGGACAGTTGAATACTTCTTACAAATGGAGAATAGGACCCATCCTGGGAGAAACACTTTTCTCCTGTGGCTCATGGAGTTTGTTTTAAACTATAATTATTTTGTATTTGATGGCAGATTCTACTTACAAACCAGGGGAGTAGCGATGGGCGCTCAATGCGCCCCGTCGTATGCTAATTTATTTCTTGGTTGATCAGAGCGTGAGGTGGTTTTCTCTGAGTTGAATCTATGCCACACCACACACGTGATCACCTACAGGAACAAGGTTGCCCTAATAAATTGTTGAAACAATGTCATTTTTCAGCTTCACGTTACACTCAAACTGAACTCCTTACATCAAAGCCTATTCAAAGAGCAGACACCAACACACAATAGAACACTCAATGGGGCCAGGTCAAACAATTGCTTACAGAAAATGATTTAATTGACGAATGATAAAAAATGTAATTCCAGAAAGACCACTGGTCACAGCGAGAAGGTTTCAGAATCTTAGAGACAAACTGGTACGACAAACAGTGTCCTTACAGAGAGGGATTCGTATCAAGGGTACTCACCCTTGTGGTAGCTGTACATACTGTCAGTTCATGGACTCTAGGACAACTGTGACAAGTACTGATGGGACTCGGTGATGTCAACACAATATTTTAAATGTAAGTTCCAAAATGTTATTTACATACTAATTTGCCCATGCAATAAATTGTATATTGGCAAGACTCTAGAGAGTCTTCTATCAAATAGAAGACTCTCTAGACCGAGGAATGATGACATGGCACTAACAAGTATGGCACAACATTACTATTATTAATTTCACAATAGTAAGACAGATGGACTAAGGTGCATCGGACTAGTGAAAATATCACCGAGTATTCGAGGGGGAGATATGGATAATGCCCTATTGCAGGCTGAGACTAGATATATCTTTAACCTGGGCACACTTAACCCAGGGGGTTTGAATTAGGAACTGGACTTTATATCCTTTATTTAGAACTCTGTCTCTCATAGTTTTTACCTTTCAGGTGAGGGTTTTGTACCTGTAAACTTACCTTTGAGGAATAATCCCCCATATCGACGGCACGATGAGAAACCTCGGACCCTTTATGCTGTGAGGGTCTTTAATTAAGTGTTTGTATCACAAAGCCGCAGCACCATTGACAAAGCCATATAGCCCCTACTAGTATTACCCGTTACACTTACCTTGCGGAATGCAGCCACGATACTCCAGTCTATTGAGCTACCTCCAGTGTCGGACTGGGGCGTTGGGGCCCACCAGGAAATTAAAGACCAGGGGCCCACAAGGACGAGTTTAGGGACCCATCTAATATTTAATTTCTTTATTTTCTCATTTACATATCTATCTTACTCCTACTGACTCCTATTGTTTATTAAAATGCATTTCTTTGTATCCCTTTGGCTCTGTATTTACATTTGAGCTGTTTTCTCTGTTTTCTGGTATGAATGGGCTGTGGGCCCACCGGGGGATTCCCCTGTATCCCTGTGGGCCAGTCCGACACTGGCTACCTTCGTGCATGGACTTGACTGACTGATAAGAATAAGATTATGTGTATTGATACTTTAATGTAACTGTGGTGTACTGTACTAGTATAATACAAATTGGGATGGGGGCCATTATGAGGCTGATTTTACCATTATGTTTATTCTATACTATTTTTGATACTGGTTTTTAATGTAGAATTAATAAAAGTTATGTTTTAATAGAGCTGATTCTCCTACTGTTTCTTATAACTTTTGTACTGATTATATCAGGGGAGGCTCTCTCATTGACTGATTGGGAATTTAATTAAACTACAAATAGTGCTAACATCTCTAAAACCTCTGTTTGAACCAATAGAACAGATTAGTTTGAGTTAACACTCAAAACTCTCTTTCTGATAGCTATCACGTCCGTCCCCCCAAAAAAGAGGGCTTAAAATCTCTCCTCCACTGTGATAATGTACTACAGTGGCCATAAATGTACTGCCGCGGTCGTACGTTTACACTGAACACTCATTAATTAGCAAACGTAGTAAACTACCGCAATGGTATTCTATGGGGAACTTAAATCTACGATCGCGTTATTGTAGATTTCCCAATCGTAAATGAACAATCGTTAAACCGTTTGGAAATTAAGGATCGTTAAAGGTGCAGTGTTGCCTTTATAAATATGGCCCTAGATTTCAGAAGAATACTAAAAACCTTCATAAAACAAGGCATTTAGGAAAATGGAAGCATTGTTTGTAATGTTCCAAGGTGAGAAGATAGGAATGCAACCAAAAAATGGCCACCATTTCAAAATGGATTTCAGCAATAATAAAAAAAAACATATAATGGCAGCACGAACACATCTGCTAGGATAACAGTGTGCTCTACGAGAGCTATGGAAACATCATGGTCCTACTTTGCAAGAGTGTCCCCAGCTGAAATATACAAAGCAGCAATGTGTACTTCATTGTCAATGTTCCTTAAACATTATGGAGGTTATTCAATAAAAGTTCTTATCGTTTAAAATGGTGCTAATTTTGCCCCAACCAATCCGATGTTAACTTTTAAATGTTACATAAGTTCTGATTGGTTGGGGCAAAATTAGCACCATTTTAAACAATAAGAACTTTTATTATATCTCCCTGTATAAATTTGATGTAGCTACGCAGTCAGTAATAGAATTTGGCAGTAAAATTCTAAGTGTGGCTACTAAGAGCATCAATTACAAAGACTCCCTCCCTTATTTCTAAAACATTGCTTGGGAAAAACATTTACATTCCACTGCGGTGGGAGGACTAGGGAAAGTAGAAAATCACTTATATTGTCAGGGATCCTCTGCATTGCCTTCCTGGCCAGCCTCCTTAGCCTATAGGAGATGGCCAGGAGGGACTTCCACTGTTCTCTGTGGCACAAGTGGTGACATCACAGCGCACTCCTAGCCCTTAACTGTGTGTTCACCAGTTAAGCGCTGACCTTTATTCTCCCTATGTTTGGCTCCCTGTTCTTAGTGTATTTCCCTGTTCCTGACTTATTGTATCCAGAGCTTTCTCTGTTCCTGTTACCTGCATACTTACCTTTCCATCAGCGGTTCCTGTTACCTGCATACCTACCTAACTATCAGCTGTTCCTGTTACCTGAAATACTTACCATCAGCTGTTCCAGTTACCTGCAATACTCGCCTTACCACCGGGCCGCTCCGGTTACCTGCAATACTTATCCTACCACCAGCTGCTTTAGTACCTGCAATACTCACTGTACCATTAGACACTCCAGGTCTCCAGCAATACTCATCTTATCATTCGCCACTTCATTACCTGCAATACTCACCTCACCAACAGCTGCTTCAGTTTCCTGCAATACTCACTGTACCATCAGCCACTCGTCTCCAGCAGTACTTACCTTAACTCTACTATTCTGTGACTGTTTCCTGTGTGCCTTACTTTCCTTGTTGGAGCCCTGGGGCAGCCATCACCCACATCAGTGTGTACCCAGGCTCAGGACAAGTAAGTGCTGCCACCTTCATCACCGAAGCTCCAGCCATCCCACCATTATTTTCCTGGTCTAAAACACAACAGTGGAAAGCATACTCAGTCACTCTAGCACAATTAACCCTTTACATCCCACGGCCATGTTTTGGACCAGTAAAAGAAAATCTTCGGAAGTATAAGTGGTTTTCTGCTTTCTTCCACTGTAGTTTCCCTTTAAGGATACTTATTGTCCCGATTCTGGAAAAATAATTAGTCCAATTTTTACAGTATAGTTGGGATTTAAACAAAGATAAAATTAAAGGACAATCAATTCTTTGAAAAAATGTTAAAGGGTATGTCCACCTTCCAAACTAAAATGTAACCCTCTACTGTCCCCTCTGTAGTTTAAAAAAATCCTTACCTTACATCTTTGCTCCTTATGGTTCCTCTGCAGTGCTTGTCCAAAGTCCAGGAAAATGAAGAGAAGTAGCTGTCTTCCTATCCCAAAGGATTTTGCCGCCTCGTCCTCTGAGAGGTCAGTGGTAAGCGCAGGGGAGCCCTTTCCCCCCTCCCTCCCACCATCCATTTCCATCCGTTGCAGCCCTTCCACCTAGCATAAATTCCTTTGGCTGTAATGTAGGTTACCCCTGCCCACCTAAACCACTATATTAGTTTGGCAAAAGATTTATAACTGTACTTACAGACATTTGTTCCAGCGGCGTTCGCCATTGCCATCAGCCGCAACTGTGATTGACTGCCTCTCAGATCTGTTCCGGCAAGCAGGGAGCCAGATCAGAGCGCCGGGGGAATGAAGGCATGCAAGTACAGTTCTAAATCTTTTTTTTACCACACTAATATAGCGGTTGGGGGTGGGCAGGGGTAAGCTACATTATAGCCAAAGTTTATATTTAGACTGGACATGCTAGTTACACACGTTTCAATTTTTTTCCTCCTGACCGACCATTCGATACTGGTCAGCCAGGAGGAAGGACTGTCAGTTGAGGCAAAAACAGCCGCGTCCGACAGTTACCGCCACCGATCGTGCAGCCCAAAGAGCTCCACACGATCGGTCATGGTTTTCCGACCCGTATGATCGTGCTTTCGTCTGATTCGGTCGGAGCCCGGAGCCACCATACAATAACTTGTCCTGACCTACCGAAACACTGAAATGTTGGTCAGTCGGGCCGAATTATTGTATGGTGTGTACCCAGCTTAAGGAACAACCCATTGTGTTTTTTATCAGTTCTTTGAAAGCACATTTAACCTTACGTTGATGCACTATTTATCTCTATAATGTTTGATTTACTTAGTTATATAAGAGACTCCTTAATAGGCTATCAGATACCATTTGGGAGGATTCATACCTATTGCTGTCTCTTCATTATACTCATCCTTAGAGCATGTTAGGGGCTGTTAACCATTGGTTGTTAATAAATATTCATAACTTTTGTTAGAATGGTTTTCTGTCTAGCTCTTTGCGGGATCTCGGGAGGCTAAAAATTAATTGCATTCCCCTCCTAAAACCCACGCTAACCTGATATTACATTGGGTAGCATGAATTTTAGCATTAACAGACATTACTTAAGCTGGCCATACATGGGCAGATGTTCTTCCAAACGGATTTCCGATCGAGTTCAGAATGATCAGATCACAAGAACCGCTCAAAGCCTACAATCTTTCCTCAGATTTCCACTTGAAAGAGACTGAAGATGGGGTCGTCGGAAAATTTTACACCTGGCAAATTTTTTACCATGCTGCTTTGAATAATCCTTTGAATTATACACCTACAGTACTGGACATTACCGATACTGCAGGTTTATGTGTTACAGAGGCAATAAGTAATTAGGAGTATTAATTTGTGACTAACATGTTGGTGTAAGGAAGAGTTTGGGTTTTTATAGAACTGGGCAGACTTTTCTGTTGGCTACAGGATCTTTAGAAGGGATGGCCTTCACCTCAATGATGACCGTGAAACTGTTTTGGGAAGAAAGATGGCTTAAGGCCATTTCAAATGGAGTAAGGAATCAGGGTACAAAGAGGATCAAAAATGTGTAAATAAATTTCAATGTAGAAAAGATATTGAAAAATATCTTCAAAGCTTCAGAAAGTCAGTGTTGTTAAACAATTATTTTTAGAAAACTGGACCAAATGTATAAATATGTCCTTAAAAAATTGGTCACATAAGGTATGTTTAGATCTATAGCTTAATATTTATAATCTGCTCCCCACCTTCTCCACCCACCCGTTTATCGGCTGATGAAATAGCCTTATATTTCACAGAGAAAATTGAAAACATCTGAAATGGTTTTCCTGTGCGCCCTAGCTCCTCCCTACAGCTTCCAACCACTACAATTGCACTATTGCACTGCCCAACCGCCCTTCGTTGCTCACCCCTCCGTCTCTACCCCTACCACGGCGCTGTCTAGCCTCCCATCATTGGTTAATCCCGTTACTTGTCCCCCACTGAGCTTCACCACTATAACAAAACAGGGACTTTCATCTCTATCCAGGACACGTCTCACCACCTGCCCCCTCGACCCCCTTCCCTCTCCTCTTCCTTCATTCCAGCCCTAACCTCTCTCTTTAACTTGTCCCTATCCACTGGTATTGTTCCCTCTATATTTAAACAGGCCGTAGTATCCCCTATACCAAAAAAAACTCCCTTGACCCGTCCGCTCTCTCCAGCTACCGGCCTGTCTCCCTTCTCCTTCCAAACTAATGGAAAGACACGTCTATGCTGACCTGGTTAGTCACCTGTCTGCTAACTCTCTTTGTCCACCTCCAGTCAGGCTTCCGCCCTAACCACTCCACAGAAACTGCCCTCACTAAAGTGACCAATGATCTACTTAATGCTAAATCTAAAAGGTCACTACTCTGCTCATTCTTCTTGACCTGTCCTCTGCTTTTGATAGTGTTGATCACCCTCTTCTTCTTCAGATCCTGGCCTCCTTAGGTATCCAGGACACTGCACTTTGACTATCCTCCTATCTCTCTGGTAGGACCTTTAGTGTTTTCCACTCTGGAATTAGCTCCACTCCTCGCCCCCTCCCTGTGGGGATCCCACAAGGCTTGGTCCTCAGTCCTCTTCTTTTCTCCATCTACACCTATGGCCTTGGACAACTCATTAGTTCATGTGGGTTCCAGTATCACCTGTATGCGGACGATACCCAAATTTACATCTCTGCCCCAGATCTCCCCACGCTGACATCCCAGGTCCCCGACTGCCTTAGTGCCACCTCTGCCTTCATGTCCTCCCGCTTCCTCAAACTAAACATGGACAAGACTGAACTTGTCTTTTTCCCACCCTCACTATCTGTTCCCCTCCCTAGTCTTACTATTAATATTAACACCACCCATATCCCCATCTCCTCATGTCCGCTGCCTGGGAACAACGCTAGATTCCTATCTTTTCAAACCTCATGTCAATTCGCTTGCCAACTCCAACTCAAAAACCATCTCCCGCATTCGATCCTTCCTCTCGAAGGAAGCTACAAAAATCCTAGTCCATGCCCTAATCATATCCCGGCTAGACTACTGCAACACACTCCAGTGTGGTTAACCAAACAACCGCCTGGCACAGCTTCAATCCATTCTCAACTCTGCTGCCCGGCTCATTCATTTTTCTTCTCGCTCCTCTAACTGCTTACCTTATCCTATAAGCACTATCCAACACAGCCCCTCCATATATCTCAGAGCTGATCCAGCTATACCGTGCCAGGCGCAACCTCTGCTCCACAAGCGATACCCTCCTCTAATCCACCCTGGTCACCTCTTCCCATGCCTCCATTAGGACTGCCCCTCTGCTCTGGAACTCCCTTCCTCCGTCTGTCCGTCACTCACCATCCTTTAACACCTTCAAACGTAACCTTAAAACCCATCTCTTCAGGCGAGCATATAACCTGGTCTAAACATTACCCCTCTTACTACCCAATATGATCCAACCAGCTTTTCCCGCTCCACTGCCAATCTATTTACAGCCTACCGACTCCTGCAACCTTATGTCTCACCCCATATCCTCTAGTCTGTAAGCACTTTGGGCACAGTCCTCTTTCCTATTGTATCACGGTATTGCTGTAAGAAACTCCACACTCTGTTTAATTATATTATCTAATACCTGTGTATGTAATAAGTATGACTTTGTATAACATGTATTACCCTGTATGTAATGTATGACTGTAATTGTAAAGTGCCACAGAAGATGTTGGCACTATATAAATCAATAATAATAATAATATTCCTTTGAGACAATGACAATTTACAACATATCTTGTTTTATTGCAAGAAAGTTCCAATGTTACAAACTAAGAACATTTTATACAACAGATGCAAACACTTATTATTTACAGCTTTATATCTGGGCCATTGTTTTGCACATAAGGAAGAATAGCCCAAATATTAGCTAAATGCTATAAGGGTCCTCACCTGATTCTAATAAATTAACCTCAACATAATAATGAAAGCAAGGAGTATTAAAGAAGAGGATTAATGTCTGTCCAGTTACCGTAACTGCTTTCAAATGTGTTCTGAAAACCATATTCAATGTTCGTTTTGATTTATTCTCTCATTCTGCAAAGTAAAATTGTGCCAAATGTGGGAAATTGCTTGTTATAATGTCAGTTGCAATCTTACATGTATAACACAATTTTAAAGCAGATTTAAACAATGCTTCTGGAGCTAAATTGTGCTGATAAAGTGTATGTCCAAACCATATAAACTAAAGTTAAATAGGAAATAATAGCATTATGTAAAAGTAAGGTTTCTTTTTCACAAAGCAAATTATCTGTGCATTTTAGTGTTTCAGCTCATATTTGTATGTGAAAAATATGCAGGCGTGTTAATATTAGTAAAGGGCCAATTAAAAATTCTTTCTACATTCAAAGAAACATTCCGTGATATAAAAAAGTTGTGAACTTTCTATAAATAAAGCGTCAGACCAGACAAGCCATCTTATATACTAACGGACGGCTGGCAATATTCATGGCCCGCGGTGCCATCATCTCGTGTGTGTAACATCTATCTGCTGCATCTATCCTAGGGGGATCGGAAGGAATGCATGTATGGTGGTGTGTGCCGCAGGGTTTGCAAATTTTTGACTAAATTACTACACCATCCTCCAAGTCATTACACTGTTGTAAACTGACATAAAAGCAAAATAGTGGTGTTCTCCGCATGTAGAAAGTATTCAATTTTAGAGTCTACCAAAACAAACATTTTTATGCACCCTGTAGTTATAAAGGCCATACATGCCCTATACTTGTTAGAACTCCAAGCCTAAGTATGTTAATACAGTTAAGGCAGATTTACTGGTATATCAGACAATGAGTCCAGTTTTATTTTTATAGTTTTTTAAATGACATTCAGTTCAGAAAAAGACCCCATAAAAGGATTCAGACATTGTACACTGATTCAAAGTGGTGTAAGAAGTTTAACAACAAATCTCAAACATTCCAAGAAATAACATTCTTTGCAAATATAAAACTATTAATCACATAACTTGTTACATTATTCCTCCTGCACATTGTCTGTATTTACTGGTTCTTCCTTTTCAGCATCTTTTGCTTCATATTTATCAGTTAGAGATCGCTCAACATATTCCCAGTACTCCTTCCTTACAGTGTCCTTTTCATTTGCAAGGACTGCACAGAGCTGTTTGGTAGCATGGAAAAAAAGACAATTTGGAAAAACACATTATCTTTGGTATGTACTTTTGGTTTCGTTATTCTAGCGTTTTACATCCTATTTTATGTACATTATAGAAAAATGGAAGTGCAGATGATAATTGGCTAACTGAATTTTTAAAATAAACCGGGAGATTCAATAAAAGTTCTTATTCTTAAAAATGGTGTTAATTTTGCCCCAACCAATCAGATCTTATTTAACATTTGAAAACTAACATCTGATTGGTTGGGGAAAAATTAGCACCTTTTTCAACGATAAGAACGGTTACTGAATCTCCCTACAAGTTTTCAAGAAAACTAACAGGGAGATGCAATATTTTGTACTATCCTCTAAATGAGTGGAAACATGCTACTTATGTAAACCAGATTTTAAGAGGGTTTTAGACTCATTTTGCATTGCTTGCACCATTTCCAAAAGTTTTTGCAATAACCCTTGAGTTAACTTATGCACTATTACTTAGATAGAAAATTGTATTTTCAATCAGAGTGTAAAAGTCCTGCTATGCGTCACAGTTTATTGCACTAGTTATGGTTACAAAGTGGTTAATATATTGCAGGAATGAGTGCAGATAGATTGAGATTCATAATATTACTGCACGGGTCTACTCCTCCTCAATCCTCTCGTAAAGCACGTCTTCTCACTGTCCCCTTTACGGACTGCAGTCAAAAGGCGGAAGAGGAGACGGCTGGCGAAGAAGCGCTTCTATTAAGTATTACAGTACCCAGAGGTTAGGACCTAGAGGTTTAGGCAGTGTTCTCCCTAGAGTCTTTTAGCCGGACAGCCCACCCAGCTACTTTTTCATGCCACCCTGCTGGAAAAAAATTCTTAAGATAACACTTGTGATTTAAAAGAATTTAGATGTAGGTTTAATGGGGAACTGTGTTCTCCATTCAAGTTGAGTTTAAATGAAAGGCCAGTTTCCTACCTTTAAAACGAGCCATCAACCACCTCTCTACATGCTCCACACAGGGCAGATTGACTGACATGGTTCCAGAGCAGGAAGTACAGGGGACCTGGTGATGCTGCTGCCATATCACACACAAAAATGTAAATATCTTCAAAACTATGCAAAATAAACAATGAAAATAAATTGCAAGAATTCTCAGGAGAGCAATTCCTATCAATTTACCTAAAGTCATTTTTGGACCACAGTTCCCCTTCAATAGGTGTGCCAATAGGTCAGTAAAAACTCCTGCCAAAACTGCCCAGTCCAGACCCCTTTTTACACTTGCAGGATTATTTTAGCACATGTTAACTAGCTTTTCCAATATCCCCAAGGCCACAAAAGGGTGGCACATGTGCTTGTGCTGCAATGTTACATCTGGGTTACCTTCAGATGTTGTAGACTACAACACCCTGCAGATGTTGATGAACTACAAGTCCCTGCAGATGTTGATGAACTACAAGTGTTCAGCTGATTGTGATATCCAGAAGGCAGATCTATAGTTATGACGCTACTTGAGACTGCAAAAATGAATAGCAGCCTTCCATTGGAGTTGGCTATTCTATTCCATATTAGCACATTGTTATGCCATAGGCAGAGGTGCCAGTCCAAAACAGCGTGCTTCACACCCTTTCCCTGCTAAGACCTAGCACAAGTGTGACAGAGACCAATCCTGCACCCGTTAAGTATCTTAACAAAAAAATTCGACCCACCACTTAGCTTGTCTATTTCATTTTGTACCCTTATGTGAGTTTGACACTCCTGATCTAGTGGGACGAAAGTTAAACATCCCTGATCTATATAATGAGCATGACGCAGTGCACATTTTTCCCCACCATCAAATTTCCCTGTCCCACCCCACCCGGGGTGGGGAGAACACTGGGTTTAGGTCTTCACCCTGGGTACTCTTCTAGTGTGGAATAAGAGGAGCAAGGAGGAGGAGAGCATATTTGCCCTTTAAACTATAATATTTAGTTAGCCAATTATAGGTGTTGCCTGCACTTTCATTTCTCCCCCTTTACAGTACAGCCCTCTGTGAAATATCACAGTATTAAATACATTCAGGATTAAAATCAATTCTTCTGAATACAGTAATCTCAACTTCCTCAACATGTGAATTACGGGTTCACACAGGTTAATGTAGCTTTCACACTTTCCTTAAACTGTGTACTATAAGAGACAAGCAAAATTTTAAGCGTAATTACCCTTCAAGAACATAAAGCAATAAAATCATACATATATTTTCAACAATTTCTTCCACTTTTGTATGCAGTAAAAAAAGGAAATACCAACCTCCAGAGCTTTATTAAGGATAAATTCAAAACTTTCACATTTTTTCTCTAACTTGTCTTCATAGATGTCCACAAGAAAGGAATATAGGTAAGGAGAACTGTGAGTCTTCTCTAAGGCTAGCATATGCTCCAAAAGGTTTGGATAGTCAGACAAGCCTCGGTCTTGCAGAATCCTAAATGCAGAAACTGTATTACTCTCTCACAGTCCTTTAATTCATAAATTTTACTATTCAACTTTGCTAGAGGTACGTACTTTTAACTGATAAACTAGGAACACTGATTGACTTGAGTATAAACCGAGGGTTGACATTCTCTCATAGGAAGCTCCATAGAAAGTCCCATACACAGCCCCATAGAAAGTCCCATACACAGCCCTATAGAAAGCCCCATACACAGCCGCATAGAAAGTCCCATACACAGCCGCATAGAAAGTCCCATACACAGTCCCATAGTTAGTCCAATACACAGCCCCATAGAAAGTCCAATACACAGCCCCATAGAAAGTCCCATACACAGCCCCATACACAATCCCCCCCCAACCAATCAGATCTTATTTACCATTTGAAAGCTAACATCTGATTGGTTGGGGCAAAATTAGCACCATATTTTAAACGATAAGAACTTTTATTGAATAACCCGATTGTTTTTTTCCATTTACCTTGCAGTCTGAGTGGATCTGAGTGAGCAGGACAACAATTGCCTAACCCACTGAAATCAAGAGGATTCTGTGTTACAGGGTACAGCTTTTGTTTTCCCAGGGCTATGTGATTTTGTCCAGAAGCATCAAGATCGGCACAGACCCGAGTATAAACCAAGGGGAGACTTCCAGAATGATTTTAAAGGTAAATAAAATCGGTTTATACTCGAGTATATACGTTACTTATGTTTAAAGAGCTGGAAAAAAGCATAGGCTACTTTACAACTTTTAAAAATGCCCCTTTTTCAACATTAACCTGTGTGCTGCCATCTGGTGGTGAATCGAGTAATTACCTAAGTTAATTGCACACCTTCCAAATGTTACAGATTGTTCAGGGCAGTACAATTCTTTACTTCATCTTGTTCTGTTGTTGCTAATCAGAGTGCAGAGCTCTGTCCCCTCCCTCACCTTGCCTGAATTTGTAGCTCTTCTGTTCTGTGATCCTCCATAGGAGAGCAGAAGGAAGTAACTGAAGTTATATTGAACCCATTTCTGCTTGTGAGATTCCAGGGGGGGGCACTGTTACCCTCTGTCTCACTGATGTGTACAGGTACTGACCAGGACTACTAAACTTCCTCTATGGGGCTGCTGGTGCCAGAAACTATATAGCAGTTATGGAATACCTTGAGAGTTCCAAAGGTATGAAGCAGCAAGAGAGAATGGTTTAAGACGGAGGAGAATGCAGTGTTCGTTGGAGGTTTGTGGAGATTTCCTTGTGAGGAACGGAGGGCCAGGAACATAAGGAACCAAGAGAGGAGGTAAGTAGGGAGGTGCAGTAGAGTGAAGGGATTAAACTGTGTAATAACTCAGCATATATAATAAAAATATGTATAAATAGAAATGGACATTACTATAAGGCATTATTGTAAGGCATATAACTGATATTGCATAATTACTCCAGTAAACATCTATAAACGAGAAATATCCTTCAGAAATCCACTAGGTGGCGTAAATGTCCATCGGATCTATAATAAAGATAAAATCATCATATGTCTCAACTGAGACAATAATAGAAGAAGCTACAATTGCTCATAAAAAGGCTATCATAATAGTTACAAAAAACAGGATAAATTGAATTCTTCATTTAAACCATGAGGGGACAGGGTCCCTAATTTCTCTATCCAACAGATTTCTTTGTTTGCGCCGCTTCTCGAAAAAAGCACAGAGCGGCGCAATTAAGGTGGATGGTTCTGGAAGTAGTGGAGAAAGATCTGAGGGGAGGAGATTTTAACAGAAAGTTACTGCAGAAAGAAATCTGTTGGATAGAGGAATTAGGGACCCTGTCCCCTCATGGTTTAAATGAAGAATTCAATTTATCCTGTTTTTTGTAACTATTATGATAGCCTTTTTATGAGCAATTGTAGCTTCTTCTATTATTGTCTCAGTTGAGACATATGATGATTTTATCTTTATTATAGATCCGATGGACATTTACGCCACCTAGTGGATTTCTGAAGGATATTTCTCGTTTATAGATGTTCACTGGAGTAATTATGCAATATCAGTTATATGCCTTACAATAATGCCTTATAGTAATGTCCATTTCTATTTATACATATTTTTATTATATATGCTGAGTAATTACACAGTACTTTTGCCACATTTATGATGGGTTTTAGATACTTGGTATAGACACACATTCACTTTATTGGCACCTGTTTAGCACTTTCTAGATTAAAATAATTGGTTGTAGATAAAATTATTTTTAATGGGTATTTTACATGTATAGCACATCAATGAGAGACTGTTTTTTTAAAAAAAGATTGAATATATTTATTGTATGTAATTTATTGCCACTTATGTAACAGACACCTTACTAGTGGTTCCGCCCTAATTGGGGGAGGGACCTTTGTTCATCACAGTCTTTATATTCTCTTTGAAGCACTATTGCACTTTATCACCTGAAGAAGGGGGCATCCCCCCAAAACGTTGTGACATAGAGATGTGTGGTTCACAATAAAGTTTCTAACAATTTGGAGTGCGACCCTCAGTTTTCTTTTTTCTACTGAATATGATTCTTTGTTTGATGGGAAGCCACCCTATGGACTGCAGTATCGTGGTTGTGGGTTCTTTTTGGAGGAGAGTGAGATGATCCGAGCTGCCTGTTTAAGATAGACTGGAGAGAGATGACAGACCAGGAGACCAAGTAGCAGAATGTTGCAATAGTCAAGACGTGAGATTATAAGGGCATGCATGAGCATTTTAGTAGTGGTTTGAGAGAGAAAAGGGCGGATCTTGGCAGATCAGCGAGTTTGAATAGGTCAGATTTGATTAGAAAGGGTGTGGGTTTGTTGAATTTTGGATGCAGGTTTGGGTCAGATCTTTACAAAAACTGGGCAACACTGGGAACTCTGCTAGTATATATATATATATATATATATATATATATGTTTTACCCTCGTAGGTAGTTCCAGGCACTTTCATTATGTGGAGCTACTTCAATCATTTTTATAGAATACCTGCAAAACAATAGAAAAATAATTGACTTCAGTGGTAAATAAAAAACAAAACAACAAAATAACCCAGCATATACACACACTGACAGTACATAAACCGTACATCAATTAATACATACAATAGTATGTCATTATTCACGTGTTCATTCATGATAATGCGTGGTGTGGGAAAACCTCACAGGCATATACGGAAACATGATTTTACTCAACAACTTCCACTGGCAGCTAAAGCGTTGTACACACCATGCAATTTTCCGGCTGAATGACTGATAGTTCAGTGTATCAGTAGATCAGGCCCAAAAAATTTCAAGGGGTTTTCACTCACAACAGATCATTCATTAAAATCAGCAACCACAGCCGATTGTGTGGCCCTCTATGGACCACACGCTCCTCATGGCTACATTTGCTGCAACAGACAGTCCTTCGTCCTATCCAAACGGTCGGTCGTGAGGAAGAATCTTTTGGTATGTACCCAGCTTAATTCACATTCCAGATTTTCAACTTTTTGGTGATTTGAATGTTAAAGAGTTAAAGGACAACTCCATCCTCAAAAGAGCATGTTTATATACTGCAGTTCTGGTTGATCCAGGGATACTTTCCAATTGCCATTTGGAGTCAGGAAGGAATTTCCCCCCCTTTTTTAGCTGGGTGTTTTTACCTTCCTCTGGATCAACTTTTAGGTAGGGTTAAAAAGGAGGGTAAAAAGGTTGGACTTGATGGATGCATGTATTTATTCAACCTCAATTACTATGTTACTATATAACATCTTTTAGAAAGAATGGCCGCTTTAAAATATGTTGATATATCATACTTTGTCCTATGAATTCATTACTGTATGCCTGCTATGCTTCTGGATGCCTCATTGAAACTGTGCAATTTAGAAACCTGTACTGAGCCTGGGCATGCTCAGAAGAGGCAGACAGGGGATAAACATTCAGTCATTGGCTGTGATGTCAACTGTCAAATCCATAACTGACAGTTGCAAACTGGAAGAACCAGGAAGCAGAAACGGGGGAAACAGGACATTGTGCAGGATTTCAGGTTAAACTTATATATTTCAGGTGTCAAACAATTACCGTTTAGGGTTTTGGGGGGTGATTTACCGGTATGTAAGTTTTCATTTTGGGGCTGGACTTGCCCTTTAAGGTGGGCATACACGGCATTGATATTCAGATCAATTCGATCGAATTGATTAGATTATCAATAGCACTTTTTCGGGTTTTCGATCACCGACATCAATCGGTCTATCGGAAAAAAACCTTTCCATCGACCCCATCTACCAGTACCATACCTTCCGTAGTTTTCAAGCTGAAATCTACGGAAGATCGCCGGTGCAAGGTAGGGATATTCAATGGGTTCTTCGATCCAAGAATATTGGACTGTGTATGCCCACCTTAAAGGGACAGTTCAGTGGAAATTATCAATATTTGTTAAATTGTTAGTTTGTGTAATGCATACTTGGTTATTCTACATATTCTCTCCCATTTTGAAAAATCAGTTGATTTCATACCCCTTGCTATTCCCTACTGTTGACATTAGTGAGCTGACATTTCAGTTCTAACTGTCTTTCTTCTTCCCAGGATGCACCACGTCCTTGCAATGTTCCTAACAGTAATTTCTACTGATGGTTGGGTCAAAGATGCTCAGATCTCTACTGAGCAACTGAATCAACCCAGGCGCTGGGTCAAGGGCAAGACCATAACGGTCTCTATTAGGGGTCCTGCAAACAGGAAGTCAGTATTTCGGTTGCATTTATTTATATACAGACAAAATGCTGAATTGGCAGGTTAAGGTCATTAGGTTGGAAAAATACTTCTCTTTTTCCTGAAAAGCATATGTATTTGCACTGAACTTCCCCTTTAACTAAAGTCTCCAGACAACATTGTCCTAATAGACACATTAACATAGATACAAGTGGTTTCTAACCTCTCCCTTTGTTGTGGCTGTTGATTTATGTGACTAACCTGTAGGCTCTAGGAGCTCTAATAATCAAAAATAATAATTTATTGGATGGCTCTAAAAACCGAAACCCATTTTCCGTTTTTTTCTGATCGACCGTTTGACAATGTCAAGTGGTTCATCGGGAAAACAAAGATCGGGACAGCCAGAAAATTTTTGGCCGACCACATCTTCAGTGTCTACATCTCCTCAGATTTCAAGATGGCATGCTTTGAGTGGTTCTTCCTTTTTTCTGATACTTCAAATTCTCTCTAGGGCACAACAAAAACGCAGCAACCTTGCTTCCTAAAAACTGACAGCCAGTCATACATCATTGAAAACAGTATTTTTTCCACACACTACCTTATCTTACAGTTTATTTCCCTATCATACTAAGAGGAAAGAAATAAGTAAGGGGATTTGAACCTGTGACCTCATGGACTAAAATAAAGTGTTTTAGACTGAAGAGTCCCTACAGCATACACAACGACAACACATACATTTAGAAACTTTATCTTTTGCTAGGAACAGAAGCAAAGTAAAATCACATTTTGTATTGTTCCTGGTAAGCTGTCTGTAATTCACGCTGGGTATCAAGCAGCTTTTAAAGTTTTATCAGGGACCTCCATATTGATGTGGAGACATCTGTATAGAAAATGTTCAGAGAGACAGTGAATAGTGGGGTCAGGGGGCGCGGCTAATTGGTGCACATACTACGCTCTTTGAAGACTGCATGGTTAAGGTTGGACTACATGGACATATAGAATCTTACATGTACGTAAATGCAAATTACTAGAGAACAGACTTACAATGTATAGTAAGAAGTAATCAAGATTAGAAAATGTAAGTTTAGTACTCCTTTAATAAATGAGGAAAGGACCAGACAATGTCATGACTTACTGCACTTCTCGATCTAGTATGACAGGATCGCTGTATCCAGTTGTACTGGAAATTACAAAGTATCTTTGGTTCCAAGCAGAGTTGTTTCTGAGGTCCCTTGCTAATAGAAGGTCAACATACTGCAACTCATTATCCCACATATTAAATTCCTGCGAAAAAAATGACCAAAATGTCTGTCAAAATGGCAAAACTGTTATAATTCACATAGCAGTAGAAAGACGTGTTGGAAACAAATACACAATTGTAACAGAAATACCTACAAAACACAATCACGTTCATTCAACCAAAAGTATTTTAAAACGTCAGGGCCTCAACTGTAAAAATTTACTTTTTAAAAGTGTATGGGACAATGGGACATAGAGATCACTCGTCTCCCGTTTTTACAAATATGGCCCATTGTAACTAGCTTCAGATAGCACTTGTAAAGCACCGTCAGTTGCTCTCGGTTCCTACCTGAACACAGGGATACTGGGCCAAGTTAAAATATAAATTAGAAGTGATCACTCCTATATCCCACTGCTTTACAGTTATGTGAAATAACAAGGACACCCCATTAAATATTCAGTTCTTTATTAAGAAATGTTCACCTATCAATGTCTAATCCTGTTTTTATTTATCCCAGGAAAAAGATAGTGATTTTTCATTGTAAGTAAATCCCAAAAATTAAAAGTTACAGATTTTTGTTTATTTATTTTATAATTTTGTTCAATTAGTATTTTAACTGAGGAAAACATCAGAGCACCCTACCCCCTAATAACAGTTAGGCAGGAAATGAGGATATTGCTAGATGGGTTGGACTGGATGAAAGTATGTCTTTATTCAACCTCAAAGATTATACTATACTAACTAAGCGTTACCCCCTGAAACAACTGCAGTGAGACAAGTAGCCATCTACCCCTTTCTGATATCTGTCTGCGGAAAGATTGCCCCGCTCGTCAATGCAGAATTATTTTGCCTATATGTTGTTTGAGGGGTTTCTTGCATGTACAGCCAGTTTCAACTTACCCCAAAGCATCTCTTTTGTAGAATTACACACATATATCATAGGGTGTCCTAATTATTTGTACATGACTGTATAGTTCTTTTTTTAAATAAAAATGGAAATTCACCCCAACCACACTTTATTCCCCCTTCAAAACATAACAATAGAGATTTATTGTAACAGACTGGATATGGATACTGGGAGATTTTTATTAAATTGAACATTACTGTTGGCCCCCTATTTCTTTAGATATCCAGTCTGAAACATCTTATATTTCAGCTGTCAATTAAGTGCCTTAGTATCGTAAACTCTTATGTTTTTATAGTTTTGCTGCTACTGGAATGGAGACAGTTTGTACGAAAACTACATGGTGGGAAATTCTCTCTCCCAATGCTGCCTCACAGGGACTACTGAGCATGCTTGTCCTCACAGAGAGTCAGATAGCCTGGCAGGGGGCTGGGGGACTGAGGTTGAATAAAAAAAGTACTGGATTGAAGACATGCAGCAACACAAACACATCAGAGTGCTTCTTACATGTATTCATTTATAGATTGAAATGAGGCAAAGTAATTTTTTCAGTGTACAATTCCTTTAACTGAAAGTCGTTATTGAAGGTTATTAAAACCAAAAACAGAAAATAAAAAAAATTACTTCAATTTTAATTGCCAATAACCAGCCACTAGTTGTATGAAAGACACTATTTAGAGCCTATTATAGGATTCTAGATATTCTGAAAAAAGTATGTAAACCTAGCCATTGATGGGCCAATGGTTTTCCGATCGGATTTTCAATCAGTCAAAACAATCAAAAATCAGATTGGAAGAATCTATGGAAAGTTTCTCACTGTGCAACGCCAATCAATTGAACAGAAATGAAGGATAGTAGCTTTTATCCATCGAGCCAAGGTCTGCGGCGACGCTTGAGCTCCAAGATGAGGACCTCCAGAGGGGATAAACAAGGCAGTAGAGGAAAGCAAGTTGCGTGTATGGTGAAGATAAAAACGCTGTGCCTGCACCACATCCAAGGAATGAAGATTTCGATTTTTCATAGAGGAAGGATTAATGCAGAGAAACAGAATCACGGTGTCCTATTAAATGTGGAAAGAATTTACTACCTTCGGCAAGAAGGCTGAGTTAGGCCATAGTACAGCCTTATCCTCATGAAAAGCCAAGAAAGGAGGGTCTGGGGAGATCGCTATCAGGAAGATGGTCTTCCAGGAGAGATGCCATTCGAAAGATGCATTCGAGATGCATTCTAAAGACTAGTGAGAGAACCGAAGGCTGAAAATTTCTTTCAGGGCGGTATCTCATCTAAAGTCCGGTACTTTACAGGGGGCGCAGATGAGATACCCCCTGAAAGTGAGTTTGAAAGTCTCTTGAGGGCATACAAGGACAGCCCTTTGTTGAAACTGACCTGAAGGCATGGAAGCAGTTACGCAAAGGAAATATTTAGAGGCGTATATGATGGAGCTTCCCCTAAAGAAGACCAGTCCAAATAGGCTTTCCAAAAATTCTATGATATACCCTTGCTGAAGACAGTTTTCGGCTTCCAGACAAGTCGGAATGACTTGTGGTGGTGGAATGCCTCTACATTGAAGGACTAAGGCTTCAAGAGCCATGCTGTCAAATGCAGGCAAGTTAGATTGGGATGCTGAACAGGCCCTTGAGATTGTAGGTCAGGGCGGAAGGACCCATGGAGTGGCTGATGAGAAGAGCAGAAGATCTGAGAACCACACTCTTCATACATAGTAACAGATTTTTTAACATAGTCAAATTGAGTTTGAATAAAGACATATACGTCCATCAAGTCCAACATTTTCACCCTCCTTTTTAACCCTAACAGTTGATCCAGAGGAAGGAAAAAAAAAACAGCTAAAAAAAAAAGGGGGGGGGGGAGAATTATTATTATTGTGGATTTATATAGGGCCAATATCCTCTGTAACGCTTTACAATTACATGTATACATTCACATCAGGCCCTGCCCCGAAGAGCTTACAATCTAAGCACATTTATTTGACACATACAACCTATTAGTATGTCTCTATGATTTTGGGGAAAACCCAGAGAAAACCCCTGCAAGCACAGGGGAGAACATACAAACTCCTTGCAGATGTTTCCAAGGGTGGATTCGGACTCAGGACTTCAGTGCTGCAAGGCATCAGTGCTAACCACTGAGCCATTTCTTCCTGACTCCAAATGGCAATTGGAAAGTATCCCTGGATCAGCCAGAACTGCAGTATATGTACCAGTAATTCTCAATATTAATACCAGTAATTATCAATATTTTTTAATTTTAGAAACTTATCTAGTCCACTTTTAAAGCTATTCAGTGAACGTACCATTCCAACATCTGCTGGAAGACGGTCCCACAGCTTCACTGTTCTCACTGTAAAGAAACCTTTCCTAACCTGAAGATGAAACTTTCTTCCAGTCTTAAAGGATGTCCACATGTCCTCTGATATGACCGATAAGTAAAAAATGTACCAGAGAGTTTACTGTATGGGCCATTAATAATTCTTCAATGTAAACAGCCCTAACTTGTCTAATCAGCCTGCATAGTCAAGCCCATCCACTCCCTTTGTTCTCTGATGGTATAATGTTTCTGTAAGACAGCTTTGGAGCTTTTTGATTGGGTGACTTCCTTATTTCTAACATATTGCAGATGGTATTGGAAAACCAATCAAACCACCTAAGTAATGGACAATTTCCTTGACTATGCTCAACTCCTCTAAGTTAAAAGAACTTAAGGTACTTAGATGGCTGATGTCTGCTTAGCTTGGATCCCCAATCAAGTGAGAAGAGAGACGGTGCTTGTGATGCAGTGTCCGCAGTCCTGTGTGAGTGGAGGGAATCCTTGCGTCACGTGCTTCCGGTATTAACTTGCGTGGAAAACAAGTGTTGATCAGAAACTAATGTATTTGGAAGCGAGCGACCGGAAAATGCCATGTAGTAAGCCTAGCCTGCCAGGAATCAATGACTTTTAACCCTGGTTGCAGAAAGAATCTGATCCACCAAATTGTACCTTAAGAGGAGTATTTGTGTGGGTCTCCCCTCCAGGGGGAATGGTGGTCCACTCTCACCTAGGCCGCTTCTGCAAATCCCATATAAGGGATGCAGCTGAAGAAATATATATATAATCCCATGTAGGGAGATGGCAATTTAGGTAAAGTAAAAAGTACAGTTCCCCCCGTAGTGCTGAGTCCGAAACCTCCTGTCGTGAAGACACTTAGAAAAAAACTAAAACATTGCTTGAGCTGGGAGGGGCTTAGTACAGGGAAGTAGGAGGAGCAATTTCCTTCAAGGAAAGTGTCCACCTCCAGCAACAAAAACTTTACACCAACATCTTGCCTGGGTCCCCAATTGGCCAAAGGAAAAATTACTATCCTGCATGTACTGCATTTTGGGCTATTCTAGGAATGCAGAGCTTAGAAATGATGAAAAAAAACAAAACAAGCACAATTATTATTTTTATCATCACATCCCCTTTTTTGACTTCTAAATAATAAATAATGATCAGCAGCAAATGGAACAAGACTGAAGTAAGCGCTGTAATTTGCCTTTCTGTAAAAGGTCTTAACTTATATATATTCTGAACATGCAGTGATTACCAACTTAAAATCTGCAAAAAAGGGCAATACCTGAATAACCCATTGCCTGTGTTGCCAAGCATGATAGTTCTTTGCATCTTGGCTAAGGATTTCTGCAGTAAACTGAAGCTCCTCTGATGGGTCTTTCAGTAGTTCCACAAGAACTCTTCTGTGATGCCTGCAGTGACAAAAGTAAAAATGTTTGTAGCTCATAAAAAATTACATTGACCAAATTTGAATACAAATGTTGGCACTATAATTGCAATTAAACTGGTAAGAACATTTCTATGTAGTATATAATTTTAGAATTTTCCCATACCTGTGTTTGTAAGCTTTACACCAGGGATGCCCAACCACAGAGAGACTGGGGGCCATAATAGAGGCACTCAAGACAGACATTATGCAAATAGCGTAGTTCTGCCCCTAATCCACCCAGAATTCACTGCCTTGCACCATAGAAATTAAAGTGGTTTAATGTAGACAGGGACAACATGATTCATACCTATCTATTTACTGATCCAAAGGAAGGGAAAAAACTAACATTTTTATACCAATTAGATTTGCCTTCCTATTGAAACTACCCAATTACAAATCCAGTACAACATTTTCTGAAAAACAATCTCAGTTTCCACTTTCCTTACATAAAGAAGATGTTCTTATTTTTAGGGATGCCTGAAAAAAATCCCAGTAGCCAATGTGACAAAATATTTAAACCAGGATTATTCTGATCCTGAACATGTGGGTAATTTATAAAACTAAACACCTTACTTTTAAGTTACACAAAATCTATGTATTATAGTTTCCAAATGCCATACTGTAACACATTCTCATACAAATTATTGCGAGATTCCTTGGTCAAAGATGTGCTTTGTCTTATGACCTGCACCATGTTCACATTAATGTCAATTGTATTAGGTCATCAAATATCAATAAAAATGGAGCTACAAATGTAATTTAAAACATATATATATGGAAAATTGGAGATCAAAATTCTTGCAGCTAAATATCAATTTATGTTTGTCACGAACGCCAGTTCGCTGGGCACGTGATCTGACCAATCAATCGCTACTCGCTGCCACCACTTTAAGTTACGGCCTTAAAGACGCCCCAAAACCCACTCTTGACTCTGACTGACTATGCACACCCCTGTCCTGGCAGCTAAATGGTAAACACTACACCATTCACTCCAGCAACTAACTGGTTAATTAGCATCAGTCCTTCACAAGCAGTCACAGAGTTAATTAGCATTTACACTGCACACTCCATTCAACCACATATAAACTTATCAGAGGCTAACTGAGTTCTTTTAGAGCATCAAAGACTTCTTAAATTTTAGATTTAATATTCCAAAAGGTGGACAGTGCATATAATACAAAAATAAAAGAAAATGGTGTTATAATAAAATGACATACAATAGGTACAACAGTTATATAAAATAAAAAGGATAAAAATATTCACAGACCCTACTCATTAGAAGAAGTCTTGGATCCCGGGGCAGGAAGAAACATTGGGTCCATACACACGTTTTTAGCATGTCCCCTTAGTATGAACAAAGTTGTAGGGTATACAAGGATTTTTAAACCTTTTGATGAACCACCCCTACTCCTGGTATGCATAATGTGGGAGTGTCTAGCAATGTCTAGATTTACGACTAGCTAAAAGCATTCATTCCCGCTCAGTTAGGCAGATTCCATATAAATGTAGATAAGTACATTGTATTGGGATATTGACCACATATTCCTCTCCAGTATTAATTATCAATTCCTCCAATACCAAATATGACCTGTGTGTAATCCATATTTCCCAAGATATTAATAACTCGCCTTGGCAAGGGAATAAGGGCTCCATGTTGGGTATCATTTTGAAGGGCCTTCTGTTCCATTCATAAATATAATATTGGTTTCTATCTTACACATTCCAATGCCGAAATACAATTATTTTGCATGTATGGTTGTCCTTAAAATGACCTCTTAGTACCCACCAGAGAATTCCAGATGCACGGTTCGGCCCCACATTGTCTGGAAAAGTAGATCTGGTTCCATGCTTCACTAATCGTAATATAAACAATAGGACTGTTCCAGGGTAGAATGGTATTTTTATTGGTCCTTTGCAAGAACTAATACCACTAGTTAACCCATTCTTACCAAGTCACTACACACTTTCCTGACAGCCCTCCATACCTTCCTCTGGTTGGATGGCTTAAACGTTTGTAATATTTCATACAATGCATACAATTGTCACACTGAATAGTACTGATTTATGGGATAGGGAACTTGATGTCTTCGAAATGTATTTTTTAATCTTATGATTCATTTTTATCACTTTATATTGCACTCTTTTTATAGTATTTTATAGGCCTTTACCAAAAATTGTTTATCAGATAACACACTTCCCATGTTGTACATGCACTTTGTTACACACATTGGCATTTTTGCAAATCTAAAGCAGTGCGTTTTACTTACTGCCTGTCCATTTTTTTAAACGCACCTGCATTTGAAAAACAGATACAAACTGATGTAGTGTGAACGAGCCCTAATGCTCCACTCTATATAAACCTTTGTTGCACCCAATCACTTTATTATGTCTGAAGCAAAGTGTCCTGTGGCACCAAAACTTTACAAATAAACACATTTTGCTGTTGTAAGTCTGGTGTGCACTATCAGTGATTACTTACCCAGATATGGTTGTGGGTTCAAATTAAATATTTGTTAAAATTGTTAGTTTGTGTAATGCCCTCTTAGTTATTCTACATATTTTCTCCCATTTTGAAAAATCAGTTGATTTCATACCATTTGCTGTTGACATTAGTGAGCTGACATTTCTGGTTCTAACGGTCCTTCTTCTTCCCAGGATGCACCACATCCTTGGAATGTTCCTAACAGTAAATTTTACTGATTGGCTGTTGGATGGGTCAAAGATGCTCAGATCTCTACTGAGCAACTGAATCAACCCAGGCGCAGGGTCAAGGGCAAGACCATAATGGTCTCTACTAGGGGTCCTGCAAACAGGAAGTTAGTATTTTGGTTGCATATATTTATTCACAGCAGCTTGTTGTATGTTTGAGAATGTGCTCTGTCTATTGGGACAATGTTGTCTGGAGACAATAGTTGCCCTTTAAGAACAGCCTAAAGCTGGCCACACACTGTTTTAGATAATAAAGACAATTTTATTCATAAGCACTAAGCTTTAAAGCAAGCATTAAAAAAAACACAGATCATTAGCAACAAAGTTCTTTATTGGCCGAGTTATTTATCGCTCTGATACTGTCTATATGCACTTAGTACTGACTTCTTTAAATGAAGCACTGTTTTAGGAGATAACACGAGTTATCTAAAAAGAGTTGCAAGAGTTTGTCTGTACTCTTATTCGTTGGTAAAGGCAGGATTGGCCCAATATCGTTAATGTGTGTACGGCTGAAACTACCGTATCCGATGCAATGATCTTTGGCATCGGAAACGGTTGTTCTCACCGGAAAATTTACCTGGCCGCAGTCGGCCCCCTGTACTAAAGTATAGGGAGTCATTTGCGATCGTAGGTAGTATGGCAGTCATAAACGTTGTTCCTGTACTTTATATAGGGAGGAGGATCGTGAGTGTGTGCTTCCATCTGCAGATTTTGTCTGTCATCTTTAACAAATTGGTACGGTGTGTACCCAATTTTAGTCTGCAGTAACCATTCATGTTAGCTTTTTACTGGTCTACAACAGTTAGAAAATATTTGATAACATCCGATTGGTTGCTGCAAATTAAAAGCACAGGCAAGCTTTTGCTCCTCCTTTTATTCCTCTTGGTACATAAGCCCATAAGCCTGTGTCTAACATTGCTTGACTGTATATTGCTTGCCTGCATTAGTACAATTTACTTTTAAATCTGTAAAGATAAATTGTGGTTTGCACATATAACACGTAACATATTGGCTACCAATTTGTGACAGAAATTATCACTTATCACAGGCAGATTAGACAAGTTAGGGCTGTTTACATTAGAGAATCAACGTTTGTGTGGGGATATGATCATTTTACATAAATATATTAATGGGCCATACAATAAACTCTCTGGTGCATTGTTTACTAATCCGTCATATCAAAGGACACGTGGACATCCTTTAAGGTTGGAGAAAAGAAGTTTCATCTTCAGGTTAGGAAAAGTTTCTTTACAGTGAGAACAGTGAAATTGTGGAACTGTCTTCCAGCAGATGTGGTAAAGGCAAGTCTGTTGAACAGCTTTAAAAAAGGCCTGGATAAGTTTCTAAAACTAAAAAATATTGAGAATTACTGGTATTAATGCATATAGATCTGGTTGATCCAGGGATACTTTCCGATTGCCATTTGGAGTAAGGAAGGAATTTTTTATCCTTTTTTAGCTGGTTTTTTTTGCCTTCCTCTGAAAGGCAAAAGGGTGAAAAGGTTGGACTTGATAGATGCATGTCTTTATTCAACCTCAGTTACTGCATGTAAACTGTTGAGAGGGTGCTGTTTACTGCCTGCGCATTAAGCTTGACTCCTTGGTGCACTTCTTTCAGGGAGAATAAAAATTAATTAAAAAGTATGCATTATAAGAAATAAATTCCCACTGGCATAATAGGGCTACATGGGATTATGGCCTCATACTTTAAGTTGATCGTTGAATTCCTTGGTAACTTTTGAGATCTTTATATTTTAAAATATTTATATTTTAAATATTTTACAATATTCCGTAGTCATATTGAAAAGGGTGCATATCTAAAAACTATATACATTTTATGACAGTGTGCAATGAATTCCCCAGCAGCGTGTGAAAATATTCAAGCAAACCTGGCTTTCTATGTAATACTACAAACACACATTCACAAATTTTTATTATGTTGATTCCTTACCATACTTGATAGTTTTTTGGCTGTTCTTCAATAATTGCAGTGATGTAACTCATTTCTTCATGTAGGTCCTTTTGTAATGACTTTAACAACACTCTACGGTAATGCCTTAATTAAATCATTACAATAAACAGTAATTCAAAATATTTATAATAAAAGGAAAATGAAAGCATAAAAAGACATTAAGTAATTGTTATACTAAACTTCTAGAGTAGGCATGCCTGTTACTTAAATTATTTTTGCATTGTAGACATCTTATCTCTTTATTTAAATTGCATTAACTAAGAATTTACTTCCCCATTGCATTAGGCAACTGTGATTGTCACAATATTTTGTATATATTTCTGAAACATAATAGTCAATGATTAAAACAATGGGTGTGCCTGTGAGACAAGAATAATGGGAAATTAGGCACATGTCCTATATGTTGATAAGATACATGTCTTAACAGACTTGACAAACTATACACACAATTCATCCAAGTGTAAGAGCGAGCGTGCGCACCAACTGGAATCGAGACTCTTACTTCATAAAGTCTTTATTCAATACATCTATAAAATCATTCGGAACGCTCCGTGGTCAGTCCCCTGACGCGTTTCGTACTATCCGTACTTAATCATAAGTAGGAATGGCTCAAACAGGAGTAAGTTTCTCTTTGCTTTTTGTTTTTAACTATTAGTATATATTTATTTTGCTTAAGTTGTTTTGTTTGTTTTGCTTTGTATTGTCTGCCTCACTGATTCTCATTATTGGTAATTAACCTATGATTAAGTACAGATAGTACGAAACGCGTCAGGGGACTGACCACGGAGCGTTCCAAATGATTTTATAGATGTATTGAATAAAGACTTGTTTTTACGAAGTTACAGTCTCGATTCCACTTGGTGTGCAAGCTCGCTCTTACACTTGGATGAATTGATTGATGCCGCAGCGACAGGCTTGGGGCTGATGCACCCGAGCCACCCTCCTAACTGGGTGAGTGAAACAGAGAGCCTTCTCATGCAATCTGATGTTGTGTAACTAAGTGGCTTACGATGGTGGTTTAACGAGGGGTCTGGGGCACATGCACCCAGACCACCAACTTATAATTTTGAGTGGATTTACACGCCCCCATATATATCAGCATTAAAGTGTTAACTTGTTAATAGCACCAGATTGCAGACTTTAGTGCATGTATTTATATACAAAGGCATTATAACCCAGATGGGTGGTTAATTGTGCAAAATGTATACATATGGTGTATTTATAATCTAAAAATATACACACAACACTATTTTTAATCAGTGTTTTGCATTCTCATACAATGATGTTTGAAGGCTTTGGTTGTCCATTAAAGGGTAACTGTAGTCTCAAATTCTTTCAAACTAGTAAGGAAGCCTTTTATCATACCTTCAAAATAAAACCTAAAGCAAATATCTAGATAAAATTTGTGAAAAGTTATTGCTGGAAACATTCAGCAAATGTAGTCATGTGACCAGCCTCTGACTGCATTAATAGGCTCCCCTTCTCAACTGTCATTTTTTGTACCCAGGTACCTCCTGTTTTCCCCAGCATTTAGTCTTAAAGGGTAACTGTGGACTCAGTTCTTTCAAACTAGTAAGAATGATATAAAAAGCCTTTTATCATACCTTAAAAAACCCCCCAAAAAAAACAAAAACCCAAATCATATCTCTTAATAAAATGTGTGAGAAGTTATTGCTGGAAAGGTTCAGCAAAATTACGTACTGCTTTACCACTTCCTGTTTACAGCCATGTGACCAGTCTCTGTCTGCATTAATAGGCTTCCCTTCTCAACTGTCAATTTTTCCCCCCAGAATTAAGTCTTAAAGGGAAACTAGAGTGTGTATAAAGTTTTTTCAAAAACAATTAAAATAAAATGTACCTGAGGCAGGGAGATGTGACTGGTGTTTTTTACCTCCCAATATCATTTCTATGAGGAGCAGCAGGACAAAGAAAACTGCTTCTTCCAGTCTTCCTGAATGCTTCAGCACTATCTTTAATATAGAATGGCCCAGGACCATAACCTGGCAGATGAAAACTGTATGTGCTGTAGCTCCTCACCAAAACAATATTGGGAGGTGGGAATAATCAATCCTTTCTTATTGCTCCAGGTGCTTTTCATTTTTAAAAAGTTAATTTTTACATTATAGTTTCCCTTTAACTGAGCATGCTTCTCACCCTGGGCAGCCAGGCAGGGCAGAAGTCAGGTGATGTTACTCAACCTACTGGAAGCAGAAAGTTTAAACATTCACCCAAATGTAATCTCTCACAGGCTCCAGCCAGAGATGTGATTGTAGGCTCATTTTGAAGGAAATACTGCAGGCTTTCAAGGGGTCTGTCCTTTAGTGCTCTAGTTTGTTTTAGTTTTTTTGTTTGTTTAATACATTATATAGCATTAGAACCATCTTACATACTGGAGTAGGCTTCCTATACTGTTCTTATTCATACCCGTTAATCCTCAGCTGGGGCACAGCAAAGGTCTGACTGGTTTCGGTACAAAAGTATGTAGTTAATCAGCTTTTAAGAACTTTGATTTGACATGTATCCCAGTATGCATTTCATATCCTCTAATCAAGCAGGAATTCTCATGTAATACAGAATAATACAGAAAATGTACGTTGAAATTGCACCAACCATACTGTGTAGTTAGCAGCATTCAGCTCAATGGCATCTGTTGTAAGTTTAAAGGCTCGCTCACTCCTCTCATCCATCTGCAGTACAGCACGAAAGTAGTCAAAAACATCCCGAACTAAATGAATAAAAATGGATTTGCATTAAGTATTTTTTCAAAATTGAATGAGCACTAGAGCAGAATTTTTTTAAGACGTATATCCTGTCCTTCTAAACCAGCCATTATAAACTGCTTATGTACAAGTATTAATTTAGGACATCATATTCTATATTGCTGTATTATTTATAGACACACTTTAAGGGAGATTCAACAACGCTAATATAAGCCTAAAACCCATGGAACCTGAGGTAATACACCATATATATACACCACTGTGATTCAGTGGTTTATTTTGAAAACAACATACATACAACATTTCGGGACCACCATGTCCCTTCCTCAGGTAATAATACCTGAGGAAGGGACATGGTGGTCCTGAATTTTACACCCTGCGGTTTTTATCTTGAGATAATTCCACCTGGTCCATTCATTTTGTGATCTCAAATTGATTGCATAAAAGAAAGGGCTAGGATACCTTGGATACATTTGTCTATAGAAAAACACCTACTCTGTCTAATGTCTATAAGTGCCCATACATTAGCAATTACTTGTAGACCAGCACCGCAACATTCAATCAATTCTGCAGAAACTGCCGTTCTGGATCTTCTTAACGGCAGACATTTGATAGTGAGGTCCTGCCTGGCCCATTCATTTTGCAATTGTCTGTTGGTCGCGAAGAAGATCCAGAAAGGCGTTTCCTGCAGAATTTATTAAACATTGTGGGATCTGTTGCAGATTAAGTGGAAAAGTATGGACACCTTAAAGGACAACTTCACCCTCATAATAACATCTTTTAGAAAGAATGGCCTTTTTAAAATATTTTGATCTATCCTACTTTGACCTCTGAATAATTACTGTTTATCTGCTATGCTTCTGGATGCCTCATGGAAACGGAGCAATTTAGTAACCTGGTACTGAGCCTGAGCATGTTCAGAAGAGGCAGCTACGTAATTAGCATTCAATCATTGGCTATGATGTCAACTGTTAAATCCATAACTGAGAGTTGCTAACTGCAAGAACCAGGAAGCAGAAACAGGAGCACCACGACATTGTGCAGGATTTCAGGTTAGACTTACATATTTCAGATTTCAAACTATTAGTTTATGGGGTTTTTTTTTGGGGGGGGGGGGGATTTACCTGTATATACATTTTCATTTGAGGGCTGAACTTGCCATTTAAGTATTGTATGGGCACCTTAAGATTCTTTCCATCATCTTTGAAAGGAGAGGCTACAGTCAGTCACAAGCATTGTTCCTATATAAAGTATAGGGAGATTGTTCATAACTGCCATATACCCTACAATTGCGGACGACTCCCTATACTTTGGTACAGAGAAGAATGTTCATCGGCATCAGAAGTGCTTGTGACTCAGTGTTCTCCCAAGAGTCTTTTAAGCGGGCAGCCCACCCAGCTACTTTTTCATGCCACCCAGCTGTCAAAAAATTCTTAAGAGAACACCTGTGATTCAAAAGAATTTAGATGTAGGTTTAATAGGTTTACCAATAGGTCAAGTAAAAACTCCCGCCAAAACTGCCCAGTCCAGATCCCTTTTTTTTTTTTTTTTAAATCCCCTCCCTGAGGAGGAACTTTATTGAGATAGTAGAGTTGGCACACAATATATACATACATTTTCTTTGTGTTAACAGACAGTTTGTAAGTAGTATACATCATCTGCGTTGCATATTGTAATGTCTTCTTTTTGTTTTTGTTATTAATTACCATTCTTCAAAGCTCTTGTACATGGGGGATTATTTAACAATAAAACAATTTAACTTTTTAAACATTTGTATCTTACTAAACCATTTTCGTTTGTTTGTATATGTTTCCTTTGTGTTGTCTCCGTTCCCTGCATTAGGAGTTTGATTTTCCGGCTCATGCTATGGTGCTTTGTCTGTAAGGATTATCGTCTCGTTCACAATCCCCACATGCAACCGTTGATCTCATGAGTTACCTGTGTTGTGAGAGGTCTCCCAACAGTTCCAGATTTTTTCGTATTTGAGGGGGCATCCCCTGTGGGCATATAACAGTTTTTTGTATGGCAATTATTAATTTCTTGTTTCCATTGTTGAATAGTGGGGATATGTCTTAGCAATTTGTTTTTTGGCGATAAACAATGCTTCTCTGATAAATATTTTGGAAAATTTATCGGTCGGTAGGGAGTCTACTGCATTTAGTAGGCATACTTTAGGGTCCATGCCCACAGGGGACCCCATCTCATCATGGAGGAACTGTATTATTTGTTGCCAGTAGATTTGCATTCGGGGACAGGTCCATAGCATATGGAAGAAGGTGCCAGAGGTGTGCTGGCATTTGGGGCAGTTTGGGTTGCTGTTCGTCTTGTACTTGGAGATTTGTAGGGGTGTTAGATAGGCTCTATTAATTATATATATTTGTGTTAATTTGTCAGAGGTTTTGGCTGAGACGTTTTTGCAGGTCTCCATTATTTCCTCCCATTCCTCGGTGTCTATTGGACCCACATCCTGTTCCCATATTAATTTTTTGGCTTGTGATTGTTGTTGTGCGGGAGGGGTTTGAAGGGTTTGGTATATTATGGAGGTTAGTCTGGTTGAGGTTTTTTGACTTAGAATGTTTAACAGGGGGTTGGTGGTTAGTTCTGGTAATTGGTGTTTGAATTGGGTATGGAAGGCGTGCCTGATTTGGAGATATCGGAAAAACATGTGGTTCGGGAGATGAAATTCTTCTTTAAGTTGGTCAAAGGTTTTCAGCGAGTTGTCTTGTATAATATGTGAGAGCTGATAAACTCCGTGGTTGAACCATTGGATAGTTTGGGGTATTGTAAGGAATTCCGGGAGGTTGTTGTTTTCCCAGAGTGGGGTCTGTTTATGGATGATGGGGATTTTCAATTTTTTCAGGGCTAGGTCCCATATTTTCAGGGCCTGTGTCAAGATTGTGTATTTTTGTTGTTGTCGTACCGAGCCTGTTCCCTTTTGACCCCTGGCAACCAAATAGAGCGGGTCTGGATATAGTGTTGCATGTGGTATTCCCATCATTTCAAGGCACCTCAACATTTCTGTATTATACCAGTGGTGCATGTGGGACAGTTGGGATGCTATGTAATAGAGATTGTAGTCGGGGACAGCCAGTCCCCCCAAATGGGTAGGTCTTTTGAGCGTTTCCCAATTTACTTTTTGAACCCCATACAAATGATTTGAGTAGTGATTCTAATATTTTAAAATATTTCAATGGAATATATGTTGGAGCGTGCCATAATATATATAGTGTTTTGGGTAGGAGAATCATTTTTATTAGGTTCGCTCTGCCTGTTACTCCTAGGGGCAGTTTGCTCCATATTTGAATTTTGTTTTTTGTTGTAGCAATGAGTGGTTCCAGGTTGAGTTTAATATAGTCTGCAGGGTTTCGAGAGATTTGTAGGCCCAGGTATTTTATTGTGGTTGTTCTCTGTAATACTTGGTGTGCGCTTTCTATGGTGGGAGGGAAAGTGTCTATTGGGAGGATTTGGGATTTGTCCCAGTTGATTGTGAGACCCGAGTATTGTCCGTATTCGTTTATAAGGGCCAAAATTTTTTTTAGTGAGGGCCCTTGGTCAGGTAGGTATAGCAGCATATCGTCTGCATATAGGCTAATAATTTCCTTTTGGGAACCAATTTTTAAACCCTCCACGTTTTTATCGTTTCTCAGTCTGATCGCCAAGGGTTCAATGACCAGGGCGTACAGCAGGGGGGATAGGGGGCAGCCCTGCCTTGTGCCTCTTGTCAGGGGAAATGGGTTTGATATCCATCCATTGGCGAGCACCTTTGCTTTGGGGGTGGAGTACAGGATATGAAGCCAGTGCAGAAAGTTTGGACCAATGTCGTATTTGGAGAGGACCTGCCACAGGAAGGTCCACTCCACGGAATCGAACGCCTTCGCTGCGTCCAGCGAGACTACACAACGGCTCCCCATCGCTTCGTGTTGGGTTTGTAAATTTAGGAAAAGTCTTCTGGTGTTGAGAGAGGTGTTTTTGTTGGGGATAAACCCGGTCTGATCAGGGTGGATGAGTGTTTTAATGCATGTGTTGATTCTAAGTGATAGTAATTTGGCCAGTATTTTCAAGTCTACTTGTAGTAGAGATATAGGGCGGTAGGAGTCAAGTCGGGTGGGGTCTTTGTTGGGTTTAGGAATGAGAACAATAAGGGCTTCTGACATTGAGTGGGGCATGGTACCCGTTTCAAACATTGTGTTGTATAAGTTTAGCAGTTTGGTGGCTAAGGAGTCTATATAGTGGGAGTAAAATTCAATCGGGAGGCCATCTGTGCCAGGTGTTTTATTTTTAGACATTTGGGATATAGTTTGTCTTATTTCTACTTCTGTTATGGGTGCCTCTAGTCGTTGACGGTCTTGGGGGGACAGTTTTGGAAATGGGATGTTTTGTAGAAATCTGTCTATTTCTGTTTGATTGTATCTTAGTTTTGTGGTGTAAAGATTAAGAAAATAGTTGGCGAAGAGTTTTGATACTTTTTCTGGATCCATAGTGTTGGAGGTCGTTTGTTAGGGAGATGTTAATAGGGGGTTTATGTTCGTGGCGAGCTATGTACGCTAGCAGTTTGCCACATTTTTCCCCGTGTTCGTACAGTCGGAATGATTGAAAGTGTAGTTTTTTGGTTGCCTTTGCTAGTATGATTTGATCAGCTATTTTGGTTTGTAGTTTCAGTGTTTGTGCGTTTTCGGGGGATGGGTCTGCTTGAAAGCTTATATTTGCTGTATTAAGATTTGTTATAGCTTCTTTCTCGGCTGTTGCTGAGGTGTGTTTGATGTGGTTGATGGTTTGGGTGAGTATTCTACGGGAATGTAATTTGAAAGTTTCCCAGACTATGATAGGATTTTCTGTATTTGTGTTGTTATGGAAAAAATCTTCCCATTGATTACCTAGATCCTCATTCTTTGGGAACAAATTAAGCCAGAATGGGTTCAGTTTCCAGCAGATAGTTTGTTTGGGACGGCTCCACTTGAGAGTCATCCAGCATGGGGAGTGGTCCGATAGTACTCTTGGGGAGTATCCCGTGTCTTTTACTTCGGTGAGGAGTTGGGAATTTACAATTATCAAATCTATTCTAGACATGGTGTTATGGGTTGTTGAAAAACAGGAGTATGCCAGAGTGTGAGGGTATTTGGCTCTCCATACATCGAATAGGTTTAGTGTCATTAGTATACGTCCAAAGCGTGTCCAGGGGTTAGCCGGGGGTTGCCAGGTAGCTGAGTGGATCCTGTCGAGTGACACGTTTGGCACTGCGTTGAAATCCCCCAGCCAAACCACCGGAACGCCGGGGTATGATGTCAGATATTCTATGGCCGGTTGTAACATTTTTGCCGTGTATGGAGGTGGCACATATAGTGCTATCAACACCATGGGTCTGTTAAATATTTTTGCATATATAAACACGTATGTGCCACTGCGGTCAAGCCTCAGATCCAGGAGTTCGAATTGGACCGATTTACCTATTATCACTGCCACCCCTCTAGATCCTGATGTAAATTCGGCATGGTATACCCATCCCACCCATGGTTTTTTAAGGGTTCTTTGTTGATACCCTGTTAAGTGTGTTTCTGTAAGGATTATAATGTCAGCATATGTCTGTTTTAGATGCCGCATTACTGCTTGGCGTTTTGTTTTGTTCTGTAGACCCCTCACATTCCATGTTAGGAATTTTATTAAATCGTTATGTGTCATGTCTCACTGGATATGTGGCTGTATTGAGGCGGCATTTTGGATTCTTGGGTGTATAAGACACAGGCAACAACAACAACACATTGATAATAATATATAGATGCAAGAAACATTTTGTGATACAAACAGTTTAGATTTTGCATAGTTACACACAGATACAGGTGCTTTCCACATTTTAACTTGTGTAAGCCTATTAAACATAAAAACTTTTATACTAATGAAAAACAGTGATTATTACTGTATTTCTAACTAACTAGCTATAAGGGCGAAGTGTGTTCGCTTAGACTTGGGTGTCCGAGAGAACAGGTAGTTCAGCTATGTAAACCTTTAGGTGGAACCTTGCTTTTTGGCTCCGCTCGTTTTATATGTATTGGTTCAGGGTTTTGGGTTTGGGTTATGTGGGTCTAGATCTGTGGCTAGGTTTGTGGCCCGTGTAGGGCGGTCTTCGTTGAGTTATGAGCTTGGTGTTTTACTAGGTTTCACCGTTCCCACATATTATTGGAAAATATTGTGTGCAGATCCCTTTTTTTTACACTTGCAGGATTATTTTAGCACATGTTAACTAGCTTTCCAAGATCCCCAAGGCCACAAAAGTGTGGCACATGTGCTTGTGCTGCCATGTTACACCTGGGTTACCTGCAGATGCTGCAGAACCACAGGTCCCTGCAGATGCTGCAGAACCACAGGTCCCTGCAGACGCTGCAGAACCACAGGTCCCTGCAGACGCTGCAGAACCACAGGTCCCTGCATACGTTGCAGAACCACAGGTCCCTGCAGACGCTGCAGAACCACAGGTCCCTGCATCGTTGCAGAACCACAGGTCCCTGCATACGTTGCAGAAACCACAGGTCCCCTGCATACGTTGCAGAAAACCAACAGGTCCCTGCATACGTTGCAGAACCACAGGTCCCTGCATACGTTGCAGAACCACAGGTCCCTGCATACGTTGCAGAACCACAGTCCCTGCATACGTTGGCAGAACCACAGGTCCCGGCATACGTTGCAGAACCACAGGTCCCTGCATACGTTGGCAGAACCACAGGTCCCTGCATACGTTGCAGAACCACAGGTCCCTGCATACGTTGCAAGACCACAGTCCTGCATACGTTGCAGAACCCAGGTCCCTGCATACGTTGCAGAACCACAGGTCCCTGCATACGTTGCAGAACCACAGGTCCCTGCATACGTTGCAGAACCACAGTCCCTGCATACGTTGCAGAACCACAGGTCCCTGCATACTTTGCAGACCACGGTCCCGCATACGTTGCAGAACCACAGGTCCCTGCATACGTTGCAGAACCACAGGTCCCTGCATACGTTGCAGAACCACAGTCCCTGCAACGTTGCCAGAACCACAGGTCCTGCATACTTTGCAGCACCACAGGTCCCTGCATACGTTCAGAACCACAGTCCTGCTACGTTGGCAGAACACAAGGTCCCTGCATACGTTGCAGAACCACAGGTCCCTGCATACGTTGCAGAACCACAGGTCCCTGCATACGTTGCAGAACCACAGGTCCCTGCATACGTTGCAGAACCACAGGTCCCTGCATACGTTGCAGAACCACAGGTCCTGCATACGTTGCAGAACCACAGGTCCCTGCATACGTTGCAGAACCACAGGTCCCTGCATACGTTGCAGAACCACAGGTCCCTGCATACGTTGCAGAACCACACAGGTCCCTGCATACGCGTGTGCAGAACCACAGGTCCCTGCATACGTTGCAGAACCACAGGTCCCTGCATACGTTGCAGAACCACAGGTCCTGCATACGTTGGCAGAACCACAGGTCCCTGCATACGTTGGCAGAACCACAGGTCCCGGCATACGTTGCAGAAACCACAGGTCCCTGCATACGTTGGCAGAACCACAGGTCCCTGCATACGTTGCAGAACCACAGGTCCCTGCATACGTTGCAGACCACAGTCCCTGCAACGTGCAGAACCACAGGTCCCTGCATACGTTGCAGAACCACAGGTCCCTGCATACGTTGCAGAACCACAGGTCCCTGCATACGTTGCAGAACCACAGTCCCTGCATACGTTGCAGAACCACAGGTCCCTGCATACTTGCAGAACCACGGTCCCTGCATACGTTGCAGAACCACAGGTCCCTGCATACGTTGCAGAACCACAGGTCCCTGCATACGTTGCAGAACCACAGTCCCTGCATACGTTGCAGAACCACAGGTCCCTGCATACTTTGCAGCCCCACAGTCCCTGCATACGTTCAGAACCACAGGTCCCTGCTACGTGCAGAACACAAGGTCCCTGCATACGTTGCAGAACCACAGGTCCCTGCATACGTTTGCAGAACCACAGGTCCTGCATACGTTGCAGAACCACAGGTCCCTGCATACGTTGCAGAACCACAGGTCCCTGCATACGTTGCAGAACCACAGGTCCTGCATACGTTGCAGAACCACAGGTCCCTGCATACGTTGCAGAACCACAGGTCCCTGCATACGTTGCAGAACCACAGGTCCCTGCATACGTTGCAGAACCACAGGTCCCTGCATACGTTGCAGAACCACAGGTCCCTGCATACGTTGCAGAACCACAGGTCCCTGCATACGTTGCAGAACCACAGGTCACTGCATACGTTGCAGAACAACAACTCCCTGCATATGTTGCAGAACTACAACTCCCTGCGTTCTACAAACCACGGAATGCTGGGACTAATAGTTTTAAAACCTGGGTTACTGTACAGCATCAAAGATCTATCATGCTGCTATCCATTTGTGCAATCCCAAGTAGTGTCGTAGCTATAGATCTGCCTGCTAGATTCTGTGACCTGCTCTTTTTAAACAGCTAATCGCATGCATACTAAGATAGTTGTGTTCATCTCTTTAAAAACAGCTGATTGTGATATCTAGCAGGCAGATCTAAAGTTATGACGCCACTTGAGACTGCAAAAATGAATAGCAGCCTTTCATTAGAGTTGGCTATTCTATTCCACATTAGCACATTATTACACAATAGGCAGAGGTGCCAGTCCAAAGCTGTGTGCTTCACACTCTTTCCCTGCCAAGACCCAGTACAAGTGTGACAGAGGCCCAATCCTGCACCCACTAAGTATCTTGACAAACAATTTGCCCCACCACTCAGCTTGTCTATTTGATTTTGTCCCCTTTTATGATTCAGCTTGACACCCCTGATCTAGTGGGACGAAAGTTAAGATATCCCTGATCTATATAATGAGCATGATGCAGTGCACATTTTTCCCCACCATCAAATTTCCCTGTCCCACCCCACCCGGCTACTTTTTCATGCCACCCGGCTGGAAAATAATTCTGGGGAGAACACTGTTACTGACATACACACATTGGAAATAGAGGGCCATTCCCTTCAGTACCAATGTATGTACAAAACTTAACTCATGTAACTAATTTATTTATTCCTTAAAGGACATGTAAACTGTGCCAAATCATTTTTTAACTAATCACACAGAAATAAGGATTAATTACGACCAATTTTAAATATGCTTTTTTTTATATTCTCTGACCTTCCTATCACTTGTTTTTTATCTCTGGGAGTTTTACTTTTTAAAGAGGACGGGCACAGATAGTTAGTAAAGAACTATCAATCTCCCAGCCCTTCCCCCTGGTACACTACATGTAGAAACTGTCATTTCTATTAAAGTCAAGCTTATTTCTTTGTCACTGCATGGCTAATTGATTGCGCATTAAGATCAGGAAACTTAATAAGCATTATCTGTTTCTCTGTGCTCTTTCTGTGCAGATAAACCCAATCCTGCTGTTATCAGGTGAGTATGCACACTAGCGATCCAAATGAATTCGGGTCCACACCCTCCCACTGCTCCATGCCCTGCAGTTTATACCGGTAATATAGCCAAACAATAGTGGAGGAGGGGGACACCACACAGAGTAAATATGCAAAGTAACCATATTTATTGCAACATGTTTTGGACTTATTGCAAGTCCTTTGTAAAGCCTTGACAAAGGACTTGCAATAAATCCGAAACATGTTGCAATAAATTTGGTTACTTGTCAGATTTACTCTGTGTGGTGTCCCCCTCGTCCGCTATTGTTTGGCCAATCATGCAGTTAGCTGCTGTCTGTGTTACTGAAGTCCCAATGTAGCACAGTACCTAAAGAAATCAATTACAAAGCCCCCACCACACACACACACACACACACACACACACACACACCTTCAAACTCCTACAGCTAAAAGAAAATCTTACTTGATTTAAGCAGTGATTTCAGCTCCCAGTGCTGCTTACCTTCCTATAGTAAAGCAGTTTTACTTTCCCTTTCACTATAACACAAACTCACTGGATGACTGCTATTGGCTGTAGTGGGGCACAGATCATCTCCACTGCACATGTTCCACACTCTAGCTTTGCTTCAGTTTTGGGGGTGGGTGGACACAGAGAGGGCACATGCATACCAACTAGGAACGAGCTGAACAGGACATGAGGAGATTAGTCAAAGGGAACACTGAGAGCAAAAAGGGATCAAGTTCCTGACAGTCCTTTTTTCAGTTTTTCTTACTGAACAGTGTTAGTCATATTTGACATAATAATGTTACATTGTAACTATGCAACATAAGTATGCCAAATATGACAAACTCTGTTCAGTGAGAAGTAGTTACCTAATGTTTCTGTTGGGTAGCATAAAAATGTGTTACTGACAACATGTCAAATATATTACATTAATATAATTTAGACTATTTATTTAAATGTTTAAACATTTAGAGAACATATGTGAAAGCATTAATTGTTAATAAACCAAGCTGTCGACAAATGAACAATACAAAATAACTTACATTTCTCACTGTAGACAATCTGTACAACTGGATTTGGTCCATCATCCTGTGGAACAGGTATCACATCTGCCCATTCTTTACGGTCCCTGTAAGCATGGAAAAAGAAGCAAGGTAACTATGCTTCTTAGTCTAGGACAGTATTTTATAGGGTTTCAATTTTAAAACCATAAAAGAAACAAGAAAACAAACCTGCAAGTGCAAAATATTAAAGACAAATAATACAAAAGTGGCGTTGTCCTTTACCCTCTATTTAAGGAATCACAATGATTGCAAATGTTTTCTTTATGTAGGAATCATTTTTGGAAAAGTTTTTTACAAGCTGCATGTAGAACAAGGAATCTTAGTCTATGAGTTTTGACAAACAATTTCAATAAAGGACATGTTAACACTCCAAACAAAATGTAAACCTTAACCTTACCCCTGAAGCTCCTATGTCCAGATATCTTACCTTGAAGTTCGATGGTCCCTCTCTTCCAGTTTGCAGCTGTCTATCAATGGCTTACGACTGCTGCAAAATCCAGAGGCTTTACAGCTAAGCAAATTTACAAAGACGCAAAGGAGACCGTAATTAGGGTAAGGGACCAAGGTAAGATATCGGATGTTAGGAGCACTGGGAGAATTTTTTGTGGAGGGGAGTGGTGGTGTTAAGTCTAAAGTCCCATATTTCTTTAAATATCCACTCTCAAACTTCTTAGACTTCAACTGTTCTATTAGTATAAACACTTCACAAATGCAGCTGCCGGCTAGGCAGGGTGCCAAGGGTACAGTGGCAAGTCTGAGTTTTTTTTTTTACAATACAAACATGGAGTTTGGGGATGGGCTGGGGTACCTTACACTACAGAAAAATGAAAGAGTCATGAAAGAGTCTGGAGGGTGGGAGTGTTCTTCTTTGCATGATAGAGTCATCAACAAGGACAAGGAGGAAGCATGGACTGGATGACACAGACAGCTCCTACTCTTCACTTTCTGAGAATTTGAACAGACACTGTAGAAGAATGATTTGGAGCAGAGAGGTAAGGTATGGATTTTTTAACATTATACAGTGGGGCCAGTGTGTTAAATTTTATTTTTGGCAGTGGGCAAACCCTTTAAAGAGCAATAGTGGTCCTGATGTATTGCCCTATATGTGTTATAATTAGAAAACTAATCAAAGACATTAGAGAGACGCTTATGTTATCTAATTGTAAACTAGCCAACATAAGCTCCAGGCACACCTTTCATTTGCCACACCCCACAAACATCTCTTTTGGCTGATAATCACATGGCTGTAGCCGTTCAGTCAGGAGTCATCGGTGATCCAACCAGGTGGATCAATGTATGACAACCAAACAGCTAATCAAGTGTAATTAGCCAGCTAATCAACCGAAATAGCCATTAGTCGCACACTTGTTTACTGTACGGCTAATCAAGCATGTGAACAGAGAAAAAGGCTATGGCACAAAAATAAGTAAATAAAAATGTGAAGCTCCTGGACCTAATGAATTACATCCACAGTTCCTAAGAAAATTAAAAAACTGTATGTTTATTATCAGTGGTGGAAAAGATACTGGAAACTAAATCTCCCTCTATGTCCCAAGGACAGGCCATGTAAATAGCTATTAGCATGTAGAACATTGGATACTTCAATTGCTGTGCAATTGCTGCAGGTGGATTTAGAATGTCAGAATCCATAGGCAAAGCCTCATTTGCTGTGCAGTTTTGGAATCGCATATATAAAATGGACATCTTAGAAATGGATAGAAATGGAGAGAGTTCAGAGAAAGACCACTAAACTAAATAAATAGATTGGCAGTGGAGTGTGAGAGGCAGTTAGGATCAGGTTAGATCAGTGAGAGGGGTAATGTCTAGGCCAGGAGGACAGGCTGGATAATTTAGTCGGAATGTGGTATTCCCCTCCCCCACACAGCAGTAAAAGGTGCCATGAAATCAAGGTTATGGGGCACTACCAGCAGGAGGTAACAAAGGGGATCTCCCAATTGTCTACATCTCCAAACACCAGCTGATGTGCAGGGGGACTCAGCTGGTGAGGGCGCAAGAGACGCAGGCTGATGGTAAGGACTCAGCTAGTGAAGGCGTGAGTTACACCAGCTGATGTGCAGGGGGACTCAGCTGGTGAGGGTGCGAGTGACACCGGCTGATGGCAAGTACTCAGCTGGTGAAGGTGCAAGTTACACCAGCTGATGTATAGGGGGACTCAGCTGGTGAGGGCGTGGTTTACGCCAGCTGATGTGCAGGGGGACTCAGCTTATGAGGGAGCGATTATGCCAGCTGAGGCACGGGGGGGCTCAGCTTGCAAGAATGAGAAAGGAATTGGGGCAAAAAGCCAAGCAATGCCAATCAAGCATGGGGGAGGAGGACTGCATTAGGTTGAAAGGGGACTCTGCAATTGTATATATGTTTTAAACAAAGTGACTTCCCATACTTTGCCACTCAAAGAGAATGAGTTGTGCGTTTTTGTTTGTCATATTAAGATTGTTTTTTAATAAAGGGGGGCAGTGTTATAAGGGTATGAAAAGGTTGGAGTTTCACAATAGGGGATTGGGGCCTTGTGTGATCTCATTGGATAGCCTCAAAAGACCACTTTAAAATTGAAATATATGGAAATCACTTATAGTTCTGGTTGATCCACTCCAGGGTTACTAAATACACAAGAAAGAAGAAATCATGGCACTCTCAAGTATGCAAAAATATATATATCTTTATTGATTAAGTCCACGATACCATAGCACAGCTTGAATGGAATCTAGATGCTTACTGTGCTTATATAAAGTGGCCTAGTGCTACATAAATTGAAAAAGTGCAAATACAGTGTGAAACCATAACCACCCCTTTAAAAACATCACATAACCATGATGGGTCTGGGTTCTAACTGTAAATAATATATAAGCTTGTAATGAACATATCAAATACGTATAATAACTGGATGTAAGCAGTAAATAGGATGAAAATACAGCAGTAAAGATAGCGGGTAAGTCAAGCAGTAAATACAGAGATGAGAGTTGTACTGCAACTAGTACAATAAACTAATGTACCCTCATAAACTGCCCTGACCTATAAGTATACATCTCATAAGGAGTCTACAGATAAATACTTGTAGCCCCACAATCTAACTCCTCCTATAGTCTAAAGCGGGAGAAAGAACCACATCAATCCGAAATTTGTCTACCTAATGTCTCAGAAGCAAATGCACAGTAGTGTAAGGAGGCATATACTTATGGTAGTGGCCGGCTCATCCAGAAAGAACCCATATCATCTTGGAAGAATCACGCTGGACGCGTTTCCGCAGCTCCAGGGTTACTTTCCAATTTGGAGTCAGGAAGGTCTGATATTTGATTGAATTTCCACATGATATAAAGTATTTAAAGGGGTCTAAAAATGACTTTAGGTAAATTAACAAGAATTGCTTTCCTAATGGTTCTTGCAATTTACTTTCATTATTTATTTTACATAGTTTTGAAGATATTTACATTTTTGTGTGTGATATGGTAACAGCATCACCAGATCCCCTGCACTTCCTGATCGAAAACCATGTGACAGTCCCCTCCTACTCATGGGTCCTGTGGCCCCTACCCTTACAGGCCCAACCTGGTTTCTTTCCTTGCAGCCCCCTTGGCCTTTTCCCTTGCGGTCCTGTGGCCCCTCCCACTCATGAGTCCTGTGGCTCCTCCCACTCACTGGTCCTGTGGCTCATCCCCCTGCAGACCCATCATGGCCCCTTCCCTTGCAGCCCCCTTGGACTTTTCCCTTGCAGTCTCATGTGGCCGCTCCCATTCGTGGGCTCTGTGGGCCCCTACTTGCAGGCCTTTTGGCTCCTCCCCTTGCAAACCCATTCTGGCCCCTTCTCTTGCAGCCTACTGGGGCCCCTCCCACTCGTGGGCTCCCCATTACCCCTCCTCCCCTTGCACATCAGACCAACCCCCCTCTACAAAAAACTGTGTAAAAACTGCCTTTTCAGCAGTCTTAAACTTTGTCTGATTCTCTGCTGAAAATAGGCTGTTTTTACAATCTTCTGTAGGGGGTTATTGGATTAAGGTGCAAGTGGGGGGCCACGAGTGGGAAGGGCCAGCAAGTGGGAGGCATTAAAAAAAGCAGTGCTGTGGGCTGTGATGTTCTCCCCACACGCCTTCCTACCCTTCAGTCATGCACTGAGCATGTGCCAACAGCAGATTAGAGGAGGAAGTAGTATTTCTGACAGCAGATTCAGAACCTCCCACCCCCTAACTTATCAGTGATTTCTTCATATCTTGGGCTGTGCAGCATGTAGAGAGGTGGTTGATGTCTCACTTTAAAGGAACTGTAAACCAAAAAAACAAGTGTTTGCCAATTGTTTCTATTATTCACAGGGAGGTGAGAACGCTTATTCTCACCTGCCTGTGAATAATAGTTTGCTCAGGGGACACAGTCAAACTTACCTTACCTGGCGCTCCACTCGCTCCTTTTGATCTGACAGCCGCGTTGCCCCTATCTCCCGACCACGCGTCTATCTTTGGGCGCATGCGCCAATACAAAAGATAGGTGCGCAATCGGGAGAGTAGGACACCTCAGCTGTCAGATCAGAAGGACCTGCGAGTGGAGCGCCAGGTAAGGTAAGTTCGGCTGTGACCCCTGAGCAATATTAATAAGAATAAGCGTCCTCACCTCCCTGTGAATAATAGAAACGACTGGCAAACACTTGTTTTTTTGAGTACAGTTCCTTTAAAGGCAGGAACCTGGCTTTCATTTAAAATCCAATAGCTTGGAGACCACAGTTCCCCTTTAAAAGTAATATTCTTAAAGGGACACTATAGTGAAGAAATTATTACCTCACCTTGCTGCTAAGTGGCAGATGAGATTCAGTGTTGATAAATGTAAGGTGATGCATTTTGGACTTAACACAGAGCCATTTATAGTATAAGCAGCACAAGGATTTTTAAGTGAATCCCTGTTGGAAAGGGATATTTTAGTTTTGGTGGATATCAAACTTAAAGGAAGCAAGCAGTGCCAGGAGGCAACAGCCAGAGCCAGCATGGTATTGTCTTGTATAAAGAGAGGTATGGATTCAAGGGAGGAAAATGTTATTTTCCCTTTTTACAAAGCATTGGTAAGGCCTCATTTGGAATATGCAGTGCAATTTTGGAATCCTGTGTACAAAAAGGACATCTTTGAAATGGAAAGGGTTCAGAGAAGGGCAGCTAAATTAATAAGGGGATTGGGGGAGCTTGAATATGAAGAGAGACTGGAAAAGTTACAATTATGTACGCTGTAGAAAAGGCACTTGCGTGGGGATATGATTACTGTGTATAAATACATTAACGGGCCATACAATAAACTATCTGGGGCATTGTTCACCAATAGAGCACGTCCGAGGACACGTGGCCATCCCTTAAGACTTGAAGAAAAAGGTTTAGGCTTCAAATTCGGAAAGGGTTTTTCACTGTAAGAACAGTAAAGCTATGGAATGGTCTTCCCGTGGACGTTGTTATGGCAGGTTCATTGGTCAGTTTTAAAAAAAAAAAGCTGGATGAGTTTCTGCAAACAAGGAATGTTGCAAGTTACTGGTATTGATACAGTAAGTAGAGTTGATCCAGGGAAATTTCCGATTGCCATTTGGAGTCAGGAAGGAATTTTTTCCCCATAAAATTGGTTGTTTTTTTTTTTTTGCCTTCCTCTGGATCAACAGTTACAGTAGGCAGGAAATGAGGATATTGCTAGATGGGTTGGACTGGATGGACATATGTCTTTATTCAACCTGAAATACTATACTGTAGCACTTACTCGGAGGCATGTGTGTTGCTGCATGCCTTCAATCCAGCACGTTTTGTTCAGGAGCAGTATCCCCCCTCCTTTTTTAAACACTGAAATGTAAGATGTTTTAGAGTGGATATCTAAAGAAATAGGACACAGATCAATAGAATTATAGTTTCTAGTAATGGGCTAAATAAAATAACTTGATCTTTTTGTAAAAATAGAGCTCTTTTGTTTATCTGGTTTGCCAGTTTAATCTCCCACTATACAATCTCCCTCTGAGAAAAAGACCAAATATATCTGCCCCCTTCAGCTTGAGTTTGTATTGTGGCCATTAGATAAATGTTAATTCATTGCAATGGGCTTTATTACTAAAATATAATTCCACTGTTTTGACCCTGATTAGGAAGTTTGGGGACAGGGCTTATGATGCAGCAGATGATACAAGTGTACATGCTTAAAATGCATGCCCACCCCTCTTGCAAAAACTGAATATGTGACAGAACACCCCCCAAAGGCTAGCTCGGCATTACTTACATTTAGTTAAGAAGCACCCAGGCTGAGTAATACTCCTTACAAACCCATCCAGCTACGTGGCTCCCAGATACATTCTGGTAACGATCGTCAGTCACTGCCGTGGCAGCGACGCCATGGCCAATGGCTAACGGCCATTACTAAATGAGGCTCTGCTACTGCTGCTTGTGCACGTAAAGGGCATGTGCAGCAGCGGAGGCGTGGACAAAGCAGCGCTGGATTGTGGGTTTGTAAGGAGCATTATTCAGCCTGGGAGCATCTTTACTAGATGTAAGTAACAGAGCTAGCTTTTGGAGGGGTGTTCTTTCACATAATCAATTTTTTTTTTTTAAGAGGGGTGGACATGCTCTTTAAACCTGAAACTTTTGTGCAGACCAGTGGTACTCCTGGATGTCACAGCTCACATTACTAGCAGAAGAAAACACCTTTTGTATTGCTGTAACTTTGGATAGACTGCAGCTAGAAGCATGATCCTAGAGTCATTTTAAAGGTAGTGTGTTCTTTTAAATACAGGCCATTTGTGTGGAGAACACAGTTCTCCTTTAATTTAATTTCAGTATAGTCAAGTACCATATATACTAGAGAATAAGCCGACCTCTATTATAAGCCGAGGTACCTATTTTTGCCTTTAAAATCATAAAAACCATGATTGACTTGAGTATAAGCCAAGGTTTGAAATTATGACCACTACTGCCTTCTGATTCTGCCAGCAGAATTTCCATACAGTAGTCCCAAACAGTAATAGCCAAATCCAGTATGGCTATTACTGTATGGGAAATCTGCTGTCCATTTAAAGGGCAACTAAAGCCTCAAAAAAATACAGAATCAGAAGACAATATTTTTAACAATAGATACAACTACAACTCCCAGCATGCTATAGTTGCTAGGAGTTGTAATTTTCAAACATCTGCAGTGGCAAGGATTTGGGGGTTACTGTGTGGGATTACTGAACCATTTTGCTGTTTTAGAAGACTTGGATTTTTTAGACTTCAATAATGTAGAGGTCCACATACCTGTTCTAGGTATAGCTGAACCTCAATAAGTGGTAGGTTGGCATTACCATTACTAAATAATCCACATACCATTACGGTCAGAAGGATTATTCTTTTTTTGTTTTTTGGTTTACAAGGACCAATGAAAATTGGATGTCTCATGTTTCTATGCAGACACTTGCCTTGGTCTGCTCATGCAGGTGCAGGAAGCGTTTGTTTTTGTTACTTTGTTCTATTACAGATTGTTACTTTGCTGGCTGGCTCTGACCTCAGCCTGTAAAATAGCAATTCTGCAATGAATAATCCCTGCCTTTAAAGGGCATGTCCAACAATGAATTGAAATTTAACAGGTAGGTGCAGGACCACCCTAAACCCCAGTAACGTTTTAATTACCATATCCAAGGGTGCAGCCAAACATACTTTTACAGGACCCAGTCCCTTGTCGATCTGCAGCGCTTCCACTCTCTGCTTCCTGGTTGCAGATTCCAGTCAAAGGCACACAAGTGACGTCACGCCCAATTGCTGATAACCTCACTGCTACTGTTCTTGCTCGAAAAGAGCTTGCAACTGCAGCAGGAGGCAGCAAAGAACTAGGTCTTGTTAGTGTGTTTAGCTGCATCTTTGAGAAAGGAAAGTTAAATGTAACTGGTCCTGCAGCTATATGTAAAATGTATGGGTGTACATGTACAAGTCTCTCCGGCATTAGCTGTGTTTTTACCCAGTAATCTCTGCAAAAAGCTACCCAGGCACTATAAGAGTTAAAGGAATAGTTCACTCGAAATTGAACTATTACTTTAATGTATTAATTGAAGACCGGAAGACCCGACAGGTCCCGACCACTTCTCGATTCTAATCAACTATAGCACGCATGTGCGATAATGCTTGCTATAGTTGATTAGAACCAGGAAGTGGTCTGGATTTTTCAGTGCTGGGTTCCAGTTAAACCCAGCAAGTGTGGGTTATTACTGACAGCTCTCACTTCTTCAGAGACAGGAACAAAAGCTTTTTTATTATTCACAAACTGTAACGCTGCTGCCAGACTCATACCCACAGTCCTTTCTACCTTAACCCTATCCACAGCATGCAAAGCAGGTAACCTCAGCCAAGAAATTACCACCAACTTTTTATGTAACATGTATGACCCTTTGTCCATCGCAATAAAGCTCAGCTCTGCATGTAATGATCAGTTCTGTGTGCTGGTTTGCAGCAATAGCTAACTCAGTGGTACAGTAAGTGTGATGCACAAGGTTCTTTTTTATGAAATGTAGTTCAGAGATGACTTTAGAACTAGCTGAAATACGTGATTTACATTCATTTGCTTTCCTAGTTAGTACATGTGCATTATTTCCAAACCTATATAATGCATTCACTAAAATAATGTGTTTTGTTTAACAAAGAAGAATAAACAATAACATACTGACTTTCTTTATGTTTCCAATCTACTCAAATGCAATGCTGAAAGTGAAAAAGATATTGTATTTAGCTTACTTTGCGGTTATCGCTCAATGAAAAAAAATTAAACAAACAAAAAAAATTACGTTTACAGATAAAGGAAAAAATAGGTGATTCTTTAAAACGACAAGGCTGTGCTACAGCGAATGCAGTTAACTACCGTATGCAATCTGCAAAAAAACATCTTGCAAAAGTGATGGTGAATCTTGGCACTCACAGATGTTTGCAAACTACGATTCCCAGCATGCCTTGGTGGAATGCTAGCAAGTCATGCTTGGAGTTATAGTTTCTAAACCAGCTGGAGTGCCACGGTTTGACATCACAGCACCTACACAATATCTGTTGTTAGCAAATTAAATTAATCCTTGCTATTTAGATTATACAAACAAAAGACAGGAATCTGCCATTTCTATTCAGTAGTGACAAACTAAACTGCAAGAGTCCTAACTTTTGTAGTCAAGATGCTGCAAAGTGGAATGTAACACTATGTGGGGGCCACGTTGTGTATTTCTCGCACACCATTTTATGCAATAAAATCAACAAACTACAAATATCGGTGAGTGGTGACCTGTAGGGCACGTATCGATCTGCACCAAGCAGGCTTCCGTAATCCAAGTCAAAATCGCCGGCCCCATCCATCTCCGGCATCCCGCAGACTTTCTGTTCAGACTCCGACTTGTCTTGATTACCGCCCTCTTTCTGAACTTCCAGACCCCCCTCTTCTTCCGTTCCCTCGGGCGCCTGCATCTCTCCCTGTTAATACTAACCTTCCGCTTCCTGCACACAGGAAGGACCCACTGACTGCACTCCTGACACTAAGCCAACATGCGAAGAGCCTGCTTGGGTGGGGGCCGGAAGTGCAGCTGGTTTAGACAGGAAATGTGAGCGCGCACTAGGCAGGAGATCTGATTAACTCAGACGTTGGGGCTTAGGAGTGTCAGCATGAGGAACGAGCACAGCGCAGGACCACCAAACGTCAATTATAATGAACTATAGGGTTCTTTAATAACAGGCGCGCTGTGTGTATGTGTGACTTGGAAATCAGGTGTCTTAACTGCAATAGATCATTGGAAGATTGGGTGTTCCAAATGATGCTCTTGAGCCCTTTAATTACATCAGGGCAGCACGGTGGCTCAGTGGTTAGCACTGATGCCATGCAGCGCAGCGCTGAGGTCCTAAGTTCAATTCCACCCTTGGACACATCTGCAAGGAGTTTGTATGTTCTCCCCGTGCTTGCGTGGGTTTCCCCCACAATTATAAAGTGCGTGGGTTTCCTTTGGGCACTCCGGTTTCCCCCACAATCATAAAGACATACAGATAGGTTGTTTGTGTACATAAAGTGATTAGATTGTAAGCTCTTCAGGGCAGGGCCTGATGTGAATTGTGCAAATAATTGTAAAGCGCTGCGGAATATGTAGCACTATATAAGAAATAAAAATACATCAGTCTCCATTATTAAACCTTATTGATTATCATTCTGTAATGCTAGCCATACACTGCCTTGACATTATAGTGGAATCTATTGTAATGTCGAGTGGAGTGGCAGTTTTACCTGCCGACGTAGAAATTATGTAGAAATGATGCATAAATATTGAGTGGTAAGTTTGTTGTGTATGGCTAGCTTAACTTTGCTATCATAAGTTTTTGGTCTAGCAATACAGATGTTTAGGTCTAGCCCCACTAGTCTCTAGGGTTTTTGCCACCTGAACAGTAAATAGAAGGTAACTGGCGGCTGGTCCTAAAAAAAAAAAAAAATTCTAGTGGTGCTACTGGTCAGGTAAAAATTCAGTCTTTATTATCCCATAACTTCACATCACATATAAGAAAACAGCATAAAAAATGGCCTTATGTGTTTCGGACTTGTCTACGTCCTTAGGCATAATGCATATGACTAAGGACACGTATATGTCTGAAACGCGTAAGGCCATTGTTTATCCTACTTTCTTATTTTGAGTTTGGGATCTGATCTGGAAAATCAACCAACAACCCATAGGTGCGTTTGTCCAGGGTTTGGGATCCGATCTAGCGAATCAACCAACACCCCACAGGTGCATTCAGCCGAGGGTTGGGATTCAATCTGGCGAATCAACCAATATCCCACAGGTGCATTTGGCATGGGGTTGGGATCCAATCTGGTGAATCAGCCAACACCCCACAGGTGCATTCAGCTGAGGGTTGGAATCCAGTCTGGCAAATCAACCAACACCCATTAGGTGCATTCGGCCAGGGTTTGGGATCCGATCTAGCAAATCAACCAACACCCCATAGGTGCATTAAGCTGTATTTGGCTGGAGTGTGTGATACGATCTGACGAATCAACCAACAACCCACAGGTGCGTTCGGTCACGATATATACAGACAGACACATACAGACACATAAAGATAGACAGATACAGTCAGACACAGACATACAGATACACAGACAGACACACGCAGACAGACACACCCTCTCTTCCCCCACGGGTCTTAGCACTTTACAATTTGGCCCTTACCCATCCCACTTACACACACGTGCAACTAATCCCTTCCCCCCATTACCCACACACAAACTCACCCACCCCCTTTACTACCCACACCTCATCTACTCAGCAGAAAAAGAAATTCCTGCCCCCAGACTGCACTGATAGACAAAGAGCTGCTCACAACCCTGCAAAACACAGAGTAAACTAGGGAATCCACTGCATATACATCATAAAGAATCCTGCACCAGGGATGATGTTGTGCCTAAACTAAAAAGTTACGCTTTGTCTAAAAGCGCCTCACCTCTCGCAGGGATCCCATTTCTGCATCTCTTCTTGCACCTGAACCGACGACTGCTACTAATATCCAACGATCCTGTAATTTGCAGCCAATAGGTTGGACAGTGCTGGGACTGCTCTTTCCCATTAGGCTCCGCGACTGCTGCAGTTCCGTAAGTGACGTAAGACTATGCACAGGCATAGTCTTACATCACTTATGCCACCAGAGCTCAATGATTGGTCCCATGAAGCTCCGGTCGTGTATGTTACACAACACATACGCGACTGGAGGAGCCGCCATCAAAGAGCTGCATTACTAGTGCAAAATAAAAACCAGACCAAAGAATGCCGTCTTTGTGGAAATCCCTGAGGACACGCCATGAGCAATCTTTTCAGATTGCTTCATGGTAGGAGCGGCCTCGATTGTAAGCTCCTCAGGGCAGGGTGCGATGTGAATGCAGCTATCCCACCCCTTCTGGTAGTCGCAGGAGTCTCCCATATTCTGGGGTGGACATCCCCGAAAGACCATCCCAAACTCCAGCAACTGCAAGCAGCAGTATCCTCCGCCCGGAACGCCCCTAACTCCTCCATCCCCTAAATGACAGAGACACCGCATGTTCCCAATGTGCCCAGAAGCAACATTTGGCATGATGGGATATTTCCTGGCCATCCCTCTGGGCAGCAATAACATAATGGGTAGCTCCCGCCTCCTCCAATCAGAAGAAACAGACTGAACTGAAGACTATAAATGGCTCCTCCTCGGGGTAGTCTGTTTCTTCTGTCTCCAAAGATCAACATGTGTGTGTGTGTGCCTTGCGCCCGCACCTTTCCGGCCTCTGTCTGCTTCTCCTCTGGCCGATGTCCTGACTGTTGTGATCGCCGAGCGCGTTCTCAAGCAGGAACCACTTTTTTTTTGCGCGCACGCCGTGACGTCGGCGCGTATGCGTCTGACGTCACAGGTAGGCGCCGGATGTATTTCTTCGGCGTTCTGAGCCGGCCGAATTTGCCTAAGGCTGCGGATAGCTGCAAAGCCCCTTATCATGGAGGTCTAAATCACCTAGAAAGTGGTAAGAAGAAAGGTTTCTTTTATTTCTGAGAAGCTAACTTAATACTGTTTTTTCTAATACCTGTAGCTTATTTACTAAGCTCTGTATTTCTGTTTCAGCCATGGGAAGAAGAGAGCTAGAATCTCCTCATCTGATGAACAGGAAGCTCCCATGTGTCAGGCTTGTACTAATCCTGCATTTAAAGACAAACGCTTATGTGCTGTGTGCATTAAACAGTTTTTTAAAGGGGAAGTGGAACCTGTTCAAGGTAATCAACCTTTTGAGGTACAGTCAGTGCAACCATCGGATATTTTGGGTTGGATCACTCAAGCGGTGGCGCAAGGATTTAAGGAAGGCCAACCATCTGCCTCTAAAGCTGCTATAGTTGCGGATTCCCAGCCTGACACAGACAAACATTCCTCTTGGTCAGAATCGTCATCCGATGACGAAACTGAGGAATCAGGATTTGATTTAAGACAAATCCCGTCTTTAATTAAGTCAATTCGACATACTTTAAAAATCACTGATGACAAACAACCGTCTACTTCGGTACTTTTTCAAAAGAAGAAAAATAATTATTTTCCTATTCATCCTGAGGTTGCTGATTTCGTTTCTTCGGAATGGCAAAGAATGTCAAGGAGAGTCCCTATAGAAAGCAAATTTGAAAAATTATATCCTTATCAACCAGATAAGGTAGCTTAGTGGACGCCCCAGTAGCTCGTCTCTCAAAGCCAACAGCATTATCGATTGATGCTTCAGCATTACGCCATCCCATGGACAGGCGTATAGAGTCTGATTTGAAGAAGAGTTATATTACGGGCGGAGCAGGGTGTAAGGCTGCTGCATCACTAGTGTCAGTATCTAAATGTCTTTCATTATGGACAGACAAGTTGGAAGAATCCTTAAGAAACGGAGTTGATAGAGACTCTATTATTCGCACTATTCCAAGGTTCAAGTTAGCCACAAATTTTTCTTTGGAATCTTCTGCAAATCTAGTGACGCTTTCGGCCAGAGAAATGGCCTTATCGGTTTCTTCTAGACGAGCCCTGTGGCTCAGAACGTGGTTTGCTGACACCCCTTCCAAAAACACCATTTTTTTGCCACCAAAGTTCCATTGGCAAGAGAGAAGGCTCAAACATTAAGAGCTTATGTTCAGGATTTATTGAGAAAACGTGCAGTGATTCAAATTCCAGAGAGTCAGCATCGAAAGGGATTCTATTCTCAACTATTTTTAGTCACAAAAGCAACTGGGGATTTTCGCCCAATCTTAGATCTAAGGAGATTAAACCGATTCATTCTTTGCAGACGGTTCAAGATGGAGACTCTTCAGAGAGTTCGTGCAGCTATAACTCCAGGGGATTGGTTATGCACCATAGATTTAAAGGACGCCTACCTCCATATACCGATAGCAGAGGAACATCAAAAGTTTCTAAGATTTACTCTAGAAGGTCGGCATTATCAATTTCGGAGTCTTCCCTTCGGTCTTTCCACATCCCCCAGAACCTTCTCAAAAGTGTTGGTGGTTTTAGTAGCGAAACTAAGACAGTTGGGGTAGAAATTTACGCTTACTTGGACGATCTACTAATAGTAGCAAGATCAGAGATCCAGCTTGTTCAGGACAGGGATCGAGTGCTATCTTTCCTACAGAAGTTCGGTTGGATAGTAAATTTCAAGAAAAGCCTCTAATTAATTTTTGTTTCCCTCCCTTATGATTGCTTGGGTACTTACCCATTATGTTATTGCTGCACAGGGATGGCCAGGAAAATAGAAACTCATATCAACTTACCGAGAGTTTCTTTTCCTGGCCATCCCTCTGGGCAGCAACCCTTCCCTCTTTTCTTTCTTCCTCCTGTTTTTCCTTTAGAAGCTTTGAAACTAACTACACCAAGGAGGAGGAGGAGGAGCCATTTATAGTCTTCAGTTCAGTCTGTTTCTTCTGATTGGAGGAGGCGGGAGCTACCCATTATGTTATTGCTGCCCAGAGGGATGGCCAGGAAAAGAAACTCTCGGTAAGTTGATATGAGTTTCTATTATAACTGACAAAGATAGTTTGGGCATAAATCAACGCAGAGCTGTAAACACCATGCCGGTTTTATTATGAACGCGTGTGCTACATGTTTGTAGCACACGTGTTCATAATAAAACCAGCATGTTGTTCATAGGTTCAGCTGTGTTGCAGGGGCGTGTTTAGGGGGGGGGGGATTACTGGTGCCTAGAATCCCCCTTTCTGCCTGCCCAGTGCTGTCTGCTACTCTAATCCTGGTGTCCATAGACTGTTACATAAATTGTTACATTGTTAATTTAGCTGTGAGTGAGAAGCAGTATTTGTATGTTTAAAAATGTATCCAGTCTTCCCTGTGATTGACAGCAGCATAGAGATCTGTATCAAGATAAAGATAAAACAGGTCCCGATACCGTCAAAATTCAACAAATTCTGTCAGATCCATCGTCAGTGTCACGACTGACTTTAAAAGACACCAATGGTAAAGTAGTGCAAATGTGAATTTCCCATCCTGACCGTTCACCGCTAAAGAGTGCCACAGCAAATGTCTCCTATGGACCACAGCACAGTGTTCATCAACGTCGTCAAAATCACCTCACATTTTTCGGCCTGACCGAATATACTTTATAACAAAAGTAAAGGGAATATCTGTATTGGCCAACTGTGATGATAATCATGGCAATTAGAGAATATATAATATTATTATATGATCCATATATAAAGAATACATGAAACTTGATCAGTGGTTACCCATTTAGGAATCCCCCCCTTGAAAATCCTGCACTTGTCACTGTGTTGATTTATGCCAAAACTATCTTTGTCATTTATATATACTGTATCCGGTAAAGTGGAAAATCGTTGGTGAGGCATATACTATTTCTGTGCTTAATTTTCGTGGATACCCAGACCTATATACCCTAAAGTTTGGCAGGATGGGATGTCTCTGTGAATGGATTAAACAGCATAACAGACTGCATAAGTTTTAGTGAAACTGTTTAGGGATTGCCAGATTAGGCAAAGAATGCCTTTTTTTTTTAAAATTCTAAACAACTCTGCTGAGAATTCCTATCTGCTTTACCTATATGTATCATTATAGCAGTTATATAAATGTGCCAATATCAACACAAATCAAAATGCATATTCATGCTATATTTTTAGCACACATCAATTGTTCATACACTGGAAAGGGCAATTTGCCAGATATGTGTAAGCGCAAGCTTCCCTGGTAACCTGAGGAAAGGGACAAGTTGTTCCCCAAAACATCATCAGGGATTCAATAAAAGTTATTATCATTAAAGGGTCACTATACTTGCTAAAACAACTTTTCATTATCTGAAACCACAATTTAAAAGAATTAAAATGGTGATACTTACATATTTATCTGTGCTTGTTTTGTCATTAAATTATTAATGTTTAGTGAGTGCTCCTAATTGCCACCATCCACCATCCCTTACTCACTGCCTTCTTTTAGCGTCTGTGACACTTATAAGTTCTGCACAGCCTCACCGTGGACACTGCTCTGCTTACACATCTCCCTCCCCCTACCTTCTTTTCTCTGTTGATTCTCATAATTGTTGCAGAAAGTGTGCTGACAGACAGCTAAAGATCTGAAGTTCCTGGCATCTTGGATTATGCTTGCAGTGTATATAGCTCCGCCCCCGAGATTTCCTGCCTCTCCTTCTGTTGTGTGTCAGAGAAAGCGAGTCCCGTTGCGCACTGAAATGTGTGCGCGTGACATCAGCAGGCCGCAGCGGCACAACGGGCCGCGCTTTCTCTGATACACAACAGAAGGAAAGGAATCCAAGATGCCAGGAACTTCAGATCTTCACAGGTAGGCTCAGGAGGGCCCTAGGAAAAAAAAAGGAACAGATTACTTAAAGCTGCAGCTTCCAAATCAAATAGAATGCTACCAACATATAGGTGAACACAGTTTGGAACTGGGAGAGCTCACAATGCTTGCACATTGCGTCTGTCATTCCATATTGGAATATGGCCAAACTGAAAATCACATACAGTTTTTTGAGCCACTAATACCCAGTATAAATTATGTGGATAACTGTACTGTACAAAAATATCACTGACATTTCTCCTAAAATAATAAATTATTGGAACAGAGGCAACATGCCTCATACAATTAGAGCAATAGGTATTGCTATACTGTAAAAATTGCATAAACGATGATTGCACTGAATCATCCTTTTTCTTTACTTTCTCCTCCCAGTCTGCACCAATTCCCAACAGTACTTTCTCGTTGACCTTACATTGGACTCCCCTTGTTATCATTTTATTTTTAAATTTTTTTTCTTGTTCATATTTCTTCTTCCTTGTACATCTTTTTTATTGTTTGCCCCCCCTCATCTTAGCACCACAGATCTTGTCCATTCTTTGTGTTAAAAAATAAGAGAGTAGTGAGGTTTAGCCCTCAAAATCTTGTCAACTAAATAAACCGTTAGTCCACAGAAAAAGTATCACAGTACTCTTATTTGTTAACATCTATATATTGGACTAATATGGCACTACAATCATTTTCTATGTCCATTCTTATGCCCCCCCCAACAATTTAGAGAGAGTGTGATACTAATAAAAATATGCACAGTCTTGAAAAAATTGTAGGGTGGAGACCCTGAATTTTACATAGTAACATAGTAACATAGTAACAAAGTAATTAAGGTTGAATAAAGACATTCGTCCATCAAGTCCAACCTATTCCCTTTTTTTTTTTTTAACCCTACCTAACAGTTGATCCAGAGGAAGGCAAAAAACCCCAGCTAAAAAAGGGGGGAAAAAATTCCTTCCTGACTTTGGCTTGCCTTGAGTTTTAAAAGAAACCGTTATATCATTAAACAAAATATTGGGTAATGAGTTCATACAAGGAATTCGTATAGTATAGTATTTGAGGTTGAATAAAGACATATGTCCATCCAGTCCAACCCATCTACCAATATCCTCATTTCCTGCCTAACTGTTGATCCAGAGGAAGGCAAAAAAAACCACCAAATTTATGAAGGGGGAAAAAAAATTCCTTCCTGACTCCAAGTGGCAATCGGAAATTTCCCTGAATTAAAATTATTCTCTAAAATTCAGTAATATTCCTGTATATGTTTTTGATTATTTAATATGGTGCATTAGACGGATATCCTAATAGAAACGAACATTCTTTTTAAATATTTATGTCCCTAGCATACAGTTATTTCAGGGAAATATGACATGGCCTTTGAGCAAAAAGAGATTAATTTTACCAGTTTCTGCAGATATCAGTTTTATTACAAAAGTTTACAAATTTAACAAAATACAAAAGATTGTTTATTTCTGCAACTCTATAATGCTTGAAATTGTAATGAGTATAAAAATATTTTACAAATCTTCTCTTTAAATTCCCTACTGCTTATGTGACATTCTAAGCATTATTCCAAAAAAATAGGACTGCTTCTAAAACAGTAAGGTTTTGGAAAACCAAAACATTGCAAAATGCAATCAACAATAATTTGAAATGTAAGCTCTTTCCATTTGTTATAGCAGTGGTGCCCAACACGTGGCCTGTATAGTGGTAGGTGTAGTGGTGCCTGGAATATGTTTATATATTGCATGACTAGAAAACCAAGGCTGAGAGGTCTCATTACTAATACAATGGATCCAAGAGGTACATAAATTAACTATCCCACTCAAAGTGATTGGACTATTGAATTTATCTGAGAGAAGATCCTGGGCATGGATGAGTTGTGTAAATGTTGGATGGAATTTAGCATTTCAATTACTCTATCATCATATTGAGGCCTATATATTTATACCAAATCCTAATAAATTAGCCAACCATTACTTTACCTACATATAGAAGTCTCCACAAAGAAAGCACAGGGTTCTTGTAAAAATTCAGTTAAGATGCCCTTTAAACTGTGGTCTATTACATTTTTTTGTATTTTAATGTTTCACATTGTGTGAAGGGATAAATTGGGTTTGCTTTAATGTTTTCTAAAAAAACAAATATCCATTACTTAGCAAAGGAAAGAAACAAACTATATACAATATTATTGTATTTTATTTAAAATATATATGGAATAAAAGCTTTTCTGTGAACAGGATAAGAATCAAATTTGTCATGATAGAACTCATGACATAAAATTGCAGCTAATGCTTGGTTACAGAAAACATAAATAACTACCAGCCACCATGTTATGCTTGAAAATCCAAAAACAATTGCTATAGATGTATATATCAAAAGCTCTGCAAAGTAGTGGGGGCAGGATACTTTCTCAAACCAGTGTCCAGAAGGCACAGCATGGTTAAGGTGTGCAACTTCACCTGAAATATATATAAAACAAAGTTAATTGAGAACAATACAATTATCAAGAGGAACAAACATGCCATTGAATAATAGTAGCATCATTTACACAGTACTTAGGACTCAAAGACCCTCTGACAGTCTGTACAGCGACTATTGTAATAATGAGACATTAAGGGTTATTCAATAAAAGTTCTTATCTTTTAAAATGGTGTTAATTTTGCCCCAACCAATCAGATGTTAGCTTTCAAATGTTAAATAACATCTGATTGGTTGGAGCAAAATTAGCACGATTTTTAATGATAAGAACTTTTATTGAATCTCCCTGATTATTTCTACACCCATTCTCACTTACTATTGCAGATCTCTGTAGTAGAAGATTACCCCTTTTAGGCAATTGTGAGTAGAAATAAAAATGTAAAGTAAAACTGTATTTGCTCACTATAAAAAGTCAGTGGGCAAAAGAGTTTGAGAAACACTTCTCCCAATTAATCCCAATAAGTTTTAACTTTATCTTCGTGTGGTTTGGAAAGATTCTCATTCTTGTGACCATAATAATACTAAATCCCCTTATTTACAATGTATAAAAGTGCACAGATATTATGATATTGTGTGGTGCCTAGGAATGGGCATGGATTGATTATCTTTTTATTTGTTTAAATGGGAGGTAGACGTAATGCCTCCTTCCAAATTTATCTTATTTATAAAAACTTGGTTTGGACATTTTACTTGCTCTTAAAATAAAAGTTGGGGTTCCTACCTCATGTTGGGAGCAATACTAGCAGTACTACATTTAGTAACTGGGCTCCTTATGTCACTTTGCCCTTAGTACACATCAGTGGTCCCTCGGGCCACCATTTTTATTAGTCTATCGGCGTGATTTAGAGGGACCACTGGATATAAGCAGTCAAGTATTCTTTACACAAAGTTATTTTGTGCATTCAAAGACTTTCTGTATCCAAAGAAGCTGGCAACCCACAGGCAGGAACAATGTGAGGTGCACCCCCTGGAAACCGTGCCACACCAGGTAAGTAAAAGTATAGGTGAATTAAGGGGAGGCACACTCTGCATACAATGAATCAAGTGTTCATTTATTACTTGGCTGAAAACACGCCCAAAACACACAACGTTTCGGGGAGACTAGGCCCCCTACCTCAGGTAGTAAGGGGGCCTAGTCTCCCCGAAATGTTGTTTGTTTTTGTAATAAATGGACACTTGATTCATTGTATGCAGAGTGTGCCTCCCCTTAATTACCCTAAATTCAAAGACATTCATCTAAACCTGGAAAAGAACACCTTTCTAACTTAGTGGGCATGTGCAGGATTGAGGTAAAATTTTATAAATAGGTTCAGCACCCCCTCAAACCTTATTTTCACATTATTAGTTTGTATAAAAGATGCTCCAGAAGAGACTTACCTGACTAGGTCCCTCTCTGCTCTGCTGCGCTACTCCTCTTCTTTGTTACTTTCTGGTCGTCGCTGTCATTCAAGAAGCGACGTACTCCCAATTACCTGACAGCCTGGACCAGGAAGCACCTCACTGCTGATGCTTGTGCTCGAAAGAAGCAGCAGAAGGCAGTGAGGGACTGGGTCAGGCCTCTTCAGAGGCCTCCCTTAATACTTTCTCCCATTTTGGTCTGGCCCTGTCCCCTTCACAAACTAGCATTTCCAGAAATGGGAGGACACTTTGCAAAAAGCATGTTATGACATTAGAAGTGCATCCTATTAGTGTCAATGAGGAGGGGGCAGGTCCTGAAAGCAGCGTCGAGGGCACCTAGAATGCAAGAACCAAATCTACCAGCAGTTACACTCGGGTTTTGGTCCACACCCTGGGTACAGGATAAAGGGTATGACCACCCTTTAGAAAAAGAAATTAATATATTATGCAGGACCCCCAAAACCTCAATTTTGGTTAAACTTTTGAAATATGCTCCCAGCATGAGAAATTACATTCACAAGTCCACAAACCACCGCCGCTTGCTCCATCCACACTGCTGCAGCTACGTTCCTTTTCCTTTCACAAGCAGCAGTGGAGGCACATCCGGTAATGGCCGTGACTAACGGTCTTACCACGAAGTAGAAGGGAGCCACGGCGGCGGATTGTGGAAGTTGTAATTATAATATTTCCCGCTGGTAGCATATTTTAAAAGTTTAATCAAAACATAACTGTATAACATACTATATAATCTTTAAGAGAGGGGGTTCCCACTTCTCCTCTAAGCTTTCACCTTGATGCCTTTTAACCAGCTTCAGGAAGGTCTACACGGACTTTTCCAATAATGGAAATCAACTGATATTATTCATGTTTATTTTTTCCCTCATTGTGTATACATTACAATACATAAGTTTTATTTTACACACCTGTCCCATGCTCTATACCCAAATTGTTAAATAGTGCCCAAGGAGAGGGCCTAAAATACTGACAGGGAAATTCAATAAAAGTACTTATCGTTAAAAATGGTGGTAGTTTTGCCAACCAATCAGATCTTATTTAACATTTGAAAACTAACATCTGATAGTTTGGGGAGAAAATTGGCACCATTTTTAAAAATAAGAACTTTTACATCTACCTGTATGTCCTCACCCCTGGGTACTTTACCAATCAGCTGTTATGCATACACGAAGTTTCCATCGCTGGTCTGCTCCTAGCATTTTAGGTCCTCACCCTGGGTACTATCGAGGTATGGACTGGGGGAAGAGGCGAGTATAAACCTATTCTGTTAGAGGGTGCAGGGCATTCAACTGGTTATGTCCTCAGTGGAGGGTAGAAGAGATAGAAACTTAGAGCCTATGTTGTTGTGGGCAGTGGCCAAATGGATATTTACTTTGGACACTAGAATCCCCAAGGGGCTTAATAGCGTTTTTGATATTTCTGGATATGTAGGGTTATGTTAAAGGTTATATGTTTTGCATTTCCCTTTTATTTTGTTATTATTTAAATTTTTTTTTATTATTTACTACGCATACCTTATATAGTTCTGCGCCTGACAGCCACGACCAGGAAGTAAAGCGGCTGTTGGCGCAGAAGGATCAGGGGGCGGCACCTAGACAGCGAGCGACTGGGTTAAGTAAGAAAGTTCAGGAGCGTCTTTAAAAGATTTGAATATCGCAAAAGTGGGGTTTGGGGGGGGTAATCTACAGTTTGGAAAAAAAAATTTTTTGAGTGCACTTGCCCTTTTGGGTCTGTGTATTTGTACTAAAGATGTTTCAATAAAGTTGCAAAGTTTTTATCTATGATGGAGGTTACAGTGTGCACGTTCCTTTTGTGTTATTTATTTTGGTGAGTAGAATTGTCCTTTAAATAGATTTTAGATTTGTAAAAACTGATAATCCCACCTGATGAATTTTTCCTTAAATCTGCAAGAATGGAATGACATCTAAACTGATGAACAGAAGACCAGATATAGATAAGCAGCCCAAGGATATGGTACCAGCAGATCTGAGATAGAAAATCATCCAGAGACAATCCTGGCAATATAAAATAAATGTTATCACCCCCATTTACCATTTTTTACTGGAAGATCTATAGGCTCTATTTAGTGAAGTCTGCATGGAGGAACAGCATTTAACTACATACAGTATATAGCTAAAAGTGAAAGAGGTGTAAGTTTAGGATACATGCAACTCTACACTAAATGTATACACAAATAATTTCTTCAGAAAAAGATCTACTGCTAAGACATACTTCATACAGAATCAAAATTATTTTTCTTTGGTAATAAAAAAGGGGGAGAAATAAAATGAGTGTATACATATTAGCAATACATTAAACCATTAAAGCCACCCCTTCGTTCTTACATTTTAAAGAACCAGTAATTCCTAAGATTAATCATTTACCCTTACTCTAGGATTCTAATAGGGTAGGAAAAATCAAATACTTACCATATATATATATTTCTCACAACTCCTTGACAAACCATGTACAAATAATGCAAGTGATGTTTCATCTTTTAATTGCTGGAGATTGTGTGGGTAATCTACACACCCATTATGAATTACTATGGGGCCCACCTGTAAGACAGCATGTTACTACATAGTAGCGTGCAGACTGTAAACAGGAAGTTAGCTACCAAGAATGAAGGAGACTTGTCTGTGACCCCATACTCTGATTAGACAGGAAGAGGAGGTAGTACTAAAGAGGTAGTGTCAAAAAATAGAGTCACACAGAGCATTGGAGTTATACACTAACTCTGCCCAGGCCGATGACAGCATAAGGAATAAATCAAGGTGAGAGATACCCTAGCAAATAACAGTGAGTTCTTGTTCTGGGATTGTAAGAGAGGGGTGTCCATTTTGGATTTCTATTTATTCAAGGCACCATGTGAATTGTGGTTCATTTTACAAAAACTACTAAAAAACCTTGTAGATAACAATGGATAATGTATCCCCTACATTTTAAGAACATGTAAACTGTGGCAAATAATTTTTTAACCAATCACACAGTAATTAGGATTAATTACCACCAATCTTAAATCTGCTTTTTTCCCTTCTCTGACCTTCTTATTCCTTTTTTTTTAACTCTGGGGTTTTAAATTTTTAAAGAGGGCGGGGCACATCCGCATTTTCCCAATCGACCTCCAGAAAGGACAAGCAACTTTTAACGAGATTAAAAGATTGACCCAAGCCAATATAACATACCCTGCACAAGCAAACAGTAGAGTATGCTTGTTTGATAACCCGACTGAGGCCTGCCTTTGGCTCGACTCTCGTTAGACTGGTGACTGGTATGTATATGTGACCAACAGCCAGGTAAGAGACGACTGATACTGACGGGACTCCTTCAACTCCCCTACCAATACTCGCACTTTCTATAAAACTGTACCAACCCGAAACAGTAATATCCCAATACAGAACATATGCCATTATGCACTTTGAAATAGTTGAGGGTTTATCCACAAAGAAAACCCCCCCCCCCCCCCCCCCCCCCCGTGCCCCACATATCCACCCTTATGCTACGATCATATATACCGGGACTGTGCAGCCACCTGTTTGCAAAATGAAAACCCTTTGCTACATTAGCCTGTTATCGCCTTATGTTAACTTTTTGCTTTCCTAATGATACAACACTCCTTTTGATGCTCACTGTCTGAGAAAAGAGCCTTACTGCATCCCCAAGTAGCGCTTTATAAACAAACTATGTATGCATACACACATACAAGTATGCGATCCACTGCCACTACTCCTTTCTACTTCCTGGTAATGGCAGACAGTGACGTCATGGTTAATGGCTGACGCCCATTACCAAACAAGCCTCCGCTGCTGATGATCGTGCACGTAAAATGAATGCTGCAGCAACAGTGGAGGCGTGGACCAAGTAGATTGCAGACTTGTAAGGCTCTTTTTTCAGACTGTGAGCATCATAGCAACAGGTGAGTAAAACGAAACTGGGGTTTTGGGGGGTTCTCTCTAACAGGTTCAAATTTTGTACAAGGGGTGGACATGCCCTTTAAGCCATTTGTTGTTAAGACTTTTTAATTCTGCTCTGCGTTGTGATCTCTTTTCCAGTTGGCCAAATTATCAGGGGTAGGGGTAAGTGAAACTGCAATGTAAATAAACTACTTTATCATTCCCTTGGTACTACTGTTTACTAGGCTGAAGTAATGTCTAGGTCTTCATAAGTTAGATGTTCAGGGTTTCCAGAATTGGGTGATAATGTCTTTAAAATAAAATTTAAAGGGCATCTCACTCATAATATCCACTTCTGGGAATCCAGTTCTTTTGATGAACGGGAGGTAAATTAGCTGTGCGGGGGCCAAGAGAGAAGGTAAGAAACTTACCCGCTCGCTCCCCCAGCACGTAGTCTAACAGATGCGGGCGGATTCTGTATTCTATGCACATAGATTGCGCATGCGAATAGAAGACTACGCACCGGGGGAGCGAGCGAGCAAGTAAGTTTCTTACCTTCTCTCTTGGCTCCTGTTTGATCTATTGAAGAACGGGAGGTAAGGCACAGCTCCTTTACCTCCCGTTCTTCAATAGAACTGGATTCCCAGAAGTGGATATTATGAGTGGAGATACCCTTTAAGTAAAAAAAACAACACATTATATGTATACAATTAAATTCTTCTATTACATAATTTTATAGAATACATGAAATGCTTTATAAAAACACTCACCAGTCTTTCGATCCAAGGGGTAATGGCTGAAAACTGTTATCCCAAGGACAAAATAATAGCCCAAGCCAAAGCAATACTGAACTAGGTGAATGACACCTCTGGAGAAAACACTCACAAACACGCATTCTAGTAATCTCCGTAAACTGTGCAACCATAGGAGGGCAAGTGCCAGAACAGTTGAGAATTCTCTGCCTGTGTAGGGGACAGAATTCTGTAAATTATTTTCTAATAATAAATAAAATTTAAAATGATAACTAAAGAAACACCAATAGTGCGACGCACATAGCATACAATGTCCGTCGAGAGGATGAGGAGCGAGAGATCGGGTAAGTTTTGAATCTTCTCCCCTGGCTCCTGCAAGTTTTATTGAAGAACGGGAGGTAAGACACATCTCCCTTACCTCCTTCTTCAACAAAACTGAATGGGAAAATTTGATTTTACCAGTGAAGATACCATTAAAATTATTTTCCAATTAAAGCTGGGTACACACAGTAACGATAAAGCCCCGATACCGTCGGAGCTGAAGGTATCGGGGCTTTATCGTTATGTGTGTACGTTCGTATCCCTATAGAGGAGTCTAGCACGGCCGATGGAAACACACAATCACGAGCGTTCTCCTATGAAGTTCAGAGAGAGAACGCTCGGGACTGTGTATATGCAGATCTTTGAAAGATGGCAGACAGGATCTTGCAGATCCTGTCTGTCATCTTTCAGAAATCTGGACTGTGTGTATCTAGCTTAATACTCACCAAAGATTTGCTGTGAATCCCCACCAAGGCACTGAATGACTGTTCTTATCCACTGTGGAATACTGAACGTGTGTAACACTGAGCAAAGAAGAATCCAGAGCAAAAATCCATTCCAGATCAAAGAAACAAAGTAAAAATGAGAGAACCACCTGAGCAGAAAATAATTAACAATATTAACTAAATTGCAGGCTTTCCAAGAGCATTATCATTTCTTATGGCCCTACACACTTGCAATCACGGGTGTGTAAGGGATGAATAGCCTATAAGGCCAACTATCGGTAAGTGTATGGGCGCTTGGTCAGCCATAATGGACGTTCGGTCGGTCATCGTTGATGATCCCATGCCCGACAGAACGCCAATACACTTACCAGTAGTCGGTATACATTGTGCGACGCAGGTTCGGCACTATCGGTTGTACTTGTGTATGGAGCTTTAGTCTAGGGGCCTTATTTGTCAATAAACAGTCTCAATGAATCTATCTATTGCCTATCTAGGAAAGGGGGAAAAAACTGCATAGAAAAGCAAATGCCTTGGCGGTTGTATGTGTTATTTTGTCATTGGAACCCCCCAATTCACCACAAAGCATTGCATAAAACACAATACGAAACACATATAAAATTTACTGGGATATCACTCACTTTGTTCTGCTGCTCTGCATATACCTTCCATCAGCAGGTTTGTGTGAGTGTGGGGGAGTTTTCAGCCTCCAGATATGGAATAGCAACCTAGTTTGTATCTCTATACTACACAATCCCATGTAATCAATATAAAGGATATATAGATCAATATTATTATAATGGATCTCCTGGTTTGATCTGATCCCCTGTGTGCTTTTTATTTAATGGTAATTGCTGTGTCATAGCTGTTAAGAAAAAATGTACATTTATGAAAAGGACCCTGCAGGTAACCTTTTTATTTACTGTATCCTAGGCAACTACACTCATCCTATTCAGATTACCTGGTTTTTAGTTGGATCACTTTACCTTTTTGGGACATCAAAGTGTGTCAGCCAGTAGGGGCGCTGCAGCCCAGTTTTGGTTTTGCCGTATCGAATGAGATCGTTGAAGAGGGTGCCCACAACTGAGCATCTCTTTTCCCGGCTAATTAGAAAATGAATTAGCAGAGCAGCAAGAAACGCCACATCCAGGACAAGCCATAATATAGTAAGGAGAGTCACTCCTGGGGGAAGTAACCATACGGACACCATAATCACATAGAATCACCCATAGCAGTACAGTGAAAGCTAGTTCCCAGTTGGTGAAAGGAGGGGAAGAGCATTCATGACATGTGATTAGTCACATGGTGGGGCGGAGAGACTGCAGCTAAGGCATTTTACAGCCCCAGGAAGAGATCTAGTGTGAATTATCTGTTCACCAACATGTCATCTTCACTCAGCATTATGTTCAGTGCCCAGCAAACTGGTCCTCCACCTCCTATGCAAACTGGGGCGCCCACTGGACTTATGTCGACTCCCCCCGGGGCTAAAAACTCAAACAACACGTTAGTGGACGACTTGGAGTCTTCATTTGAGGTAAACTACAACATCTATAATCCTCCTACAGTTACAGAGGATCTCTGGTAAACTACAACACCCATAATCATTCTACAGTTACAGAGGATCTCTGGTAAACTACAACACCCATAATCATTCTACAGTTACAGAGGATCTCTGGTAAACTACAACACCCATAATCCTCCTACAGTTACAAAGGATCTCTGGTAAACTACAACACCTATAATCCTCCTACAGTTACAAAGGATCTCTGGTAAACTACAACACCCATAATCCGCCTACAGTTACAAAGGATCTCTGGTAAACTACAACACCCATAATCACTACAACACCCATAATCCTCCTACAGTTACAGAGGATCTCTGGTAAACTACAACACCCATAATCCTCCTACAGTTTGAGGATCTCATGTAAACTACAACACCTATAATCCTACTACAGTTTCAGAGGATCTCTGGTAAACTACAACACCCATACTCCTGCTGCTGCCACAGGTTCACTGGCAAACTACAATTACCATAATCATCTTACAGATACAGGGGTGTTCTGGTAAACTACAATTCCCATAATCCTCCTACAACCACAGTGGTTCTCTGGTAAACTAAACCACCCATAATGTTCTCACTGCGACAGAGGTTCTCTGGTAAACTATACTGCCCATAATCTTCCTTCAGCTATAGAGGTTATCTGGTAAACTACAACACCCATAATCCTCCTACTGCCACATAGGTCCTCTGGTAAACTACAACACCCATAATCCTCCTACTGCCACACAGAGATTCTCTGGTACCTCCTACTGCCACACAGAGATTCTCTGGTAAACTGCAACACCCAGAATCCTCCTACAGCCACAGAGGTCCTCTGGTAAACTATAACATTCATTATATTCATGCAGCTACAGAGGTTACCTGCCTAATAAACTACAACACCCATAAAGCAAGAAATAAAGTTGGAGGTGCACTCTTGTCCAAACTCTGGGTGCCGATACCTCAAATGGTTCTCCCCTCAACCATAACTTGTTGCAACAAAGTGGAAGAAATAGAGGATCTCACTCCAATCAATTTTAAGTCTTTATTGTGGACCACACATCACGCACAAACACAACGTTATTACAGCCATAAAGCACCAGTGTACTCAAATGCAACATGTCAGATCGAATAGAGAATAGACGTAATGTCAGGTCAGTATATGGCTGGCATAAAATAACTATCAGCTCACTGTATTACTCAGCTGTCAGATGCAGGCAATTTCTCACAGGTGCTGGCTTAGCTTGGCCTGCTTAGGCCAAGACCCAGACCCTTGCTTTCCTGTGCTCTTGTTTGTCTATGTACTCAGGTGCTCGCTTGCCTGTGTGCACTTAGGTCCAGGTGCTTACTTGCGCATGCACGGATGCCCTGTGCGCACTTAGGCCCAGACTCTTGCTTGCATGGCTGCATGTGGTGACATAAAATACCATTTGTGCATACACAAATGGCATAAGCGGACTAATGACAGCTCGCTGCTTGTACATACGGCCATACAGAGATTTCGGAGTTGGGTTTCCTACCTCCCTTGATTAATCACTATATATTGCATAAAGTTGTTTTTTGGGGAGGTAGCAGTGGGTTGTTGGGCCATAGTTGCACTTTAAGGCTGGGTACACACAAGCAGATATTTTCGGCCGACCGATCCACAGCACGGTCGGGCAGAAAATATCTGCTGGTGTGGGGCGGCCGACCTCGATCGCCCGTTCGGAAGATCGGACAAGTCCGTAAATCACAATCGATCGCGCGGTTTACTATGGGAACGCACGATCGTTTGCACGAACTGTCGGCCCCGCCACTATTACCACAACTGACAGACATTTGTCCTGGCCAAGTGCTTGCTCGGGACAAATAGTCATTACGTGTGTACCCAGCCTAAGATTCTTCTACTGGTTCTTGTCTATAAAGGTGACCATACACTGTACTTGCCCGAGTGATCACACAACATTAGACCGATCCTGCCGGAACAACCTTTCCTGTTCCCTTTAGCGACTGACATATGATCGCAAAATAAATGGGATTTGCAATTGCAAAGAAGAACAGGAAAAGCGGTTCCTGCAGGAACCGTCTAATGTCGTGTGATTGCTCGGACAGGTAAGTACAGTGTATGGCCACCTTAACAGTCTGAAAAGAAGGAAGAGTTAGGGCACGGCCACACTGCAACGAAATCGCAATCGCATACTATTTCATTTGCGATTTCGTTGCGTTTACACATGCGTTTTTTTCATCAACTTTTGAAAAACGCATACCATTACGATTTAAAATGTGGAACGCAAATCTCAATGCACCCGAAAACGTGCGTTTTTGGTGCGTTGCCACGTTTATAATGATATGATAAAAACGCAAGAGAATCTTTTTGTAAGTATCACAACTGGTGTGGACTTTAACTGCATTAAGTGCTTGTGATACTAGAAAATATTTTTAAACATTCTAATTGTCTTTAAATACAGTGAATTCACATTCTGTCTTTTTGTTTTTGTACATGTTTTATTTTCAGGGGTAGAACAGTGTATTCAGAAGTTTCTAGATGTCGCTAGACAAACTGAATGTTTTTTCCTGCAGAAAAGGTTACAGCTTTCAGTGCAGAAACCAGAGCAAGTTATTAAGGAAGTAAGTCTGAAATCACTCTGTCAGTTTGTTTATCCTTAATGTTATATTTTATGTTTTAATCTTCAAAAATCATATACATTATGCAGTACATATGATGATCACAATAGTTTACTATAGTAATTTTTCAGTAATTAAAAGCACTTTCTGCCTTTTAGGCTGAGATCTACTACAACACACCAAATCGCGCATGCAATCGTGAGCACTATCGTACGCAATTTGTGTGCGTTTGCACATGCGTTTTTGTAATTTAATAATCTAAAAATGCATGCGTTTGCAAACTTCTGCGCATCAGAAATCATGGGAATTCTTGCATTCCCGCGATTGCCATGTTTGTGCATGCAGAGGCACTAAATCAGACCAGTAAGGAGCTCATATGAGAACATGTGTTGCAAATAATTAGCAGTTTAAGCTGGGGGATGTCTGTACTGGGCATGCCTAGTAGTTCAGAGTGCAGTGAAACTTGTTTGCAGAATGGTCTACAACAAGGGAAGGGAGGAGTGTTGCGCTTAAACAAGACAAACATTTTTCAAACAAACGTCTAGCGATGCAGACAGACATGGATATATAATAGCAACCAAAAGGTGTGTCTGGTGAGTATAGTGTCCCTTTTATAGTACAAATGACATAAAATAGTGGAAGGCATAGACATAGCTTTTAGATATAATATGAGTTTAGGTACATTTCTCCTTTAACCCTTTCACTGCCAGCAGAATTCTCCACTTTGCGTTGCGTTAAAGGGCATATCCACCCCCAAAACTAAAATTTACTGGCCACATTAAGAAGTGTAAAACAAGCCTTACCACAGCAGGGGAACCTCAAAATGGTTCCCCTGCTGTGCCCCTCCAAAGTCCAGGAAACTGCAGAACCAGTGTGTGACTCATGCTGTGCCTGAGTCTGCCTCAACCTCGTCAAGGTTTGAGGCATGCTCAGTGCAGCCCTCCCTCTCCCTCCCTCTCCCTAACATTAAAACCTTTGGGTATGCGGTAGGGCATGCTCCCCCAGCCCCAACCGCATTAATATTAATAAAGTCCCCCAATCTTTACTTACCTTTCCTCTCTCCTCCGCTGTTCAGAACTCCCGGCAGCCGCGACCGTGATTTGCTGCCTCTCAGCCAATCACAGATGCGGCTGCCAGTCCCGCCTCCTGCTTGCAATTCCATGCAAGCAGAGGGCCGGAAAAGTGCGGCGGAGGAAAGAGGGAAGGTAAGTAAGTATCGGGGGACTTTCTAACAAAAATATTAATGGGGCTGGGGGAGCATGCCAAATCAAAAGTTTTCTAAAGGGGTGGACATGCCCTTTAAATGCCAGAAGAATTTTCAGGATTTTAGACACACTTGGTTCACAGTAGAACCCCCCAGTAAATCAGGAATATTATACATTGTTTATTTTCAGCACAAAGTGTACTTTAACATTGTAACAATTTTGTAACTTTTCTGGAAATTTTACTGGAATTATGGGTAAAATATGTCAAAACAATTTAAAAGTTGCAAATTTTCATGGATTTTTCCCATTTTTACTTATAGTTATCTTAAAATTACACACAAAAAGCTTACTGTTTCTAAAAGCTCTGATACTCCCAAATACAACGATACCAGATATATGTAGGTACCCCACTTTTTGTACAGGAGACACCCCCCCTCCCAAACTAAAACTGCACCTTCACGAATATTACACCAAATTGAAATGTATTACCACTTCTGACGGTTAACATAGAATATCTTCCAAATTCTAAAAATATCTCACTTGTGGGGGATATTTTAGTTAAACTACACACCCGCAGGATTTTATGAGTGAAGGTAAGTTTCGATCTAAATGCAGATACCTGGACGCAGCGCTTCGTCCAATTGTAAGTTATTTTATCCCATTTTCCTTTTTTGCCTCGGCTGTAAAATCAGAGCCAAAATCAAATGCTTATTTCAGCTAAAAACTGCAGAGGAAAGTTCAGACGCATCTCAAATATGAAAGCCTAACCCCTCCCGAATAAAACGGTATGCCACATTCACAGGTGTACACGGAGACATGGCTACCAACTAACTCTGAGCAGGTTATTACTCCCCACAAACTATATATCCTTGAAATCTACACCCCTTCAGCTATGTAACACTGTAGTTTGTTCATTCACACCATCAATGGTGTGGGTGCAGTTCTTTGTAGAAGAACTGCACTTTTTGCAGATTTTCTAAAAAAAAATGGTGAAGTGTTTTTTTGTTAATTTTTTTTTTAGAAAATCATGTCAAAACCTCATGGAATGTAACAAAAAATTACCAAATATCAGTCTCCCAAATGTCCTGAATCAAACGGTATGCCATATGTGTGGTTACACACGCGGACGTGGAAGCAACTAGCTACGAGGTGAGACAATGCATGATGGCTCAGAAACAGCGACAATATTCAGGCAACTCGGAATTTGAACAGTCTGCAATTTTTCCCCACAAACTATATATTCCTCGAATCTTCACACCTTCAGCTATGTAACACTGCAGTTTGTTTATTCATGCCATCAATGGTGTGGGCGCAGTTCTTCGTAGAAGTTCGCACTTTTTGCATATTTTTAGAAAAAATTAACAAAAATCAACTTTTGAAGGTAGAAATCATGCCTAAATTCAATGAAATGTAAAAAAAAGTTACTAAATATCAATCTCCCAAATGTCCTGAATCAATCCTTATGCCATATGTGTGGTTACACACGTCGACGTGGAAGCGAAAAGCCACGAAGTGAGACAATGCATGATGGCTCAAAAACTGGAAAGATATTCAACCAAATCTGAATTTGAACAGTCTGCAGTTTTTCCCACAAAACACTCCTGTAACTTAAAAATAACCCCCACAAACTATATATTCCTGGTGTGGGCACAGTTTGTCGTAGAATGTTGCACTTTTCTGAAAAAATTAACAAAAAAACAACTTCAAAAGGTAAGAATCATGCCAAAACCTCATGGGATGTAAAAAAAAGTTACCAAATATCAATCTTCCAAATGTCCTGAATCAAACGGTATGCCATATGCGCGGTTACACACGTGCACGTGAAAGCGAAAAGCCATGAAGTGAGATAATACATGATTGCTCAAAAACAGCAAAAATATTCAGGCAACTCTGAATTTGAACAGTCTGCAGTTTTTGCCCACAAAACACCCCCCCCCACAAACTATATATTCCTAGAATCTATACACTTTCAACTATTAAATGCTGTTGTTTGTTCATTCATACCATCAATGGTGTGGGCGCAGTTCTTTGTAGAAATTCGCACTTTTCACAGATTTTCTGAAAAAATGAACAAAAATCCACTTTTGAAGGTAGAAATAGTGTCAAATTCCTATGAAATGTAACAAAAAGTTACTAAATATCAATCTCCCAAATGTTCCGAATCAAATGGTATGCCATATTCATGGTTAAATAACAAGAAAAAGGTACCTGGCACTCTCTAAATGTATGTCAAAATAGTAAAAAATCACTTTATTAGGTACATAATGAATGGGGAAGATTGCATATACAGAAAAAGTGCAGTGCCAATAGTTAAAAAAATTTAAAACCAACAAACATCCTTTCTTCACTAATACACATAAAAAGTATACAAGTGTACCAAAGAGTACTGAAACCTAACAGTAGGCAGTACTCATCTGTCTGAAGTCTCCTAAAGCAGTCACTGAGAAGGTCAGAAGCACAAAGGTATATAGAGACATCATGCTAAAGTTTAGGCGCGTTTTCAGGTGCATTGCAATTTGCATTCTGCATTTTTTATCGCAATCACATGCATTTTCCTATACCTAATGAAGAAAACGTAAACGCAACGAAATTGCACATAAAATTTGCATGCGATTCCGGTGCAGTTGCGGCCATGCCCTTAGGGTAAAAAAAAATGGTGTGTTGCACACAAATGATAACGAACTTGCCTTTTTTCCAATTCAAAATCAGATGGGAAAAATCACTTCCCGGAAATCATTTAAAAAAAAATTATTATTATCATTTTAAAAAAAGTGATTATTTATTCATTGGCAAAGATCGATAGTTTGAAGATCACCAAAATTTGATCTCTGTCCCCATTTTTTTTCTAAGTCTTTGCTATTTGTGAGTGGAACTTTGAGTTCCATTCACAAAAAGCATAGTAAAGCTGTCACACTGACAGCTTAACAATACCAGGTACTGAACTGTGATCTGAATGGAGACGCAGTGCAGTACCTCCACTAGACCACCAGGGCATTGTACCTCTCTATGGGAAGACCCCGGTAAAGGAGGAAGCTCCATGACGTTACCGGGGTCTCCCTATTGCATTGAACAATTCCTCTTCCTGGGACCGGCTGCTGCTATACGGTCACAGCTTGAAGGTAGGATATCTCCCGATCCCCTTTCCCCCTCGGATTTGGATGAATGAATTCTGTCCCCTGATCGCCCCTAGCGCGGCCAGATTTTTTTTTTTTTTTAAAGGGACAGCCACAGAACGTGTATTCACGTTTTGTGGCAGTTTGAGGCTTTCATGCACAGAACGTGAATATACTTTCTGTGGCGGTGAAAGGGTTAAGATATAATAAGGCTAGACAAATCCTGTAAGCCAGATAGCAAACACCGCCTAGAATTTTCTTATTCGGTTAATTTTATTAAATTTTCCTATTGATGTTTATGGAAGGGCTACCTGAAAAGTCAGATTGGCTACCTAGGTTTTCTAACAGATTATCAGTGTCAAGAACTATTATTCCACGCAAACTTTGTCTTGGAGACTTCCGAAATTGGCGCACACAAACAAACATGAAGAGATCCCACCTTACGCGTTTCAAGCCCGCACCGGCTCTTACTCATGTGTTAGAGCCGGTGCGGGCTCGAAACGCGTAAGGCGGGATCTCTTCATGTTTGTTTGTGCATGGCGTATTGTGCCTAAATAAAGTGAGGTTTTTACCTATCAAGTGAGTTCAGACTCTTGAATCTCCGGTGTGCACCAATTTCGGAAGTCTCCAAGACAAAGTTTGCATGCTATTGATTGGAACCGAAGCGAAGGGCAGGCAGCACCCCGGACCACCAAAGGGGAATGGTGAGTACTACTATTTCTGAGTCCAGCGAGTGATTGAGCTCCAATCTTCTGGACAAAGTCCTAGTGACAGGCACGGGGTTTGCTACACCTGTGCCTACAGTGAAACATAGTGAGTGTAACACACACTATTGATTGTTATGTAGGATATAGGTCGGCTAATAACATGTTAACTATTATTCCACCCCTAATATACAAGACTGTTGTGTTTACTTTTTCAGGATATTTCAGAACTAAGAAATGAATTACAGAGGAAAGAAGCTCTTTTACTAAAACATCTGACTAAACTTCGGAGCTGGCAACAGGTATTAGAAGAAATAAATGGCCAGAATAAAAAATAAGATGCCACAAGGGCCACTGGCTTACCTGGAACAAGCTTCAGCAAATATTTCTGCCCCCATGAAGCAGACGTGATTAAAGTTTCAGGGGGAACCAGTGTTATAAATAAGTAGAAGTTTTTTTTTTTTATACGACAATTTGTGATGGACTTTTCATAAAGAAGAATGATGACTGTATATAAGTATGCGGAGAAACCTTTTAAAATGTATTGTTTATATGCAGCCAAATATTTGTTAGACAATCTGTTGTCTGTATCATTCAAATTCACATTTTAGCATTGTTAGGAAAATCTATTGCTTTCCTCTTTTTTTTTTTTTTCCCAAATGTTTTTTTTAATTCAGATAGAGGAGTGATTTGTTTATTTGGGATGAATGTATCCAAATTGAGAGATAATTAGAGTTGATGCAATAAAAGTTACAAAAGTTTGTCCCTGCTAATAATGTGCAGCAACCGACAGGATGTTTTCTCTTTACTAGGTTACTGCAGATTAAAAGCATGGACAATCTTTTCGACATTGTATTACGTCAGCCGAAATATGTGAAACTAGAAATTGAGAAACACATGGTGATTTATATAGCTTTTTTATGTGGTCCGATGACTAAAGCGCTGGATTGCTATTTGCTGGCGTTAAAATCCTGGGCTAAAACTAGCGCAAACGGAATACTGAATCGTGAGCGGCGGATGCGTGGGTGATTTTTGCACAACCCCCGCATCCAATACTAATATGGAGTTAAAGTCACGCTAATCGGTAGCGAACCGGCTAGCACGACTTTAACTCCATATAGCTGCCCAGTTAAAGTTGCTTCCTAATTATAGTCCTTCAGTTTCAGTCTGTGTTCTCTGATTGGAGGAGGCGGAGCTACCCATTATGTTATTGCTGCCCAGAGGGATGGCCAGAAAAACTCTCGGTAAGTTGATATGAGTTTCTATTATAACTGCACAAAATATTTTGGGCATAATCAACGCAGAGCTGTAAACACCATGCCGTTTTATATGACGCGTGTGCTACATGTTTGTAGCACACGTGTTCATAATAAAACCAGCATGTTGTTCATAGGTTCAGCTGTGTTCAGGGGCGTGTTTAGGGGGGGGATTACTGGTGCCTAGAATCCCCCTTTCTGCTGCCTGCCCAGTGCGGTCTGCTACTCTAATCCGGTGTCCATAGACTGTTACACATAAATGTGTTACATTGTTAATTTAGCTGTGAGTGAGAAGCAGTATTTGTATGTTAAAAAATGTTCCTCTTCCCTGTGATTGAACGCAGCATAGAGATCTTGATCAAGATAAAGATAAAACAGGTCCCGATACCGTCAAATTCAAAATTCTGTCAGATCCAGTCATGTCACACTGACTTTAAAAGACACCAATGGTAAATAGTGCAAATGTGAATTTCCATCCTGACCGTTCACCGCTAAAGAGTGCCACAGCAAATGTCTCCTATGGACCACAGCACAGTGTTCATCAACGTCGTCAAAATCACCTCACATTTTTTCCGGCCTGACCGAATATACTTTATAAAAAAGTAAAGGGAATATCTGTATTGGCCAACTGTGATGATATCATGGCAATTAGAGAATATATAATATTATTATATGATCCATATATAAAGATACATGAAACTTGATCATGGTTACCCATTAGGAATCCCCCCCTTGAAAATCCTGCACTTGTCACTGTGTTGATTATGCCAAAAACTATCTTTCATTTATATATACTGTATCCGGTAAAGTGGAAAATCGTTGTGAGCTTATACTATTTTCTGTGCTTAATTTTCGTGGATACCCAGACCTATATACCCTAGTTTGGCAGGAGGGATGTCTCGGTGAATGGATTAAACAGCATAACAGACTGCATAAGTTTTAGTGAAACTGTTTAGGGATTGCCAGATTAGGCAAAGAATGCCTTTTTTTTTTTTAAATTCTAAACAACTCTGCTGTGAGAATTCCTATCTGCTTACCTATATGTATCATTATGCAGTTATATAATGTGCCAATATCAACACAATCAAAATGCATATTCATGCTATATTTTTAGCACACATCAATTGTTCATACACTGGAAAGGGCAATTTGCCAGATATGTAAGCGCAAGCTTCCTGGTAACCTGAGAGGAAAGGGACAGTTGTTCCCCAAAACATCATCAGGGATTCAATAAAAGTTATTATCATTAAAGGGTCACTATACTTGCTAAAACAACTTTTCATTATCTGAAACCACAATTTAAAAGAATTAAAATGGTGATACTTACATATTTATCGTGGCTTGTTTTGTCATTAAATTATTAATGTTTAGTGAGTCTCCTAATTGCCACCATCCACCAATCCCTTACTCACTGCCTTCTTTTAGCGTCTGTGACACTTATAGTTCTGCACAGCCTCACGTGGACCACTGCTCTGCTTACACATCTCCCTCCCCCTACCTTCTTTTCTCTGTTGATTCTCATAATTGTTGCAGAAAGTGTGCTGACAGACAGCTAAGATCTGAAGTTCCTGGCATCTTGGATTATGCTTGCAGTGTATATAGCTCCGCCCCCGAATTTCCTGCCTCTCCTTCTGTTGTGTGTCAGAGAAAGCGAGTTCCCGTTGCGCACTGAATGTGTGCGCGTGACATCAGCAGGCCGCAGCGGCACAACGGGCCGCGCTTTCTCTGATACACACAGAAGGAAAGGAATCCAAGATGCCAGGAACTTCAGATCTTCACAGGTAGGCTCAGGAGGGCCCTAGGAAAAAAAAAAGGAACAGATTACTTAAAGCTGCAGCTTCCAAACAAATAGAATGCTACCAACTATAGGTGAACACAGTTTGGAACTGGGAGAGCTCACAATGCTTCACATTGCGTCTGTCATTCCATATTGGAATATGGCCAAACTGAAAATCACATACAGTTTTTTGAGCCACATACCCAGTATAAATTATGTGGATAACTGTCTGTACAAAATATCACTGACATTTCTCCTAAATAATAAATTATTGGAACAGAGGCAACATGCCTCATACAATTAGAGCATAGGTATTACTATACTGTAAAATTGCATAAACGATGATTGCACTGAATCATCCTTTTTCTTTACTTTCTCCTCCAGTCTGCACCAATTCCCAACAGTACTTTCTCGTTGCCTTACATTGGACTCCCCTTGTTATCATTTTATAAATTTTTTTCTTGTTCATATTTCTTCTTCCTTGTACATCTTTTTTTTTGTTTCCCCCCCTCATCTTAGCACCACAGATCTTGTCCATTTCTTGGTGTTAAAAAATAAGAGAGTAGTGAGGTTTAGCCCTCAAAATCTTGTCAACTAAATAAACCGTTTAGTCCACAGAAAAATATCACAGTACTCTTTTTGTTAACATCTAATTGGACTAATATGGCACTACAATCATTTTCATGTCCATTCTTATGCCCCCCCAACAATTTAGAGAGAGTGGATACTAATAAAAATATGCACAGTCTTGAAAAATTGTAGGGTGGAGACCCTGAATTTTACATAGAACATAGTAACATAGTAACAAAGTAATTAGGTTGAATAAGACATTCGTCCATCAAGTCCAACCTATTCCCTTTTTTTTTTTTTTTTTTCCCTCTACCTCGATTGTCCGGGGGCCCCCGCTGGGGGAAAGAATTCCTTCCTGACTTTGGCTTGCCTTGAGTTTTAAAAGACCGTTTATCTTAAACAATATTGGGTTGTTTCATACAGGAATTCGTATAGTATAGTATTGAGGTTGATAAAGACATATGTCCATCCAGTCCAACCCATCTACCAATATCCTCATTTTCCTGCCTAACTGTTGATCCAGAGGAAGGCAAAAAAAACCACCAATTTTATGAAGGGGGAAAAAATTCCTCTCCTGACTCCAAGTGGCAATCGGAAATTTCCCTGAATTAAAATTTTCTCTAAAATTCAGTAATATTCCGTATATGTTTTGATTATTTAATATGGTGCATTAGAACGATATCCTAATAGAAACAACATTCTTTTTAAATATTTATGTCCTAGCATACATTTTTATTCAGGGAAATAGAAATGGCCTTTGAGCAAAAAAGAATTAATTTTACCAGTTTCTGCAGATATCAGTTTTACAAAAGTTTACAAATTTACAAATACAAAAGATTGTTATTTTCTGCAACTCTATAATGCTTGAAATTGTAAGTATAAAAATATTTTACAAATCTTCTCTTTAATTCCCTCCTACTGCTTAGTGACATTCTAAGCATTATTCCAAAAAATAGGACTGCTTCTAAACAGTAAGGTTTTGGAAAACCAACATTGCAAAATGCAATCAACAATAATTTGAAATGAAGCTCTTTCCATTTGTTATGCAGTGGTGCCCACACGTGGCCTGTATAGTGGTAGGTGTTGTGCCTGGATATGTTTTTATTGCTGACTAGACCAAGGCGAGGGTCTCTTTATAATGTCCGAGTCATTTAACATCCCTCTCTGTCCTAAGGACTTTGGACTTTTTATCTGAAAAGAATACTGGGCTATTGATGGATTATTTGGTAATTTGTGCCATTCAGGCATTATCTTACTCTCATCATTGTTGAGGCCTATATATTTATCCTTCCTTAAATTAGCCAACCATTCTTTACCTACATATAGAAGTCTCCAAAGAAGCCGGGTTACTTTGTAAAATTCAGGTGTGCCTTCTTTAAACTGTGGTCTATTACTTTTTTGTATTTATTTTTCACGTGTGAGGGATAATTGGGTTTGCTTTTGTTTCTCATTATACTTCGCGGGCTTTTATTTTGTATTTTCTTCCCTATACTATGGTAAGCTTTTCTATTCTGTACAGGATAAGAATCATTTGTCTGTGTCTGCATACTTGCAGCTTGCTTGGTTCAGAAAACAACCTCTTCGCACTGTTTGCGGTCCATTGCTTAGTGTATTCAAAGCTCTGCAAAGGTTGGGGGCAGGATACTTTCTCAAACCTGTCCAGAGGCACAGCATGTTGGTGTGCAACTTCCCTGAAATTATATAAACAAGTTATTGAGAACTCACTTATCAGAGGAACATGCCTTGAATAGTGTCTCATTTACACAGTCTTAGGACTCAAAGACCCTGCAGTCTGTACCGGACTTTGTAATAATGAGCATTAAGGGTTATTCAATATTCGTTTTCTGTTAAAATGGTGTTATTTTTTGCCCCAACCAATCAGAGTTAGCTTTCAAATGTTAATCTCTGATTGGTTGGAGCGCAAAAGTGCACGTTTTAATGATAGAACTTTTTTGAATCTCCCGTGATTTTTCTCACCCAATTCTCCTTCTATTGCAGATCTCTGTAGTAGAGATTACCCCTTTTGGGTTGTGAGTAGAAATTAAAAATGTACGTAACTGTATTTGTCTCCTACTAAAAGTCAGTTGGAAAAGAGTTGAGAAACACTTCATCCCTTAATCTCCTAGTTTTACTTCTTCTTCGTGTGGTTTGGAAAGTTCTCATTCTTGTGACCATATCTCCTCCCTTTTTCTGTTGTGCAGATTTTGATTTGTGTGGTGCCTAGGAATGGGCATGTTGATTATCTTTTTATTTGTTTAATGAGGTAGACGTAATGCCTCCTTCCTTTATCTTTTTTATAAAACTTGGTTTGGACATTTACTTCGCTCTTAAAATAAAGTTGGGGTTCCTACCTCATGTTGGGGCAATACTAGCAGCATACATTTAGTAACGGGCTCCTTATGTCACTTTGCCCTTAGTACACATCAGGTCCCTCGGCCACCATTTTTATTGTCTATCGGCGTGATTTAGAGGGACCACTGGATATAAGCGTCAAGTATTCTTTACACAAAGTTATTTTGTGCATTCAAACTTTCTGTATCCAAAGAAGCTGGCAACCCACAGGCAGGAACATGTGAGGTGCACCCCCTGGAAACCGGCCACCCAGGTAAGTAAAAGTATAGGTGAATTAAGGGGAGGCACACTCTGCATACAATGAATCAAGTGTTCATTTATTACTTGGCTAAAACACGCCCAAACACACAACTTTCGGGGAGACTAGGCCCCCTACCTCAGGTGTAAGGGGGCCTAGTCTCCCCGAAATGTTGTTTGTTTTTGTAATAAATGGACACTTGATTCATTGTATGCAGTGTGCCCCCCTTAATTCACCTAATAATTCAAAGACATTCATCTAAACCTGAAAAGAAACCCTTTCTAACTTAGTGGGCATGTGCAGATTGAGGTAAATTTTATAAATAGGTTCAGCACCCCCCTCAACCTTATTTTCACATTATTAGTTTGTATAAAAGATGCTCCAGAAGAGACTTACCTGACTAGGTCCCTCTCTGCTCTGCTGCGCTACTCCCTTCTTTGTTTACTTTCTTGGTCGTCGCTGTCATTCAAGAAGCGACGTTACTCCTCCCAATTACCGACAGCCTGGACCAGGAAGCACTCCACTGCTGATGCTTGTGCTCGAAGAAGCAGCAGAAGGCAGTGAGGGACTGGGTCAGGCCTCTTCAGAGGCCTCCCTTAATACTTTCTCCCATTTTGGTCTGGCCCTGTCCCCTTCACAAACTAGCATTTCCAGAAATGGGAGGACACTTTGCAAAAAGCATGTTATGACATTAGAAGTGCATCCTATTAGTGTCAATGAGGAGGGGGCAGGTCCTGAAAGCAGCGTCGAGGGCACCTAGAATGCAAGAACCAAATCTACCAGCAGTACACTCTGGGTTTTTAGGTCCACACCCTGGGTACAGGATAAAGGGTATGACCACCCTTTAGAAAAAGAAATTAATATATTATGCAGGACCCCCAAAACCTCAATTTTGGTTAAACTTTTGAAATATGCTCCCAGCATGAGAAATTACATTCACAAGTCCACGAACCACCGCCGCTTGCTCCATCCACACTGCTGCAGCTACGTTCCTTTTCCTTTCACAAGCAGCAGTGGAGGCACATCCGTAATGGCCGTGACTAACGGTCTTACCACGATTAGAAGGGAGCCACGGCGGCGGATTGTGGAAGTTGTAATTATAATATTCCCGCTGGTAGCATATTTTAAAAGTTTAATCAAAACATAACTGTATAACATACTATATAATCTTTAAGAGAGGGGGTTCCCACTTCTCCTCTAAGCTTTCACCTTGATGCCTTTTAACCAGCTTCAGGAAGGTCTACACGGACTTTTCCAATATGGAAATCAACTGATATTATTCATGTTTATTTTTCCCCTCCATTGTGTAACATTACAATACATAAGTTTTATTTACACACTGTCCCATGCTCTATACCCAAATTGTTAAATAGTGCCCAAGGAGAGGGCCTAAAATACTGACAGGGAAATTCAATAAAAGTCTTATCGTTAAAAATGGTGGTAGTTTTTGCCAACCAATCAGATCTTATTTAACATTTGAAAACTAACATCTGATAGTTTGGGAGAAAATTGGCACCATTTTTAAAAATAAGAACTTTTACATCTACCTGTATGTCCTCACCCCTGGGTACTTTACCAATCAGCTGTTATGCATACACGAAGTTTCCATCGCTGGCCTGCTCCTAGCATTTTGGTCCTCACCCGGGGTACTATCGAGGTATCTGGGGGGAAGAGCGAGTATAAACCTATTCGTTAGAGGTGCAGGGCATTCACTGGTTATGTCCTCATGTGAGGGTAGAAGAGATAGAAACTTAGAGCCTATGTTGTTGTGGGCAGTGGCCAAATGGATATTTACTTTGGACACTAAAATCCCCAAGGGGCTTAATAGCGTTTTTGATATTTCTGGATTGTAGGGTTATGTTAAAGGTTATATGTTTTGCATTTCCCTTTTATTTTGTTATTATTTAAATTTTTTTTAATATTTACTAACGCATACCTTATATAGTTTGCGCCTGACAGCCACACCAGGAAGTAAAGCGGCTGTTGGCGCAGAAGGATCAGGGGCGGCACCTAGAACAGCGACACTGGGTTAAGTAAGAAAGTTCAGGAGCGTCTTTAAAAGATTTGAATATCGCAAAAGTGGGGTTTGGGGGGGGTAATCTACAGTTTGGAAAAAAAAATTTTTTGGAGTGCACTTGCCCTTTTGGGTCTGTGTATTTGTACTAAAGATGTTTCAATAAAGTTTGCAAAGTTTTTATCTATGATGGAGGTTACAGTGTGCACGTTCCTTTTGTGTTATTTATTTTGGTGAGTAGAATTGTCCTTTAAATAGATTTTAGATTTGTAAAACTGATAATCCCACCTGATGAATTTTTCCTTAAATCTGCAAGAATGGAATGACACCTAAACTGATGAACGAAGACCAGATATAGATAAGCAGCCCAAGGATATGGTACCCAGCATGATCTGAGATAGAAAATCATCCAGAGCAATCCTGGCAATATAAAATAAATGTTATCACCCCACCACCATTTACCATTTTTTACTGAAGATCTATAGGCTCTATTTAGTGAAGTCTGCATGGAGGAACAGCATTTAACTACATACAGTATATAGCTAAAAGTGAAAAGGTGTTTTAGGATACATGCAACTCTACACTAAATGTATACACAAATAATTTCTTCAGAAAAAGATCTACTCTGCTAAGACATACTTCATACAGAATCAAATTATTTTTCTTTGGTAATAAAAAGGGGGAGAAATAAAATGAGTGTATACATATTAGCAATACTTAAACCATTAAAGCCACCCCTTCGTCTTACATTTTAAAGAACCAGTAATTCCTAAGATTAATCATTTACCCTTACTCTAGGATCTAATAGGGTAGGAAAAATCAAATACTTACCATATATAAATTTCTCACAACTCCTTGACAAACCATGTACAAATAATGCAAGTGATGTTTTCATCTTTTAATTGCTGGAGATTGTTGTGGTAATCTACACACCCATTATGAATTACTATGGGGCCCACCTTAAGACAGCATGTTACTACATAGTAGCGTGCAGACTGTAAACAGGAAGTTAGCTACCAAGAATGAAGAACTTGTCTGTGACCCCATACTCTGATTAGACAGGAAGAGGAGGTAGTACTAAAGAGGTAATGTCAAAAAATAGAGTCACACAGACATTGGAGTTATACACTAACTCTGCCCAGGCCGATGACAGCATAAGGAATAATCAAGGTGAGAGATACCCTAGCAAATAACAGTGAGTTCTTGTTCTGGGATTGTAAGAGAGGGTTGTCCATTTTGGATTTCTATTTATTCCAGGCACCATGTGAATTGTGGTTCATTTTACAAACTACTAAAAACCTTGTAGATAACAATGGATAATGTTCCCCTACATTTAAAACATGTAAACTGTGGCAAATAATTTTTTAACCAATCACACATATTAGGATTAATTACCACCATCTTAAATCTGCTTTTTTCCCTTCTCTGACTTCTTATTCCTTTTTTTTTAACTCTGGGTTTTAAATTTTTAAAGAGGGCGGGGCACATCCGCATTTTCCCATCGACCTCCAGAAAGGACAAGCAACTTTTAACGAGATTAAAAGATTGACCCAAGCCATATAACCTACCCTGCACAAGTAAACATAGAGTATGCTTGTTTGATAACCCCGACTGAGGCCTGCCTTTGGCTCGACTCTCGTTAGACTGGTGACTGGTATGTATATGTGACCAACAGCCAGGTAAGAGACGACTGATCTGACGGGACTCCTTCAACTCCCCTACCAATACTCGCACTTTCTATAAAACTGTACCACCCGAAACATTAATATCCCAATACAGAACATATCCATTATGCACTTTGAAATATTTTGAGGGTTTATCCACAAAGAAAATGCCAACCCCCCCCCCCCCCCGTGCCCCACATATCCACCCTTTATGCTACGATCATTAATTCCGGACTGTGCAGCCACCTGTTTGCAAAATGAAAACCCTTTGCAACATTAGCCTGTTATCGCCTTATGTTAACTTTTTGCTTCCTATGATAACAACACTCCTTTTGATGCTCACGGTCTAGAAAGAGCCTTACTGCATCCCCAGTAGCGCTTTAAATAACAACTATGTATGCATACACACATACATACAAGTATGCATCCACGGCCACTACTCCTTTCTACTTCCTGGTAATGGCAGACAGTGACGTCATGTTAATGGCTGACGCCCATTACCAACAAGCCTCCGCTGCTGATATCGTGCACGTAAATGATGCTGCAGCAACAGTGGAGGCGTGGACCAAGTAGATTGCAGACTTGTAAGGCTCTTTTTTCAGACTGTGAGCTTTACCTCCCGTTCTTCAATAGAACTGGATTCCCAGAAGTGGATATTATGAGTGGAGATACCCTTTAACTTAAGTAAAAAAACAACACATTATATGTATACAATTAAATTCTTCTATTACATAATTTTATGAATACATGAATGCTTTATAAAACACTCACCAGTCTTTCGATCCAAGGGGTAATGGCTGAAAACTGTTATCCCAGGACAAAATAATAGCCCAAGCCAAAGCAATACTGAACTAGGTGAATGACACCTCTGAGAAAACCACTCACAAACACGCATTCTAGTATCTCCGTAAACTGTGCAACCATAGGAGGGCAAGTGCCAGAACAGTTGAGAATTCTCTCGCCTGTGTAGGGGACAGAATCTGTAATTATTTTTCTAATAATAAATAAATTTAAATGAAACTAAAGAAAACACCAATAGTGCGACGCACATAGCATACAATGTCCGTCGAGAGGATGAGGACGAGAGATCGGGTAATTTGAATCTTCTCCCCTGCCTCCTGCAAGTTTTATGTGAGAACGGGGTAAGACCATCTCCCTTACCTCCTTCTTCAACAAAACTGAATGGGAAATTTGATTTTACCAGTGAAGATACCATTAAAATTATTTTCCAATTAAAGCTGGGTACACACAGTAACGATAAAGCCCCGATACACGTCGAGCTGAAGGTATCGGGGCTTTATCGTTATGTGTGTACGTTCGTATCCCTATAGAGAGTCTAGCGCGGCCGATGGAAACACACAATCACGAGCGTTCTCTATGAAGTTCGAGAGAGAACGCTCGGACTGTGTTATGCAGATCTTTGAAAGATGGCAGACGGATCTTGCAGATCCTGTCTGTCATCTTCAGAAATCTGGACTGTTTGTATCTAGCTTAATACTCACCAAAGATTTGCGTGAATCCCCACCAAGGCACTGAATGACTGTTCTTATCCACTGTGGAATACTGAACGTGTGTAACACTGAGCAAAGAAGAATCCAGAGCAAAATCCATTCCAGATCAAAGAAACAAAGTAAAATGAGAGAAACCACTGAGCAGAAAATAATTAACAATATTACTAAATTGCAGGCTTTCCAAGAGAGATTATCATTTCTTATGGCCCTACACACTTGCAATCACGGGTGTGTAAGGGATGAATAGCCTATAAGGCCAACTATCGGTAAGTGTATGGGCGCTTGGTCAGCCATAAGGGACGTTCGGTCGGTCATCGTTGATGATCCCATGCCCGACAGAACGCCAATACACTTACCAGTAGTCGGTATACATTGTGCGACGCAGGTTCGGCACTATCGGTTTACTTGTGTATGGAGCTTTAGTCTAGGGCCTTATTTGTCAATAAACAGTCTCAATGAATCTATCTATTGCCTATCTAGGAAAGGGGGAAAAAACTGCATAGAAAAGCAAATGCCTTGGCGGTTGTAGTGTGTTATTTTGTCATTGGAACCCCCCAATTCACCACAAAGCATTGCATAAAACACAATACGAAACACATATAAAATTTACTGGGATATCACTCACTTTGTTCTGCTGCTCTGCATATACCTTCCATCAGCAGGTTTGTGTGAGTGTGGGGGAGTTTTCACGCCTCCAGATATGGAATAGCAACTAGTTTGTATCCTCATACTACACAATCCCATGTAATCAATATAAAGGATTATAGATCAATATTATTATATGGATCTCCTGGTTTGATCTGATCCCCTGTGTGCTTTTTATTTAATGGTAATTGCTGTGTCATAGCGTTTAGAAAAAATGTACATTTATGAAAAGGACCCTGCAGGTAACCTTTTTATTTACTGTATCCTAGGCATACACTCATCCTATTCAGATTACCTGGTTTTTAGTTGGATCACTTTACCTTTTTGGGACATCAAAGTGTGTCAGCCAGTAGGGGCGCTGCAGCCCAGTTTTGTTGTTTCCGTATCGAATGAGATCGTTGAAGAGGGTGCCCACACTGAGCATCTCTTTTCCCGGCTAATTAGAAAATGAATTAGCAAGCAGCAAGAACGCCGCCACATCCAGGACAAGCCATAATATAGTAAGGAGAGTCACTCCTGGGGGAAGTAACCATACGGACACCATAATCACATAGAATCACCCATAGCAGTACAGTGAAAGCTAGTTCCCAGTTGGTGAAAGGAGGGAAGAGCATTCATGACATGTGATTAGTCACATGGTGGGGCGGAGAGACTGCAGCTAAGGCATTTTACAGCCCCAGGAAGAGATCTAGTGTGAATTATCTGTTCACCAACATGTCATCTTCACTCAGCATTATGTTCAGTGCCCAGCAAACTGGTCCTCCCACCTCCTATGCAAACTGGGCGCCCACTGGACTTATGTCGACTCCCCCCGGGGCTAAAACTCAAACAACACGTTAGTGGACGACTTGGAGTCTTCATTTGAGGTAAACTACAACATCTATAATCCTCCTACAGTTACAGAGGACTCTGGTAAACTACAACACCCATAATCATTCTACAGTTACAGAGGATCTCTGGTAAACTACAACACCCATATCATTCTACAGTTACAGAGGATCTCTGGTAAACTACAACACCCATAATCCTCCTACGTTACAAAGGATCTCTGGTAAACTACAACACCTATAATCCTCCTACATTACAAAGGATCTCTGGTAACTACAACACCCATAATCCGCCTACAGTTACAAAGGATCTCTGGTAAACTACCACCCCATATCACTACAACACCATATCCTCCTACAGTTACAGAGGATCTCTGGTAAACTACAACACCCATAATCCTCCTACAGTTTGAGGATCTCATGTAAACTACAACACCTATAATCCTACTACAGTTTCAGAGGATCTCTGGTAAACTACAACACCCATACTCCTGCTGCTGCCACAGGTTCACTGGCAAACTACAATTACCATAATCTCTTACAGATACAGGGTGTTCTGGTAAACTACATTCCCATAATCCTCCTACACCAGTGGTTCTCTGGTAAACTAAACCACCCATAATGTTCTCACTCACGCGACAGAGGTTCTCTGGTAAACTATACGGCCCATAATCTTCCTTCAGCTATAAGGTTATCTGGTAACTACACACCCATAATCCTCCTACGGCCACATAGGTCCTCTGGTAAACTACAACACCCATAATCCTCCTACTCGCCACACAGAGATTCTCTGGTACCTCCTACGGCCACACAGAATTCTCTGGTAAACTGCAACACCCAGAATCCTCCTACAGCCACAGAGTCCTCTGGTAAACTATAACATTCATTATATTCATGCAGCTACAGAGGTTACCTGCCTAATAAACTACAACACCCATAAAGCAAGAATAAAGTTGGAGGTGCACTCTTGTCCAAACTCTGGTGCCGATACCTCAAATGGTTCTCCCCCTCAACCATAACTTTTGCAACAAAGTGGAAGAAATAGAGGATCTCACTCCAATCTTTTAAGTCTTTATTGTGGACCACACATCACGCACAAACACAACGTTATTACAGCCATAAAGCACCAGTGTACTCAAATGCAACATGTCAGATCGAATAGAGAATAGACGTAATGTCAGTCAGTATATGGCTGGCATAAAATACTATCAGCTCACTGTATTACTCAGCTGTCAGATGCAGGCAATTCTCACAGGTGCTGGCTTAGCTTGGCCTGCTTAGGCCAAGACCCAGACCCTTGCTTTCCTGTGCTCTTGTTTGTCTATGTACTCAGGTGCTCGTCGGCCTGTGTGCACTTAGGTCCAGGTGCTTACTTGCGCATGCACGGATGCCCTGTGCGCACTTAGGCCCAGACTCTTGCTGCATGGCTGCATGTGGTGACATAAATAACCATTTGTGCATACACAATGGCATAAGCGGACTAATGACAGCCGCTGCTTGTACATACGGCCATACAGAGATTTCGGAGTTGGTTTCTACCTCCCTTGATTAATCACTATATATTGCATAAAGTTGTTTTTTGGGGAGGTAGCAGTGGGTTGTTGGGCCATAGTTGCATTTAAGGCTGGGTACACACAAGCAGATATTTTCGGCCGACCGATCCACACACGTCGGCAGAAAATATCTGCTGGTGTGGGGCGGCCGACCTCGATCGCCCGTTCGGAAGATCGGACAAGTCCTAAATCACAATCGATCGCGCGTTTACTATGGGAACGCACGATCGTTTGCACGAACTGTCGCCCCGCCACTATTACCACAACTGACAGACATTTGTCCTGGCCAAGTGCTTGCTCGGAGACAAATAGTCATTACGTGTGTACCCAGCCTAAGTTTCTTCTACTGGTTCTTGTCTATAAAGGTGACCATACACTGTACTTGCCCGAGTGATCACAAACATTAGACCGATCCTGGCCGGAACAACCTTTCCTGTTCCCTTTAGCGACTGACATATGATCGCAAATAAATGGGATTTGCAATTGCAAAGAAGAACAGGAAAGCGGTTTGCAGGAACCGTCTAATGTCGTGTGATTGCTCGGACAGGTAAGTACAGTGTATGGCCACCTTAACAGTCTGAAAAGAAGGAAGATTTAGGGCACGGCCACACTGCAACGAAATCGCAATCGCATACTATTTCATTTGCGATTTCGTTGCGTTTACACATCGTTTTTTTTCATCAACTTTTGAAAAACGCATACCATTACGTTAAAATGTGGAACGCAAATCTCAATGCAACCCGAAAACGTGCGTTTTTGGTGCGTTGCCACGTTTATAATGATATGATAAAAACGCAAGAGAATCTTTTTGTAAGTATCACAACTGGTGTGGACTTTAACTGCTTAAGTGCTTGTGATACGAAAAATATTTTTAAACATTCTAATTGTCTTAATACAGTGAATTCACATTCTGTCTTTTTGTTTTTGTACATGTTTTATTTTCAGGGGTAGAACAGTGTATTCAGAAGTTTCTAGATGTCGCTAGACAAACTGAATGTTTTTTCCTGCAGAAAAGGTTACAGCTTTCAGTGCAGAAACCAGAGCAAGTTATTAAGGAAGTAAGTCTGAAATCACTCTGTCAGTTTGTTTATCCTTAATGTTATATTTTATGTTTTAATCTTCAAAATCATATACATATGCAGTACATATGATGATCACAATAGTTTACTATAGTAATTTTTCAGTAATTAAAAAGCACTTTCTGCCTTTTGGCTGAGATCTACTACAACACACCAAATCGCGCATGCAATCGTGAGCACTATCGTACGCAATTTGTGTGCGTTTGCACATGCGTTTTTGTAATTAATAATCTAAAAATGCATGCGTTTGCAAACTTCTGCGCATCGAAATCATGGGAATTCTTGCATTCCCGCGATTGCCATTTGTGCATGCAAGGCACTAAATCAGACCAGTAAGGAGCTCATATGAGAACAGTGTTGCAAATATTAGCAGTTTAAGCTGGGGGATGTCTGTACTGGGCATGCCTAGTAGTTCAGAGTGCAGTGAAACTTGTTGCAGAATGGTCACAACAAGGGAAGGGAGGAGTGTTGCGCTTAAACAAGACAAACATTTTTCAAACAAACGTCTAGCGATGCAGACAGACATGGATATAAATAGCAACCAAGGTGTGTCTGGTGAGTTAGTGTCCCTTTTATAGTACAAATGACAAAAATAGTGGAAGGCATAGACATAGCTTTTAGATATAATATGAGTTTAGGTACATTTCTCCTTTAACCCTTTCACTGCCACAGAATTCTCCACTTTGCGTTGCGTTAAAGGGCATATCCCCCCCCAAAACTAAAATTTACTGGCCACATTAAGAAGTGTAAAAACAGCCTTACCACAGCAGGGGAACCTCAAAATGGTTCCCCTGCTGTGCCCCTCCAAAGTCCAGGAAACTGCAGAACCAGTGTGTGACTCATGCTGTGCCTGAGTCTGCCTCAACCTCGTCAAGGTTTGAGGCATGCTCAGTGCAGCCCTCCCTCTCCCTCCCTCTCCCTAACATTAAAACCTTTGGGTATGCGGTAGGGCATGCTCCCCCAGCCCCAACCGCATTAATATTAAATAGTCCCCCAATCTTTACTTACCTTTCCTCTCTCCTCCGCTGTTCAGAACTCCCGCAGCCGCGACCGTGATTTGCTGCCTCTCACAGCCATCACAGATGCGGCTGCCAGTCCCGCCTCCTGCTTGCAATTCCATGCAAGCAGAGGCCGGAAAAGTGCGGCGGAGAAAGAGGGAAGGTAAGTAAGTATCGGGGGACTTTCTAACAAAAATATTAATGGGGCTGGGGAGCATGCCAAATCAAAAGTTTTCTAAAGGGTGGGACATGCCCTTTAAATGCCAGAGAATTTTCAGGATTTTAGACACACTTGGTTCACAGTAGAACCCCCCAGTAAATCAGGAATATTATACATTGTTTATTTTCAGCACAAAGTGTACTTTAACATTGTAACAATTTTGTAACTTTTCTGGAAATTTTACTAATTATGGGTAAAATATGTCAAAACAATTTAAAAGTTGCAAATTTTCATGGATTTTTCCCATTTTTACTTATAGTTACTTAAAATTACACACACAAAAAGCTTACTGTTTCTAAAAGCTCTGATACTCCCAAATACAACGATACCAGATATATTGTAGGTACCCCACTTTTTGTACAGAGACACCCCCCTCCCAAACTAAAACTGCACCTTCACGAATATCCACCAAATTGAAATGTATTACCACTTCTGACGGTTAACATAGAAATTCTTCCAAATTCTAAAAATATCTCACTTGTGGGGATATTTTAGTTAAACTACACACCCGCAGGATTTTATGAGTGAAGGTAAGTTTCGATCTAAATGCAGATACCTGGACGCAGCGCTTCGTCCAATTGTAAGTTATTTTATCCCATTTTCCTTTTTTTCCTCGGCTGTAATCAGAGCCAAAATCAAATGCTTATTTCAGCTAAAAACTGCAGAGGAAAGTTCAGACGCATCTCAATATGAAAGCCTAACCCCTCCCGAATAAAACGGTATGCCACATTCACAGTGACACGGAGACATGGCTACCCCTAACTCTGAGCAGGTTATTACTCCCCACAAACTATATATCCTGAAATCTACACCCCTTCAGCTATGTAACACTGTAGTTTGTTCATTCACACCATCAATGGTGTGGGTGCAGTTCTTTGTAAAGAACTGCACTTTTTGCAGATTTTCTAAAAAAATGGTGAAGTGTTTTTTTTGTTAATTTTTTTTTTAGAAAATCATGTCAAAACCTCATGGAATGTAACAAAAAATTACCAAATATCAGTCTCCCAAATGTCCTGAATCAAACGGTATGCCATATGTGGTTACACACGCGGACGTGGAAGCAACTAGCTACAGGTGAGACAATGCTGATGGCTCAGAACCAGCGACAATATTCAGGCAACTCGGAATTTGAACAGTCTGCAATTTTCCCCACAAACTATATATTCCTCGAATCTTCACACTTCAGCTATGTAACACTGCAGTTTGTTTATTCATGCCATCAATGGTGTGGGCGCAGTTCTTCGTAGAAGTTCGCACTTTTTGCATATTTTTAGAAAAAATTAACAAAAATCAACTTTTGAAGGTAGAAATCATGCCTATTCAATGAAATGTAAAAAGTTACTAAATATCAATCTCCCAAATGTCCTGAATCAATCCTTATGCCATATGTGTGGTTACACACGTCGACGTGGAAGCGAAAGCCACGAAGTGAGACAATGCATGATGGCTCAAAACTGGAAAGATTTCAACAAAATCTGAATTTGAACGTCTGCAGTTTTTCCCACAAAACACTCCTGTAACTTAAAAATAACCCCCACAACTATATATTCCTGGTGTGGGCACAGTTTGTCGTAGAATGTTGCACTTTTCTGAAAAAATTACAAAAAAACAACTTCAAAAGGTAAGAATCATGCCAAAACCTCATGGGATGTAAAAAAAAGTTACCAAATATCAATCTTCCAATGTCCTGAATCAAACGGTATGCCATATGCGCGGTTACACACGTGCACGTGAAAGCGAAACCATGAATTGAGATATACATGATTGCTCAAAACACAAAAATATTCAGGCAACTCTGAATTTGAACAGTCTGCAGTTTTTGCCCACAAAACACCCCCCCCACAAACTATATATTCCTAGAATCTATACACTTTCAACTATTAATGCTGTTTTTTGTTCATTCATACCATCAATGGTGTGGGCGCAGTTCTTTGTAGAAATTCGCACTTTTCACAGATTTTCTGAAAAATGAAACAAAATCCACTTTTGAAGGTAGAAATAGTGTCAAATTCCTATGAAATGTCAAAAAGTTACTAAATATCAATCTCCCAAATGTTCCGAATCAAATGGTATGCCATATTCATGGTTAAATAACAAGAAAAGGTACCTGGCACTCTCTAAATGTATGTCAAAATAGTAAAAAATCACTTTATTAGGTACTAATGAATGGGGAAGATTGCATTACAGAAAGTGCAGTGCCAATAGTTAAAAAAATTTAAAACCAACAAACATCCTTTCTCACTAATACACATAAAAGTATACAAGTGTACCAAAGAGTCTGAAACCTAACAGTAGCAGTACTCATCTGTCTGAAGTCTCCTAAAGCAGTCACTGAGAAGGTCAGAAGCACAAAGGTATATAGAGACACATGCTAAAGTTTAGGCGCGTTTTCAGGTGCATTGCATTTTGCATTCTGCTTTTTTTATCGCAATCACATGCATTTTCCTATACCTAATGAAGAAAACGTAAACGCAACGAAATTGCACATAAAATTTGCATGCGATTCCGTGCGCAGTTGCGGCCATGCCCTTAGGGTAAAAAAAAATGGTGTGTTGCACACAATGATAACGAACTTGCCTTTTTTCCAATTCAAAATCAGATGGGAAAAATCACTTCCGGAAATCATTTTAAAAAAATTATTATTATCATTTTAAAAAAAGTGATTATTTATTCATTGGCAAAGATCGATAGTTTGGTGATCACCAAAATTTGATCTCTGTCCCCATTTTTTTTCTAAGTCTTTGCTATTTGTGAGTGGAACTTTGCGTTCCATTCACAAAAAGCATAGTAAAGCTGTCACACTGACAGCTTTACAATACCAGGTACTGAACTGTGATCTGAATGGAGATCGCAGTGCAGTACCTCCACTAGACCACCAGGGGCATTGTACCTCTCTATGAAGACCCCGGTAAAGGAGAAGCTCCATGACGTTACCGGGGTCTCCCTATTGCATTGAACAATTCCTCTTCTGGGACCGGCTGCTGCTATACGTCACAGCTTGAAGGTAGGATATCTCCCGACCCCCCTTCCCCCTCAGATTTGGATGAAATCGAGGGGGCTAGGGGGGCATTGAATTCTGTCCCCTGATTGCCCCTAGCGCGGCCAGATTTTTTTTTTTTTTTAAAGGGACAGCCACAGAACGTGTATTCACGTTTTGTGGCAGTTTGAGGCTTTCATGCACAGAACGTGAATATACTTTCTGTGGCGGTAAAAGGGTTAAGATATAATAAGGCTAGACAAATCCTGTAGCCAGATAGCAAACACGCCTAGATTTTCTTATTTCGGTTAATTTTATTAAGTTTTTTCTATTGATGTTTATGGAAGGGCTACCTGAAAAGTCAGATTGGCTACCTAGGTTTTCTAACAGATTATCAGTGTCAAGAACTATTATTCCACGCAAACTTTGTCTTGGAGACTTCCGAAATTGCGCACACAACAACATGAAGATCCCACCTTACGCGTTTCAAGCCCGCACCGGCTCTTACTCATGAGTAAGAGCCGGTGCGGGCTCGAAACGCGTAAGGCGGGATCTCTTCATGTTTGTTTGTGCATGGCGTATTGTGCCTAAATAAAGTGAGGTTTTTACCTATCAAGTGAGTTCGACTCTTGAATCTCAGGTGTGCGCCAATTTGAAGTCTCCAAGACAAAGTTTGCATGCTATTGATTGGAACCGAAGCGAAGGGCAGGCAGCACCCCGGACACCAAAGGGGAATGGTGAGTACTACTATTTCTGAGTCCAGCAGTGATTGAGCTCCAATCTTCGGACAAAGTCCTAGTGACAGGCACGGGTTTGCTACACTGTGCCTACATGAAACATAGTGAGTGTAACACACGCTATTGATTGTTAGTGTATATAGGTCGGCTAATAACATGTTAACTATTATTCCACCCCTAATATACAAGACTGTTGTTTTTACTTTTTCAGGATATTTCAGAACTAAGAATGAATTACAGAGAAGAAAGCTCTTTTACAAAAACATCTGACTAAACTTCGGAGCTGGCAACAGGTATAAGAAGAAATAAATGGCCAGATAAAAAATAAGATGCCACAGGGCCACTGGCTTACCTGGAACAAGCTTCAGCAAATATTCCGCCCCCATGAAGCAGACGTGATTAAAGTTTCAGGGGGAACCAGTGTTTATAAATAGTAGAAGTTTTTTTTTTTTATACGACAATTTGTGATGGACTTTTCATAAAGAAGATGAGACTGTATATAAGTATGCGGAGAACCTTTTAAAATGTATTGTTTATATGCAGCCAAATATTTGTTAGACATCTGTTGTCTGTATCATTCAAATTCACATTTTAGCATTGTTAGGAAAATCTTTGCTTTCCTCTTTTTTTTTTTTACTCAAATAGTTTTTTTAATTCAGATAGAGGAGTGATTTGTTTATTTGGGATGAATGTATCCAATTGAGAGATAATTAGAGTTGATGCAATAAAAGTTACAAAAGTTTGTCCCTGCTAATATGTCAGCAACCGACAGGATGTTTTCTCTTTACTAGGTTACTGCAGATTAAAGCAGGACAATCTTTTCGACATTGTATTACGTCAGCCGAAATATGTGAAACTAGAAATTGAGAAACATGGTGATTTATATAGCTTTTTTATGTGGTCCGATGACTAAAGCGCTGGATTGCTATTTGCTGGCGTTAAAATCCTGGGCTAAAACTAGCGCAAACGGAATACTGATCGTGAGCGGCGGATGCGTGGGTGATTTTTGCACAATCGCTCATCGGTAGCGAACCGGCTAGCACAACTTTAACTCCATATAGCTGCCCGTTAAAGTTGCTTCCTAAATACATATGAAAATGGTGTACAACCTACTTCCCCCACATCTGTTTTGATCAGGAAAATCTGCTAATAATTTCACTGCTATCTCTGATGATTGGCTGGGAGACACTGGCAGTGGGGACTCTGAGTTCAACTGTTACATGCAGATTAGCATAAGGGAGTGGGAAACAAACCAAGGTAGCTAGTTAGCATGTGCAGAAGAGTTTTTGGTCCTGGATCACCAGAAGAGGCAACACTAGAAGCCAGCCGTGACATCATAATTGCTAGTACTCAAAATGTTCTATAAATGATTTCTACACTAAGAAGCTGAATTCAGAGGTGAGAAACAAATGGTTTTACTAAGTGACAGTTATAGAGTCTGTGGAGCTGCCTTTGTATTTTCGGTTTAGTTCTCCTTTAATATGGTGATCCCTCTTACCAGATCACTAAACAATGCACACCCACATGTTAGAATGTTGGCTGAATCATTTGGACAAAGTGGTTGGATGTTTGATGCTGCTTTTGGTTAAAAATATCTGATGTGTGTAAGGCTTTAAGCTGGCCATACACTAGTAATTCGTTAAAGCTAATTCTAAGTTCTATCTGACGAATGAAGAATCATTTTAAGGCTGAGGCCACATTGTACCCGCGCTACTTTTACTAATTTTTGTGCGCAATCGCAAAGTCTATACTTTCTAGTTTTATACCCGTGTACTTAATATCCAACTTAGTAATAGGCTAAGTGGACCCTTGATCCCATGCCCTCCTTCCTACTCAAACACTGTGCTAAAATCCTTTCCCCGCTCTTTCTCACATTTTTTATTCCTCCCTGACCTCTGGGATTTTTCGTGCTTCCTTTAAACATGCAGTGTCGAACCTCTTCTTAAAAACCCTCTCTGGACCCTACCTGTCTCTCAAACTACCGCCCTTTTACCATTTGCATCAAAACTCCTTGAATGTCTTGTCTCTACACGCATTACTAAATACCTCCATGCTAATAACTTTTTGGACCCATTACAATCATGATTCCGACCGGGTCATTAATTGAAACGCCCTCTGCAAAGTCTCAACTGACCTACAAGCTGCCAAAGGACAGTTTTCGATCCTCATTCTCCTTGACCAATCGGCTGCCTTTGATACTGTGGACTCTGCAGATTCTATATTCTCTGGCATCCGAAATCAAGCTGCGGCGTGGGTGTCTTCTTATCTCTCTAACAGATCTTTCTCTGTCTCTTTGCTAATAAGACTTCCTCTCCTGTTCCGCTTAATGTGGGGGTTCCTCAGGGCTCAGTTTTAGGACCCTTGCTGTTCTCCCTCTACACTATCTCTCTCGGAGAAATAATCAGTTCTTTCGGTTTTAAGTATCAGTTATATGCAGATGATACCCAAATTTACTTGTCCACCCCCGCCCTAACCCCTGAAGCTTAATACCAAATCTCTAAATGTCTGCTCTCTATCTCTCCCTGGATGACACACTGCCCGCCTTAAACTCAATCTATCCAAAACTTAATTAAAGGGTATGTCCACCCTTAATCTAATTTTTAATATAGCCTTCCCCCTGGCCCCCCCAGCCCCAAACGCATCATTATTATCTTTAGAGTGCCCCAAACTTTACTTACCTCCCCTCTTTCCTCCGCCGCGCTCCCGGCCCTCTGCTTGCGAGAAAATGCAAGCAGAGGGGCGGGACCGGCAGTCGCGTCGGTGATTGGCTGAGCGGCAGCCAATCACGGACGCGGCTGCCGGTCATTCAGTGCAGAGGAGGAAAGAGGGGAGGTAAGTAAGAGTTTGGAGGAGCTTTCCAAAATAAAAATTATGCGGTTGGGGCTGGGGACCAGGGGAAGGCTATATTAAGGGGATAAATGCTAGGGGAGGGAATCCGGAGGGAGGGGGAGAAGGGCTGCAGTACGCATGCCAAACTTCTCCCGGGGGCCAGGTAGGAGGCAGAGTCCTATATGGACTCTGCTTGCCTCCTGGTGGGCAGTTTTTGGGACTTTGGGGGGGGGACTACAGGAGAACCCTATGGAGCTGGGATGTTAGGTAAGGATAACTACACTACATGGTGGGGCCAGTAGTTGGGGGGATTATAGTTTTGGGGTGGACATGCCCTTTAATAATTTCCCCCCCTAAACTAGGACCTTGTCCTCCCTTCTCCATCTCTATTGACTTATGGTCATTAATCCAGTTGAATCTGCACGCTGCCTTGGAGTTATCTTGACTCCTCTCTCTCTTTCCATCATCACTTTAACAATGTCGCTAGGACCTGTCGTTTTCTCCTCGCAATATTGCCAAGATCCGCCCTTTTCTCTCTCTTTCTCTCTCCACTAATATAATGCTGTGCTGTTAATCTGGAGCAACTAAATTCTAGCAAATGTATTCTAATTGTAGTAGACCAGTAAAAAGGTCTCACTGATTGGTTGCTCTTAATTATTAAATAAGCTTGAAATTGTTAAAAGGATTGGCTGTATTACCAAGCATACTTTTGTTAATTTATCCCCATCCCCAAATCTGCCTTACAATGATCCCTATATATACACATACTACTGAAACATTGTTTTTTTAGTAGTTGATATACATCTTACCTGGTAGTGATTGGTTAATCATCATGGACCAATCATGTTGAATTCTTTCCTTTCAGTTATAAGAAGAACCCTTAGACATCTAATAAGATGGTCCAACAGATGTAAAAAAGGAGCTAAAAAAATCACCTGGTACCATTACCCATATTGTATTTGTACCATTACAAATGGTAAATATTGATTTGAACTTACTATGATTAGGCTAAAGGTCATTGTGCTTTAAAATGTACCATACCAGTTTTTGGCAATAACACTTTGTAATTTATTATATATTTTCTCCCATTTTTAGACTGAAAGGCCTGCTACTCCTTCTCCCATACAGATTAAATCAGTGCATGAGAAATCACAGTCACTTGGTGTAAGTAAATAGAATTTCTAAAATATGGGATTAAATAATATTTCCCAATGTAATTAAAATGTGATGTTGCTACCTGGACTTTTACTGGCTTTTTTATTTTTTTTTTAAAATCTTTTTATTGGAAACATTTGTGCATTGTTTACATCACATACAATTCACATTCTCAATTTTCCTTAAACTGTCTCCTTTTTTGTTATTTTAACAGTTAAAACTTTGTAAAAAAATAAAATAATAAGTACTTAATGTGTTATACATTTTTGTCCTACTTATTTGTCAGCTTGTATGGGAGGGGGGGGGGAGGAAAGAAGGGAGGGGTGAGAGGGTTTGGTTGATAATATTTTATGAGCCACTGGATGACTTTAATCATATTAATTATGCTATTCTTTATACTTTCGTTAGTAACAGTTATTCACACTCAAAGGATTCAATAAACATTTTATGTAAGTATTAGTTTTTTATATTGATCTGATTCTGTGACAGAATCCATGGGGTCCATATATAGGTAAATTTGTTCCTATTCTTTAGAGTCACTGTTAGCTCTTCCATGCACATGATGTGGTTCAATTCCGTGATCCAGTCTGATTTGGGGGGCTAATGTTTGTTTCCAGTACCTAGGAAGTACCGTTCTCCCTGCTGTAAGGAAGAATTTCAGTAAGCTGTTTTTATATGTTTAGTTGATCCTGGTATCACCGATAGAAGGATAATTTGAGGCTCTGTTGGTAGGTCGTTTTTTTTGTTATGTATTATATTTTTGCATTATTGTTGTCCAATAAGGTTGGATTATTGGGCAGTAGAACCATATGTGTGACAGGTGCCTTTTTGTAGCTGGCATCTCCAGCATTTTTCCGGTGTCATTGGATATATCTTGTGCAACATGGATGGGTATCTGTACCATCTTGACAGTAATTTGAAATTAGTTTCTTGTGCTTTGCAGGATAATGATAAGCCGTGGTTAGAGAGAAGCTTGTGTCCCATTGTTCGGGAGTAAACTTTAGATTAAGTTCTTTTTCCCATTTGATATATATCCAGGTGAATTGGGGTGTTTTTTATTCTGTAGAATCCGGTATATTTTGGCTATTGTATTTTTGGGTGGTGAGGAGAGAGTACATCGTTTTTCGAACTCGGTCAGTTGTTTTTGTGGAGGCAAGTTATTTTGTATGATTTCAGATAGTGTTGTAGTTGATATACTGATATTCATGAATCTGATCCAGGTTTGGTTCTTTGACAATATCTTTTATTATGAAAGGGTTTGTTATTTTTCCATATTGTGGTGATAAAGGATCTTCAGTCTTTTGTTTTGTTTAAGAATTTTTGTGCTGAGAAGCCTGGTGTAAATGCTTTGTTATGTGTGGTAGTGGTCCTGGTTGAGCTGTGAGGGACAGTGTTTAACTTTCTTGTCCCATAGTTTCAGAACCCCGGTTGCATAAAATGGTAGATATGGGAAGTGGGGTCTGTCTGCCTTGGGTAGGCCAATTAGTGATTTCATTGGGATTGAGATTATCGTATTGGTTGGAATAGGGTGGGGAACCCGTCAGGGCCAGGGCTTTTACCCGAGGGTAGTGCTTTTTGTATTTGTAGTTCATAACACCTTCCCCCACTCTGTTTGAGCAGGAAAATCTGCTAATAATATTCACTGCTATCTCTGATGATTGGCTGGGAGACACTGGCAGGTGGGGACTCTGAGTTCAACTGTTACATGCAGATTAGCATAAGGGGAGTGGGAAACAAACACAAGGTAGCTAGTTAGCATGTGCAGAAGGATTTTTTGGTCCTGGATCACCAGGAAGAGGCAACACTAGAAGCCAGCCGTGACATCATAGATTGCTAGTACTCAGAAATGTTCTATAAATGATTTCTACACTAAGAAGCTGAATTCAGAGGTGAGAAACAAATGGTTTTACTAAGTGACAGTTATAGAGTCTGTGGAGCTGCCTTTGTATTTTCGGTTTAGTTCTCCTTTAATATGGTGATCCCTCTTACCAGATCACTAAACAATGCACACCACACATGTTAGAATGTTGGCTGAATCATTTGGACAAAGTGGTTGGATGTTTGATGCTGCTTTTGGTTAAAAATATCTGATGTGTGTAAGGCTTTAAGCTGGCCATACACTAGTAATTCGTTAAAGCTAATTCTAAGTTCTATCTGACGAATGAAGAATCAGCTTTAAGGCTGAGGCCACATTGTACCGCGCTACTTTTACTAATTTTTGTGCGCAATCGCAAAGTCTATACTTTCTAGTTTTATACCCGTGTACTTAATATCCAACTTAGTAATAGGCTAAGTTGGACCCTTGATCCCATGCCCTCCTTCCTACTCAAACACTGTGCTAAAATCCTTTCTCCCCGCTCTTTCTCACATTTTTTATTCCTCCCTGACCTCTGGGATTTTTCGTGCTTCCTTTAAACATGCATGTGTCGAACCTCTTCTTAAAAAACCCTCTCTGGACCCTACCTGTCTCTCAAACTACCGCCCTTTTACCATTTGCATCAAAACTCCTTGAATGTCTTGTCTCTACACGCATTACTAAATACCTCCATGCTAATAACTTTTTGGACCCATTACAATCATGATTCCGACCGGGTCATTAATTGAAACGGCCCTCTGCAAAGTCTCAACTGACCTACAAGCTGCCAAAGGACAGTTTTCGATCCTCATTCTCCTTGACCAATCGGCTGCCTTTGATACTGTGGACTCTGCAGATTCTATATTCTCTGGGCATCCGAAATCAAGCTGCGGCGTGGGTGTCTTCTTATCTCTCTAACAGATCTTTCTCTGTCTCTTTTGCTAATAAGACTTCCTCTCCTGTTCCGCTTAATGTGGGGGTTCCTCAGGGCTCAGTTTTAGGACCCTTGCTGTTCTCCCTCTACACTATCTCTCTCGGAGAAATAATCAGTTCTTTCGGTTTTAAGTATCAGTTATATGCAGATGATACTCAAATTTACTTGTCCACCCCCGCCCTAACCCCTGAAGCTTAATACCAAATCTCTAAATGTCTGCTCTCTATCTCTCCCTGGATGACACACCGCCGCCTTAAACTCAATCTATCCAAAACTTAATTAAAGGGTATGTCCACCCTTAAATCTAATTTTTAATATAGCCTTCCCCCTGGTCCCCCAGCCCCAAACGCATCATTATTATCTTTAGACGTGGCCCCAAACTTTACTTACCTCCCCTCTTTCCTCCGCCGCGCTCCCGGCCCTCTGCTTGCGAGAAAATGCAAGCAGAGGGGCGGGACCGGCAGTCGCGTCGTGATTGGCTGAGCGGCAGCCAATCACGGACGCGGCTGCCGGTCATTCAGTGCAGGGAGGAAAGAGGGGAGGTAAGTAAGAGTTTGGAGGAGCTTTCCAAAATAAAAATTATGCGGTTGGGGCTGGGGACCAGGGGAAGGCTATATTAAGGGGATAAATGCTAGGGGAGGGAATCCGGAGGGAGGGGGAGAAGGGCTGCAGTACGCATGCCAAACTTCTCCCGGGGGCCAGGTAGGAGGCAGAGTCCTATATGGACTCTGCTTGCCTCCTGGTGGGCAGTTTTTGGGACTTTGGGGGGGGGACTACGGAGACACCCTTGGAGCTGGGATGTGAGGTAAGGATTAAACTACACTACATGGTGGGGCCAGTAGTTGGGGGGATTATAGTTTTGGGGGTGGACATGCCCTTTAATAATTCCCCCCCCTAAACTAGGACCTTGTCCTCCCTTCTCCATCTCTATTGACATTATGGTCATTAATCCAGTTGAATCTGCACGCTGCCTTGGAGTTATCTTTGACTCCTCTCTCTCTTTCCATCATCACTTTAACAATGTCGCTAGGACCTGTCGTTTTCTCCTTCGCAATATTGCCAAGATCCGCCCTTTTCTCTCTCTTTCTCTCTCCACTAATATAATGCTGTGCTGTTAATCTGGAGCAACTAAATTCTAGCAAATGTATTCTAATTGTAGTAGACCAGTAAAAAGGTCTCAACTGATTGGTTGCTCTTAATTATTAAATAAGCTTGAATATGTTAAAAGGATTAGGCTGTATTACCAAGCATACTTTTGTTAATTTATCCCCATCCCCAAATCTGCCTTACAATGATCTCTATATATACACATACTACTGAAAAGAGACCCCCGCCTTGAAGTGTGTCTCCTGGAGTAATAGAATATCTATGCTTTTTTAGTACATTTCTCCTAAAATTTGGTAACGTTTCTTGGGATTATTGAATCCTTTCACGTTAAATGAGCAGATCCTTATCTCTGACATTTGCTTTCTATGTAAGTATCCAGTGGCGCGCTTATTGATAGGTAGTAGGGGGAAAGGGTAGATGGGGTGGAAAGAGAGGAAGGGGGGTAGGGAACGCTGTATACCTGTAAAAAAAACTGTTCATACAGTATATTCATTAGGTAAACACATTGTAAACTTTGTAAACATATAAATAACATTTTAAATATTAAACAATTAGTGGGTTTGGTGTAAAGTTAACTTTATCCCAGGTGCCTATGGGTTTACTCCTATAAGCAAGCACCCTGGGGGGGAAGGAACTTTCAGCCAGGGGTACGCTCCCTTATGGTTCTCTCCCCTATATTTTAAAGGTTCGTTATTAACAGCAAATAAATGATAGAATTTTGTGATTAATTTCCAAACAACCATAGTATCTTACTGTTCGCTTTGTTTAGGTCTCATCCCTCTAGTCCGTTCAGTTGGGATTGGCTCCTTCTATCTTGGTTATGTCTGTATTTTTGTAATGCGGCTTTAGTTTGTTGCCACTGCTCTTTGGCTGGTTTGGGTGGACTGGGTATGGGCTGGTCCCATTCTGGTAAGTCTATTTTAGGCAAATCAAACTTCGATAGAAATTGCTGTAGGTCTTCTGGTTCTCTTAATATTGGTTGGGAGGGACCGAAGGATTGAGTGGATATCCTCCTGGTCTTCTCCCCAGTCCGATTCAGGAGCTGACCCCTCCGTTTCCCCCTCGGGTCCGCTGCCTGTCTTAGGTGCTAGTGTGTGGCCGTTTCCCCCTCGGGTCCGCTGCCTGTCTTAGGTGCTAGTGTGTGGCCGCGCGCCATTTTGTGTTGGGAGGCCTTTCTTTTTGCTCCCAGTATTGCTGCGATCCCGGTCTCCGTGGCTGCGGGCTGGGCACCGGAGGATCTGCCGGGTTTGTTCTTACCCATGTCGGGTTGGTGGTGGTTGTTCAGTGGTGTTTAGAGGGTTATTGGCTGTGTGCTGGGTCTTTTTGGGGAGAGATACTTGGGAGCTCTCAGTCCCTGCGTCTGATCCTCATGGCGTCCAGGCTCCCCCCCCCCTGGCTTTTTTATTTTAACCCAATGAAATAATTTTTTTATATCCAGTTTGTAAATATATTCAAGCTTATTTAATAAGAGGTGCAAAAATGTTGCATGTGTTGTTAATCTGGAGCAACCAATCAGATTCTAGCAAATGTTTTCTAACTGTATTAGACCAGTAGAAAGGTCTCATCTGATTGGTTGCTGCAAATTACCAGCCCGGACAAGAGTTTGTACACCTTATTAAATATGCCTGAATATGTTAAAAGGATTAGGCTTTATTACCAAGTATACTTTCACTTTTATAACTCTCTGCCAAGTCTGCCTTATAATGATCCCTGTATATAGACATACTACTAAAAAATTGTTTTTTTTTAGTTGATATATGCCTTAGCTGGTAGTGATTGGTTAATCATCATTGACCAATCATATGGAAAAGAAATATGTTATTTCAAAAAGGAAATGACTCTAGTGAAAGAGACAAATGAATATGGCAAACCTATAATTACATAGTAAGTGGCAATGGAATTATATATGCTAAATCACTGTAATAATATAATGATAAGGGGAACCATGGTTTACCCCAATTCATCTTCTGCTTTATACAATCTGCAATACAGGTTTGACTTGTGAATTTTTATCCTTTCTATTTTTTAGCTCGACAAAAGAACTTACTACCATGGAGAGAATAGATCAGTATGGAAACAAATCTGTGAATACATATGAAGACAACTAGTTTAAAATAGAAAATGTAAAACCAATCCACTAGAACCCAGACCATCATCTGCGGCATTGGTGATAAAAAGCTACCAGGTACCAGACCATCATTTGCCATTAACTGGACTAACATCTGCCAGACCAACAAATGCTGTACTCTGGAACATCAACTGCCATACCCAAAACTAACTACAAGACCCTAGATCACAGTCTGCCAGGCCCTAGATCACAACTAAAAATATTGAACATTATTGGTATGAATACACTTACTGAAGTTTATGTTGATCCAGGGATTTTTTCCGATTGCCCTTTTGGAGTCAGGAAGGAATTTTTCCCTCTTTACCTGGGGTTTTTCGCCTTCCTCTGGATCAACTGTAAGGTAGGGTTCAGACATAAGCTAAAATGGCTGATGGACATATGTATTTATTCAACCTCCAATACTATGTGACTACTGAGAACCTGAACCACCAACTAATATACCCTGTACTACTAGTTCCTGGCCGTAAACCAATATGTGCCAAAAAAAAAGGGCCCTGCAGTGCAGCTTTCCCAGGCCAGAAGCACAACCTTCAAGCGCCCAGAAGCGCAATCTTCTGGTAGTAATCAGATTCCTTGAAGGGCCTTAAAACACAGCCTGCTGGGACCCATAATTGCTGCTGATAAGACCCTGGAGCACATTGCTGAAGTCCTGGATTTGAACCCTCCCTTGGACACATCTGCAAAGAGTTTATATATATCCCCCTTTGCAGGGCCGACCTTAGGATAACTAGCACCCTGTGCAAGATTTTTTGGTGGCCGCCACATCCCCACCCCCCCCCCCCCCCCCAAAAAAAAAACCCAAAACAAAACACCCCCTGGGCACACACAATAATCCGTTGAATGCTGCTTGCCTTTAAATCAAGTTCCCCACCTTGCGCTCACTGTCTTTCAGTATCTTCAGTGCATGCTTGTATATATGGTGCGCACATCATTATGTAACAAGTAACGTACTAAATGCACAGACAGAACAGCACAGCATACAGACATCTTAAGTAAAGCTTATATGTGTTGGGGCTTAGTATGTGGTGATGTGCTGATACATATATTTGATCTGGAGGACTGCAACTAGAGGGGTTGTTGCACTGATGCCCAAGTTTGAGCTACAGGCCCGTGACCTAAGACTCCCAGCTGTTGCCCCCCTGGTAATGCAACCCGTGCAGTCGCACAGGTCGCCCATATCAAAGGTCGGCCCTGCCCCTGTGCTTTTGTGTTTTTACCTTCACAAATGTACTGTATAAGAAATAAAATATATATTTATATATATATATATGCATTTGTTGACATGGTTTTTATGATATAGTTATTCCTTTTCTTTTTTTTTTCCAATACATTTTTATTGAGCCGGATGGCAGCAAAATAAGTAAAGTACATTCTTATTGTTCATTTCAAAACTTGTTGTTTACTGAATTGGATAATCTATAAAGGGGCAGAAGAGAAAGGTTATTCATCTCGCTTTTTTTTTTTTTTTTTTCTTTTCAACTTGTCCAAAGTAATATAAAATAAACAAAATAATAAACAAATTACACAGGTTTGTCTATCTTGTTTTTGTAATTGTTAATAACCCATCTTATTCTAATCGGAAAACAATGCGTCCAATACTACATATTTGTTCTACTACATGAATTCATATACATATATATATGTATATATATAACAACACACATTATTTTTTTTATTTACAATGTAGACTTTGCTTTAGAGAAACTCTAGGGTTTTCAGCTCTGTACTCTTAATTATTAATTATAATAGTTATTTGATACTTGGGAGGTTGGGTAGGTGTGGATGTTGTCGCCGGGCCCGCCGCCCCCCACCCGTCCCCCCCGCCCGCCTTCCCCCTGGTTCGAATGAAGGTTCAGGCTGACCCCTCGGCTGGAGGTGTGCATTGTTGATTTGATCTGGGGGGGTGGTGTTTAGAGCGTGGTTTCTATTCAGGTTTGGTCATAGTATCTCAGCCAAGGGTTCCATACTTCTTCAATTTGCGGACAGTGTCTTTGATAAGATTTGATATATATTCGTTTTCGAAGATCCACCATCTTTGAGACCATGGTGTTTCCGAAGGAGAAAGGTTGTTTCCTGTTGCAGCTAGAGGCTGCGAGTGGCTGCACAGTAGCTATGAATGAGTTTATTACTTGGTTTCGATCTTGGGGTATGTCTCTATCGAATAGGCTGTTCCAAGGGTCTAGGGTGATATGGGTAAGTGTAGGGTTTTGTGAATTATTTTCACAATATATCCCATAGTTTTTTAGTCTCCCGCGCATCCCCCCACCACAATGAAACAAATCTGCTGTCATCTGGAGACGGATAACAGAGAGGGGAAGCGTTCTCGGGTAGATCTGTGATTATTCTCTAGGGGACAGTACCAGTGATGGAGATTTAAATTTTTTTTCCTGTAATTTGATGTTGGAAGAACACTTTGCGGAAGAGATTGAAATTATTGGTCCCATGTGTATCATCTGGGTGTGACCCAACCATGTTTCCCATTTAACCATACATTTGAGTTTGGAGTGTCTGAATTTATTTAATAATGAGTAGATTGTGTATTGGCGTGGGGGGTGCGACAGGGCCTACTAGCGGAGTTCACAAACTTGGTGGGTTGGGAAAGGAGATATGTGTATTATGAAATGTACGATCTGTTGGTAGTGGGAACCATTCCGAATGTGGGAGTTTAACTTGTGATCTGACTGTGTCCAGGGGGAGGGGAGGCCCTCCTGCGATTATTGTGCCTGACTGTTTAGCTTCCAATCGTTGTCCTTTTCCAATGCCATCCTCCGGGTGCATTCAGACAGAAGGGAAATGCTGGGTATGGACAATTGGTGATCATGGAGGAGGGTGTGTTGCAGAGGTGTATTCTTTTTTCCGATCGACTCAAGTTTTAGTGAAATGGTGTCATCATGGTTATAGTGGCCACTTTTCTTTAGTTCTGAGGTGGGGCGGGAGGAAAGCCAATAGAGATCTTGTTAGGTGGGGGGAGTGGGGGGAGCTCAAGGATTGTTCCACTCGACATCTGGGTGTGGTGATCTGTTGGGAGTCGCCATTGCAGAGTTTGAGCAAGTCTGGCCGCTAGGAAGTATGGTGTACAAAATATAGGCGGGCTGCCCCTCCCCTGTCCCCTCGGGATCGTTTGGAAGGTATTGGCAACTAATTCCTCGGGTGTTTATTACCGCCAAGAAGAAATTGTAGTTATTTGTGACTTGGGGGCTGGTGATTGTTTTGCGATGACGGGTTTGACGGGCACAGTGGGAGTGAGCGAACAATAATACAGTTTTGTGTAGTCATCACGCATTCATCGATGTTAATTCTCCCACAATAAGGAGAGATATACGTTGGTTCCAGTATTTTTAACTGTGTTATTATGCCTTTATAATGGGAATTCATGTTGTGTATCATAACGAGGTGGGTTACACTGATCTTCTAATTACCCGAAGAGGGATAACATGTAAGTAAGAGGACCCACCAGAAGATTAAATTTAGTTTAGATCGTGTAGTGGGGGGTGGATAAATGTATCGCGGGAGAAATGAGCGATTTTGTGTTATTAATTTTTAAAGCCTGAGAGTTTGCTTAATTCGGCGGGGTGTGGTGCCTAGTTCGTTGTGGACTGACCGTGCGTGGGTGAGTTGTGTGACGTGTGCGTCGTCGGAGCCGAAGCAGAGTTTATACTTCTGTATTGTCCTACTGTATCCCGGGAAACTTTTTGGGTCATTGCGTATATTTACTGGGCTAGGGTTTTCCAGTGCAAGAGGCGAATATAAGGGGGATATATGTTGGCAGCCCTGCCTAGTACCATTCTTATGGTAAAGGACTGAGAGGGAGAGCCCTGTTTGGAAAAGTGGCGGTTGGATCGAGTACTATGTTTTCTATGGCGGATAAGAATGGGCCCCTGAAGATACCAAAGGGCTTTAGTTAGTGTGGTTTTCCATGTAAAGGTCCAATCTATTCCCTGTCGACGCTTCCTGCTGCGTCAGTTGGCAAGAAGGATCTATGGTAGTTGGTGTGAATGGGCAATGGTAAGCTAATTGAGTAGTGCGTCTGATATGGTGGTATTTCTCTGCCAGGAATGAAGCCAGTTTAAATCCCTATGAATTAGGTGTGGTGTCATCCCTATTTAGTTCTGTTTGCTAGATTTTGGTAGAAAGTTTTATGTCGTGTTTTCTAAGTGAATGGGGTCTGTAAGTAGAGCATTGGAGTGAGTCCTTCCCGTCTTTTGGAATAATACTATGATTGCGCCTCGAGTATCTAATGAGAGGGATGGAACCTGTTAACAGGTGCTTAAATATTGGGGAGAAGATGGGATGAGGTGCGTGTCCTTAATTTTTTGTAGTAACGCCATTTAAAGAATCCGTCTGGCCTGGGCCTTTCTTCCCCGATTTTAGTTGTTTTATAAATGGTTTCGAGAGTTCCAGGGTTGAAATTGGGAGGCCCCCCCCCCCCCGTTGAGTGAAGTATTTGCTTTCTGTTACCTTAGTAAATTGTGCTTTCCGTTACGGTAGTGGGTAATTGTGTGTTGGGATCTTGAGTGGAGGACAGTTGTGTGGGCCGCCATATAGCTTACTAGTGTATTCAGTGAATTGTATGAGGATGGAGATCGGGTCGTCGAATAATGTCTCCGTTTTGGGGTTTTGAGAGGGAGCAAGCGGTTTTTTTGGTGCATTTTGGTGTTGTTAGTTTACGTGCCAACATAGTGCAGCTTTATCTCTTTTTTATTACGAATACTTGTGTTGAGTGAAACGGACGTCCTTTTCAATCGGTCTGTGAGGAGAGAAGCAATTTATTTCACACTCTTAATGGTGAGTCTCATCTTGTAAGGTTAGTCTCTGATGGGACATAGGAGTGTTGTGGTTTCCTCCTTGCGCCTTAGTGTTTAAAAGCAAACTATTTACTTTATCCTTTTGGGTGGTTCGTTTTTAGAGATGATGCTAGTGCTATCAGGTGGCCCCTTATTACCGCTTTGTGAGCCGCCCATAATGTTGTCTGTGTTGTATCTTCTGGTTATTTAGTGAAATATTCAGTGATTATTTTTTTAAGTTGGTTAGTGTTTTGAGGGTTAGTAGAAGTGACTCGTTTCAGCCTCCATTTGAAGTTTGGTTTAGCTGAAGAATCCCCCTCAAGGTGAGTGGAAACTGCTTGGCATGATCGGACCATGTGATCTCTGAGATATCAGAGTCTTTTAACATCGGTATAAATTGTGCTGATATAAAGATATAGTCGATTCTGGTGTAAACTTTATGTGGGTGTGAATAAAATGTAAATCGTTTTTCCTTAGGGTGCCTCAGCCTCCAGGTGTCCCAGAGATTGAACGTGTGTAGTAGTGACGTAAGTTTACGTATTATTCTAATACGTAAACTTACAGTAGCTTGTTTAAACTTAGTTAAACAAGTGAGCGTGAACATCCCTCCTTCTCAAACATTAGAGATAATGTTTCAGTCTTCCTGTTCTTCTTTTCTAATATTCCATTGTTTTGATCATAGGTTCCACGTTTCGAAACCAGGTTTGTTTATAAACCAGGGCTCATGATTGATCTTTACTAACACAACCATCCTGCACAGGGTTTGGATAGGAGGCAGAGATGGTTTAAATTGTAATCCCCCCACTCCCATCCATCAGCCCCCCACCTGCTCCTGTCAGTGGAGAAGAGAAGCTAGCAGGGAAATAGCATAAGCTAGACCTACCCGGATTGACATACTGTATGTTTGATTGGTTTAAATGATGATAGACTACAGTTAACCACAGTTGACCTATCAACGTTTGATCAATTCTGCACTTGGTTTTCTTTTCTTTTTTGGTTGATTGAATTCATTTTAAATTGAAAAATCATTTTTATCAATCAATTAAATATATATATATCTCCTTGTGTATCTCTAGATTATAAATTACCCCCTTCACCCCCAGTCTCTATTTAACAGGTGATCTGGTAACCCCACATCTAAGGGGGTAATTATAAATCTGCAAAGGGTAGTTTCATGACTATAAACGTATAGTGTCATATTTGTTGTCAGTTGTCACAGCCTTGATTGACTGCACTGAGGTAGGGGCCAGCTTACTCTGCCAGAATGGGGACAATAATAATTATACTTAAATATCTGGTTAGTAATGCAGGTAATAAAGTGCAAAATATATCAGTTGGGGTTGGGGGCAGGTAACTGACAATTGACCACTTTTTTGTTTTAAGGGTGGCCATTCCTTTTAACCTACCTGTAAATAATGCCCCTGGTTTAAGAACAAAATAACTGTGCTAAAATACAAAAAAATCAAAGACTGGTTCATTATTTTTCATTTGTTTTTTTTAAACAATAATAAATAAAGGGGTTAAAAGGAACAAATTAAAAGGAAATCAGAGATTCCTAACCGGGCAGGTGATTTATCCTTCTAATGGAGAAGGGGTTGGGGTCAACCAGGAGATATAAGACCAGGGGCCCATTTATTGTAAGTTGTGAAAAACATCATCCACCACTGGTAGTTATCCCTGAGAAGATGTGAGGTGAATTGAAAGCACGGTGATAGCTATTACTCGGTTAAGACAATATTTGAATACAAGCTTTCAAGAAAACTTTTATAAACTAAAATGAATGGGTTAACACTAGTAACTGCTAGTGGTGACTTTATCCCATGTAGCTTATACATAACATGGACCCTTTCTCAGGTATATGAGCTACATGTAATAATGTTGCCACTAGCAGTTACTCTGCCTGCTGCCTGTTTATAACCTCATTCATTAGACTTTATATTGGATTTACTTGATGCATTTGGATGGGTGCATAGAGTGGGGTAACTCAATGTGCCACAAACCTAGCAGTGGAAAAAAACTTCCTTTCACATTGTCAGATATGGAACTATATAGAGATCATGCAAACCTTGGCGGTACACATGGGCCAGTATTTCAGATATTTTAAAATATTTGTGTGAAAATATCCACTATGTTCAATTCATTTTTGGTAAATTTTGGCAAATAAACAGAAAAAATGCCAGGGTATCAGTTGTGCCAAATAATCAGCAGAACCACAGTTATTTCCATTGAACAGACTGCCAATTGTCTGTCTGAAGATCAGGGTTGGCCCATGTGTACACTGCCTTGAATATGTATAAGTCAACATCAAATAACCAGGATTAGTTAAACAAATGGTTTCAATTTGTGGTTCCAGTCTCCCCTTTCAATCTGGCAATAGTCTCACCAGCAGCTTTCTTATACTCTGTATGTACTCGCTCCATCTCCTTTCAAGGCTAAACAAACAAGTGGCGTAATACACTTTCATGTGTAGTAGATTCACCTGAAACATGTCAGGCACTGCCCAGGACCCTTGTCTGACTTGTTTGGGTTTTTTTCAATTGGGTTTTAGATAATCTAAAGTTTTCACATTAGATTGCCAGCATGTCTTGATAGAAGTGTAAGATTGCATACAGAAGATATGGGATTTAAGGTTTAAGTACAGTCCTACAAGTTACCTTTCCAGACGTGTATTGGAAATAGCGTATTTGGCTTCTCCTATATATAAAAGGCTCCATTGCTGAATTACTTAAGTCCAAATTTCAAGAAACAGAGGAAAGCCAATGCTTGATTTAAGCCCTATTGTGCAATTTATTAAAGGGCATGTCTATCCCAAAATAAACCTTTTGCTGTAGTATAGCTACCCCCCTTATAACCCTAATCGCCATTTGTACACGGATAGAAAATTGATTTATGGATTTGATATAGAGAGTAGTTTTTAATGGGGTTTTGTCAGTTTGGACTCAAATTGGGGTGCCACAGGGTTCTGTGTTGGGAATACTTCTATTTAAACTGTTTATTAATGATTTGGAAGTGGGTATTGTCAGCAAGGTCTCTGTTTGCGGACGACACAAAATGTTGCTGACCATTAAAAGCTACAAATGATGTGCAATTGTGGCAGGTAGATCTAGAAAGATTGTCACATTGGTCTGCTAAGTTAAGATTTTAACAGGGAGATTCAATAAAAGTTCTTATCGTTTAAAATGGTTATTTAACATTTGAAAGCTAACATCTGATTGGTTGGGACAAAATTAGCAACATTTTAAACTATAAGAACGTTTATTGAATCTCCCTGGTTAATGTTTATAAATGGAAGGTGATGCATTTTGGACTTAAAAATAGTATAAATGGTTCTGTCTCAGTAACATAAACGGTCTAGGTGCACAGTATATATTAACCCTTTCACTGCCAGGAGATTTTCATTTTTTTTTGCGTTAACTGCCAGAAGAATTTTCAGGATTTTGCCCTTAATCGCTTTAGACTAATTTTACATTAGGAAACCTTGCAGTAAATCAGGAATATTATACATTGTTTTTTTCAGCACAAAGTGTACTTTAACATGGTAACAGAATTTTGTAACTTTTCTGGAACTTTTTCGTAGAAGTTCGCATTTGTCTGAAAAAATGAACAAAAAACAACTTCAAAAGGTAGAAATCATGCCAAAACCTCATGGAATGTAAAAAAAAGTTACTAAATATCAATCTCCCAAATGTCCTGAATCAAAAGATAGAAGCAAACAGGATGGAGGGGGGAGTAAGAAGTCTACAGCAGGGACAGAAAGAAATGTGTTAGTGAAGAAAGCTGGAATTGGCACTTACTACATACTGAAAAGCCATTGGCTGCTTGACTAAAGGGGTGGAGCTTCACCTTCACATCGGCTCAGCCTTCTACTTCTAAGCATGCTTGCACAGCATTCTGAGTAAGAGGTGCATCGGGGAAACTGTTAAATGTCAGCCTTGTGGGTGTGTCTTTGCTCAGTGACTGCTGAAGCTAGAGACACCGGAGTTGGATCGTTACACAGGTTATGTAGTGGCTAAGCTAATGTCTCTAAATTTTCATTTTTCACCAAAGTTTCCCTTTAAGAGCACTTTTTAATAACTGATAACTGCTTTTTATTTCAGTATTAAATCCTTGGTATACCTGCCTGGCTTCACCACTAAGCAAAAGGCTAAGGACCGTCATCCCAACCATTAATAGTGGCTGCCAATTCAAATTGTTCTAGCCTAACAGTCCACTCCCTAGTTACCCCATCAAAAGGTTCAGGTTTAAAAATAGGTTTGGCAATTTGGCCTGTGGCCTAATTGGGGCATTTCATCTGCAGGTACAAGGACAGGAGTATTTAAATCAATACTTGCAGTAGCAGCCTCCATAGCTTAATACAGAGAAGAGAGAATAAATGATATTACCATTTTGTACCAGATCACTGCTTTATGGAATAATAGCATGGCACACAGTGGGTTACTCTATTGGTCTGGCACAAAGCAGACAGTGCACTGTTTACTATCCTAACAGGTCCCGACTGAACTTTGCAATATACGCGCATAGGAGCGTTATCGCAGGTAAGTTTGCTGACTTTCTTCCTGTCTCCTAAGTAATTGAAGAACGGGAGGTAAGACAAAGCTATTTTAACTTCAGTACTTCAATGAAATCAAAAACACATAGTTGTTTTTAGCGCTATAGATACCCTTTAATAACAAGCCAAATCCTTTATTTGATGATGAACAGTCAAAAATCAAATTGTTTTTTTTAGTTTAGTATTTTTAAAGGGCCCCAACCACTATATTACTTTTTGAAGAAACTCCCCAGATCATTATTTACCTTGCCTCTCTCCTCCAGCGTACTGTCCCAGCCCTCTGCTTGCATGAAACAGCAAGCAGGGGGCCGGACCGGCGGCCGCCTCTGTGATTGGCTGAGAGGCAGCCAATCACAGATGCGGCTTTTGGCTATCTAGAACTGGGGGGGACAGAGGTAAGGTAAGTAGAGTTCGGGGGAGTTCCTTCAAAAAGTAATATGGGGGTTGGGGGATGGAGCCCTACACTACAGAAAATGGGATTTATGCTAGGGGGAGCAAAATGGGTGGGAGAGGGAAGGGGAGGAGGGCTACAGTGTGCATGGCAAAATTCTCCTATGTGGACTCTGCTAGGCTCCTTGTGGCCAGTTTTTGGGACTTTGGAGGGACATTACAGGGCAGCCATTTGGAGCAGGGATGTAAGGCAAGGATTTTATTACACTACAGAGTGGGTCCAGTAGTGGGTTAAATTCTAGTTTTGGGGGTGGACATGGCCTTTAAGTGATAATACTTATATAAGGATATAAAGTCACAGAGCAGTTTACTGACCATATAAAAGCACAAAGCCGCAGGCCCCCCATTTTTAAAGAAACGTTAAAAAGGATCATATCCCCACACAAACGTCTCTTCTCCAATGTAAACAGACCTAATTTGTTTAATCTGCCTGCATAGTGAAGCCCCTCCATTCCCTTTATTATTTTATTTGCCCTTCTCTGGACTGCTTCCATTTCCAAGATGTCCCTTTTGTATATGGGATTTCAAACTGCACCGCATATTCCAAATGAGGCCTTACCAGTGCCTTGTAAAGAGGGAGAATATTGTTTTCCTCTTGAATCTATTCCTTTCTTTATACAAGACAATATCTTGCTAGCTCTATCCATTATGGTCTGGCATTGTTTACTTCAGCTAAGTCTGTTTTCTACCAGAACCCCCAAATCTTTATACTTCAAGTACATTACGAGGGAAATTGTGTCTGTGTGTACCCAATTTTAAAGGGTATCTCCGCTGCTTAAAAAAAAAAATTGTATTCAGTTTTATTGAAGAATGGGAGGTTAAGGAGCTGTGTCTTGCCTCCCGTTCTTTAATAAAACCTTCAGGAGCCAGGAGAGAAGGTAAGCTACTTACCCGATTGATCGCTCCTCCGCTGCGTAGTCTTACAGGTTCCAACGGACTTTGGCTTCTATGCGCATTGCACTGAATGCAAAAAAATTTTAAGCAGTGGAGATGCCCTTTGTTATTTTATCAAAAATGCATAAATTCCTATCCACCACAAAAAAAATGTTTGTTTCTAAAAAAAGAAATGTGGCCCTGTTTTAATTGTGTCCATTGCAGTTTGGTAAAGAAAGGGACAAGTTTTAAACATCCCTTTAAAAATGAACATCAGGATCACTATAAATGTGACTGTAAATTTGCAGTATACGACTTGTCTAGTGTACATTTTGAAAACTACCCAAAAGGTTAAGAACAGGATATCCCAACTCAAATCATAAATAAATTTGCCAGTGTCGACTATTTTTTAGAACTATTAGGACATGAGACTGAGGATTTAAAATGTGTGATGTGGTAAACCCCAAAAAGTATGAAGGGTATTGCAGTTAAAAAGGAGAAAAGTATAGTGGACTAAGAGATTGTAGTCCTTGGAACCTATTACCTGTTTCTCAGAGTATTTATGTGAACAGTTTTTGTGGATATGTATGAACCATGTATAAGTTAAAGACTTTAGGTGTCAGCACTGGAAATGCTTCTTAATACAGTATTGGGTGTATTTTGGGCATACCTATTATAAACACTACCTATAAAAGGAAGTTTCCTGTGAGTGAACTTTGGTGGAAGCTGTTTTAAATTCCGTTATTAAGGACATAGAAAAAGGACATTTAATCATCTGTTGGTTGTATGGTTTGTGTGAAAGTTTGAAAACAAGGATTGTTTGTGCTGATAGTGTGCTGTGATGAGGACTGTGTGCAAGTAGATAAATCTTTTTTCCAATTAAAGGGGTGCACTGGGTTTCTATATTTTTAAATTGCACCTGTTTTAATTGTAAGCAGATAGTGTAAGGGTTAAAAGTTTTTTTCCCTATCCTTCTTTCTCTTTGCACTGATTCATGTGGGGGCTGGGGCCAATTGGTTAAATAGAATTCACATTGGTTAGATCAGTGGTTTGTACCCGACAAAAGGAATTTCCTGTGGAAACAAACTTGAATGGAAGCTGTTATAAATTACTGTTTATTAAGGACATAGAAAAAGAGGGTTATTGAAACAAGAAGGACAATTAAACAAGGTTGGTGTTGTGTATTAGAAGGGACAGTTTTGTTGCTACCATGCAATGAGCATCCTGACACAGATTATTGGATGGGGCTGTGTGTGACCCGGGGGTCTTGGTTCACGTTGGTGCCAATGAAAATGTAAGAGGAGAAGGAGAGGTCCTTAAAAATGATTTCCGAGAGCTAGGGGCCAAGTTAAAGGCAGGAACATCCAGGGTAGTGTTTTCAGAAATACCGCAGCCGCGGTCTAAACTAGGGAGAGTATTAATGCGTGGATAAGAGGTTTGTGTAAGGAGGAAGGGTTTGGGTTTTTAGAGAACTGGGCAGACTTTTCTGTTTGCTACAAGCTCTTTAGTAGTGATGGATGGTACCTCACTTTGAAAAGATGGCTAGGGGGTTGGAGGAGATTTTAAACTAGGTTGGGGGGGTAATTTCCATCTCACTGGGATAGATAGCAAGGGGTAAGCAGGGTCAAGATTGGCCAGAGTAAAAATAAATTGCAGGATCATAATCTAAAATGTACGTTTGGAAATGCGAGAAGCTTGGCTAACAATGGTAGAATTAGAGATAATGGTGTTGACTGAAAAGTATGATGTAATAGGTATAGCAGAAATATGGTTGAACAATTCTCATGACTGGGCTGTAAATTTAGTAGGACACTCCTTGTTTAGAAAGGATAGAGAAAATTGGAAGGGGGGAGGAGTATGTGTGTTTATGTTAAACAAGATTTGAAGCCAAATTTAGAGAAGAGATAACCGATGATATGGATGGTAAAATGGAGGCAATAATGGTTAGAATTGGGCATTTGGAATGGGGGTAATTGCTTCTATAGGAAATATAGTATTTGAGGTTTAATAAAGACATACATCCATCCAGTCCAACCCATGTAGCAATACCCTCATTACCTGCCTTACTGTTGATCCAGAGGAAGGCAAAAAAAATCCCACCAAATTTATGAAGGGGCGTTCACTGGAAGACTGTTCCATAGCTTTACCCTTCACACCGTAAAAAACCCTTTCCTAACTTGAAGCCTAAACTTCTTTTCTCTAGAAGCGCCTTTTCTCTAGAGTACATAGTTGTAACTTATCCAATTTCTATATTCAGGCTCTCCCAATCCCCTTATTAATTTAGTTACCTTTCTCTCAACCCTTTGATGTCCTTTTTGTACACAGGATTCCAAAATTGCACTGTATATTCCAAATAAGGCTTTACCAATGCTTTTTAACCCTTTCACTGCCAGGAGATTTTCATTTTTTTTTGCGTTAACTGCCAGAAGAATTTTCAGGATTTTGCCCTTAATCGCTTTAGACTAATTTTACAGTAGGAAACCTTGCAGTAAATCAGGAATATTATACATTGTTTTTTTCAGCACAAAGTGTACTTTAACCCGAGTACAACGATACCAGATATATGTAGGTACCCGACTTTTCCTGTACAGGAGACCCCCCCAAACTAAAACTGCACCTCCTAGAATATTACACCAAATTTAAATGTATAACCACTACTGACAGTTAACATAGAATATCTACCAAATTAACTAAAATATCCCCACAAGTGAGATATTTTTAGAAACTACACACCCACAGGATTTTATGAGTGAGGTTAGTTTCGATCAAAATGCAGAAACCCGGACGCAGCTCTTCGTCCAATTGTAAGTTATTTTCTCACATTTTCCTTTTTTTCCTCAACTGTAAAATCAGAGACAAAATCAAATGCGAATTTCAGCTAAAAACTGTGGAGGAAAGTTCAAACGCATCTCAAATATGAAAGCCTAACCCCTCCCGAATAAAATGGTATGCCACATTCATGGGTGTACCCAGAGACATGGCTACCAACTAACCCAGAGCGTGACCAGTGCCAAATGTCAGTAGCAGCAAAAAAAAATTAGCCAGTTTTGTATTTGAACAGTCTGCAGTTTTTCCACAAAATGCCCCCCCAACTCAGAAATACCCCCCCACAAACTATATATACAATCTACACACCTTCAGCTATGTAACGCTGTAGTTTGTTCATTCATACCATCAATGTTGTGGGCGCAGTTCTTCGTAGAAGTTTGCACTTTTACCAGATTTTCAAAAAAAATTAACATCAAACAACATTCAAAAAGGTAGAAATCATGCCAAAACCCCATGGAATGTAAAAAAAAGTTACCAAATACCAATCTCCCAAATGTCCTGAATCAAACGGTATGCCATATGTGTGATTACACACGCGGACGTGGAAGCGAAAAGCCACAAAGTGAGACAATGCACGTTGGCTCAGAAACAGCAAAAATATTCAGCCAAATCTGAATTTGAACAGTGCAATTTTTCCCCACAAAACAACCCCCACAAACCATATATTTCTCGAATCCACACACCTTTTATCTACGAAATTCTGTAGTTTGTTCATTCGTACCATCAATGGTGTGGGCGCAGTTCTTCGTAGAAGTTCACAGTTTTAGCAGATTTTCTAAAAAATTTGAAAAAAAAACACTCTCAAAGGTAGAAATCATGCCAAAATCCCAAGTAATATAAAAAAAATTTACCAAATATCAATCTCCCAAATGTCCTGAATCAAACGGTATGCCCTATGTATGGTTACACACGCAAACGTGGAATTAACTAGCCACAAAGTGAGCCAATGAACAATGGCCCAATTACAGCAACTTTTCAGATTTGTCAGACTAAACACCCCTCTATATTAGAAATACCCCCCCAAACTATATATTCTTGGAATCTACACACTTTCAGCTACACAATGGTGTGATTCCTTTATGTATACCATCAATGGTGTGGGCGCAGTTTCATGTAAAATTTCGCTTTTTTACCAGATTTTCAGGAAAAATTTATAAAAATACAATTCAAAGTTAAAAATCATGGCAAATTTCCATGTCATGTAAAAAAAACTTGTCAATAATCAATCTTCCAAATGCCCTGAATCAAACGGTATGCCATATGCGTGGATGTACACAGGGACATGGCCACCAACTAGCTCAAATGGGACACATGCACAAGTGTAATTACAAGAAAAAAATCAAAGTGCTCTGTAATTTCAAACAGCCCCAAAACTTGGAAATGCCCCCCACAAATAAAATCCCCAACTAAATATCAACCTCCCACATGTTCTAAATCAAACGGTATGCCCTATGTGTGGATGCACACAGAGACGTGGCCACCAACTAGCTCAAATTGGACGCATGCTCAAAGGCAATTACAAGAAAAAATCAAAGTGCTCTGTAATTTGAACAGCCTACCCTTTTTCTAAGGAAACAGTCCCAAAACATGGAAATTTCCCCCACAAACTATATATTTTTGGAATCTACACACCTTCAGCTACGTGTTGAAATATTGAAATTACATCAGCTTTTTTCCAATCCACCAGGTCACTTAAGCACATGAGGGAATGGGAATCGCATCAATAAGAAACAAGGATAACTAGATAAAACTGAACTTAGGCTCCCTAAGGAACCAAGGGATTATGAATATTAAACCTTTTTATTTGTTGCTGTACCATATCCTCATTCACCAAAGTTTTACTTGCATCTTTATTACCATTATTGACTTATGCTATCAGTACTTGGATAATCTATAGTGTATACAGAGGGGGTAAAACAATGTTCAAGACAGTTGCTTTATCGCCATCCTCCGTTACTTAGCCGCATTAATTAATGATGCCACCATTTTCATCCTTCAGATTTCTATTAAATATACTAAAAAATTGTTTAGGGTTAGTGATGCTGTTCAGCTATCCTCGCTTCATTATCAATTTTAGCTAGCTAATGCTTCTAACCTATCCTTTCTGTTACAAATTTTACCCAACAAAGGCCCCTTTAGTTTTCCTGAGACTTAAAGGATTTATATGATAGCTATCGTGGGTATTAAAGTTTCTTTTAAAAAAATTATACTGAAAGTACTCGGACGGGAATAGAGAACTGGTAATCCTAACCTCCCAATATTGTTTCTTTGAGGAGCATGGACCAAAAAAACCGAGGATGCTGGCCTTCTTCCTCCTGGCTTAGCTTTAATACAGAATAGTCCAGGACTAAATATTGTGAGGTGAAATATCAATCCGTCCTACTTGCCCCAGGTACTTTCACCACTTTCAAATAGTTAATTTTATAGTATAGATAACCTTTAAATGCCTTTTATTCATTTCCATTTCCCCTCTTGACAGCTGAATTAAGTCACTATGGGTGCATACTTATTTTTACTAATACTAGGCGCGTCTCACTTACTGCCCAGCGCGAAGAGTGACGTCACTACTCGGTGCGGGCAGTACGGCAGTAGTAAGTAAGCAGCGCCGAGTATGGACATCAGTGCAGAGTGGCAGCAGATCCCTGGATTCAAAATTAACGAAATACAGAGCGAGCAGCACGCAGGATGCGAAGGAAACAATTTACAATACTGAGTATGGACATCAGGGGCAGCCGTGCCCGCCGGATCCCCTGGATTCAAAAATTACCTACATTACAGAAGCAAGGAGCAGCCGGGACTGGGTGAAAAAATGTATTAAATACAATACCTCTCTTCCAATTGTAAGTACTTGCCTCCACTCACTGAACTGGGGGGCCTTTCCTGGGGGTGCGTCCATAAAAAAAGCTTCATTCCTTGGCACTGCAGGTGTTTGGAAACTACAACTCCAGCACTAAAGCATGCTGGGAGTCTGTTAGTTTCCAAACCAATCTGAGTGCCCAGGAAGAGGCTTTGGTTAACCAAGAGATGGTACAGAAACAAGAAATAAGGTTAATATTAATAAATCTCATGGACCAGAAAAAAGACATCCTCAGTCCATAGGGAGCTAAGTTCAGTTTTAGTAGGCCATTGTTGCTTATTTTTGCGAGTCATCCCCAGGTCGATTGTGTGCTCGGGATTGAAAAAGCTGATGTTATTAAACATATTCAAAAAAGTAGTCATCACCAGTCGGGTAGGAATTACAGGCCTGTAAGTTTAACATTAGTGGTGGGGAAGATGACTGCAAAAGTTTAATATGGGAACGGTTCTAGAGTATGTTTCAAGGAATGACCTTATGGGAAGTGAGTTAGAATAGGAAATTTAGACTCTAGAATAGTGCGGGATGTAGTATTGTAACATTTTTTCAAGGCTTTTGATACAGCCCCCCATAGGCGACTAAGTATAGCTAGGTCTGTTGGTCTGGTGTTGCACTTCGTACATGGATAAAAATCGTGTTGATTGAATAGGCTGTTGTAGTTGTTAATCGTGGCGAGCTTCAGTCAGTTATGGACTTAGAAGTGTTAAGTGGGGGTGCCCCAGGGTTCTGTGTTGGGGCTGCTTCTATGTTAATACATTTATTAATGCTTGGAAAAGGGTATTGTCAGCAATGTTTCTGTGTTTGCGGATGACACAAAACTTTGCACATCCTCTGAAGCATTTAATGTTCGACAATTGTTGCAGCGGATCTAGATAGATGTCACATTGGGCTGCTAAGTGGCAGTGAAATATAAGTTGAGAAATGTAAGGTGATGCATTTTGGACTTAAAATCCTTGTGCTACTTATACTATAAATGCTCTGGGTTAAGTGAATCCCTGTTGGAAAGGATCTTGAGTTTTGGGGGATAACAAACTTAAAGGTAGCAGCATGCCAGGCGGCAACAGCCAGAGCCAGGATGGTATTGTCTTGTATAAACAGAGGTATGGATTCAAGGGAGAAGAATGTTATTTCCCTCTTTAAAGGAACACTAAACCAAATAAAATAATTTTATGCCATACGTTTACTAATTATTGACAGGGAGGTGAGACGCCAATTCTCACCTCCCTCTGAATAATTAGAACGCCAGGGGCAACCACAGCCGAACTTACCTTACCAGGCGCTCCATAACAGGCCCTTCTGCAATGACAGCTGCGTGCTCCTCTCTCCCACCACGCACCTATCTTGGCGCATGTGCGCCAGTACAACAGATAGGCTGCAATCGTGAGAGCAGGACAGCGTGGCTGTCAGTTCAGAAGGAACTGAGTGGAAGCGCCCAGTAAGGTGAGTTCGGTGTGTCCCTTGGTGTTCTATATTACAGGAGTGAGAATAAGCGTTCTACCTCCCTGGTGAATAATCAAAAGCATGGCATATACTTATTTTACTGTTTTTTGTGTCCTTTAACCTTTCACTGCCCAGATCGTATATTCACGATCTGTGCAGGGAATGCACAAACTGCCACAGATCGGAATATACGATCTGTGGCTTCCCCCCTCCCCCAAAATTTCCCCCCTCTAGCCGCGTCGGGGGGCGCATTCGACTGCCCCCCTACCCCCTCGATCCCCCCTCGGTGTGTCCAAATCCGAGGGGGGATCGGGAGAAAACTCACTGTTTCTGCCGTGACCGTATAGGAGGAGTTCGGTCCCACGTGGAGCTCTCTTCTGAGCCGGAAAGGAAGACCCCGGTGACTCACAGAACTTCCTCCTTCACCGGGTCTTCCCTAAGAACTGTACCATGCTGCCCCTGGTGGTCGTGAGGTCTGCAGTGTGATCTCATATAGATCATCTGCAGTACCTGGTATAGCACAAGCTGTCATGCTGACACTGTACTATACATTTTGTGAATGGAACTCAAAGTCCATTCACAAATAGGATTTTTTCTAAGTCTTGCTACTTAGCGAAGACTTAAAAAAAAATGGGGGCAGGATCAAAATTTGGTGATCACTTCTGATCACCAAATTATTGATCTTTGCCAATGAATGAAAAATCACTTCCTGGAAATGATTTTCCGGAGAGTGATTTTTCCGATCGGATTTCGAATTGGAAAACATTTTTCCAAGTTCGGTATCATTCCCTAAGATTTGATGATGATATCTTTGGAAATGATCCAAAAAAAAAAAGGGGAAATGCACACACAAAAAAATCTTAAAGTGATACCACACACTTTTTTTTTTTTTTACCCTAAAACTATAAATAGCAAAAAACTTTGCTTCTGCAAGCTTCCCAATGTCCCCGGTGATATCGGTAAAGTAAACGCGGTCATTATTTGTTGGATTTCAAGGGAAACTAAGCCTATTTTAGTAGGAAATTTTGCAGAGGTACAAAAAAAAGACCGTATTGAATTTTTAGGATCAGTAAAGTGTGCAAAAATTTGTGTGACTCTCCCGTACTAACTGGTTTATAAAATACCACTAAAAGGGGGAGTGGGGATAGGGTTGGGGGGTGGGTTGTGGCGTTTTTTTAATTTTTTCTTGTAATTGCAATTGCGCATGGATCCCATTTGAGCTAGTTGGTGGCCCCGTCTCTGTTTGCACCCACCCTTATGGCATACCGTTTGATTCAGGACATGTGGGAGATGCCATTTAGTGGGGGTTTTTACTTGCCAAGTGGGTTTAGGTAGGATTTCAACCCTTGAATCATCTTATTTTATTTTTTCACAAAACCCTCCTCCATGGAATTCTTTCATGTATGTATGAAAGCATGGCATCATAATGTAGTGAAGGTGTGTAGATTCCAAAATATATAGTTTGTGGGGGGAATTTCCATGTTTCGGGACTGTTTCCTTAGAAAAAGTGTAGGCTGTTCAAATTACAGAGCACTTTGATTTCTTTCTTGTAATTGCATTTGTGCATGCGTCCCATTTGAGCTAGTGGTGGCCACGTCTCTGTGTGCATCCACACATATGGCATAATTTGATGTCAGAACATGTGGGAGATTGACATTGTGGGTTTTTTGTTGTCAAGTTGGTTTAGTTGGATTGAATCATATTTTATTTTTCACAAAACCTCCTAAAAAACACAGAGTTCTTTGGTCACTGGGTCTGGAATTCTTCATGTATGTATGAAAGCATGGCATAGTAACGTATATATATTCTTGGAATCTACACACTTTCAGCTACACAATGGTGTGATTCCTTTATGTATACCATCAATGGTGTGGGCGCAGTTTCATGTAAAATTTCGCTTTTTTACCAGATTTTCAGGAAAAATTTATAAAAATACAATTCAAAGTTAAAAATCATGGCAAATTTCCATGTCATGTAAAAAAAACTTGTCAATAATCAATCTTCCAAATGCCCTGAATCAAACGGTATGCCATATGCGTGGATGTACACAGGGACATGGCCACCAACTAGCTCAAATGGGACACATGCACAAGTGTAATTACAAGAAAAAAATCAAAGTGCTCTGTAATTTCAAACAGCCCCAAAACTTGGAAATGCCCCCCACAAATAAAATCCCCAACTAAATATCAATCTCCCACATGTTCTAAATCAAACGGTATGCCCTATGTGTGGATGCACACAGAGACGTGGCCACCAACTAGCTCAAATTGGACGCATGCTCAAAGGCAATTACAAGAAAAAATCAAAGTGCTCTGTAATTTGAACAGCCTACCCTTTTTCTAAGGAAACAGTCCCAAAACATGGAAATTTCCCCCACAAACTATATATTTTTGGAATCTACACACCTTCAGCTACGTTACGATGCCATGCTTTCATACATACATGAAGAATTCCAGACCCAGTGATCCAAAGAACTCTGTGTTTTTAGGAGGTTTTGTGAAAAATAAAATATGATTCAATCCTACCTAAACCAACTTGACAAGCAAAAAACCCCACTAAATGTCAATCTCCCACATATCCTGCATCAAATGGTATGCCATATGTGTGGGTGCACACAGAGATGTGGCCACCAGCTAGCTCAAATGGGACGCATGCACAAATGCAATTACAAGAAAAAAAATTAAAAAACGCCACAACCACCCCCCCCAACCCTATCCCCACTCCCCTTTTAGTGGTATTTAGTGAAAACCAGTTAGTACGGAGAGTCACACAAGTTTTTGCACACTTTACTGATCCTAAAAATTCAATACGGTCTTTTTTTTGGTACCTCTGCAAAATTTTCTACTAAAATAGGCTTAGTTTCCCTTGAAATCAAAAAATAAATGATCCGCGTTTACTTTACCGATATCACCGGGGACATTGGAAGCTTGCAGAAGACAAAGTTTTTTGCTAATTTATAGTTTTAGGGTAAAAAAAAAAAAAAGGTGTGTGTATCACTTTAAGATTTTTTTTGTGTGCATTTCCCCTTTTTTTTTTTGGATCATTCCCAAAGATGATCATCAAATCATCTTAGGGAATGATACTGAACTTGGAATACGGGCATAAATGCCCGTTTTCCAATTCAAAATCCGATCGGAAAAATCACTTCCCGGAAATCATTTTCCAGGAAGTGATTTTTCATTCATTGGCAAAGATCAATAATTTGGTGATCAGAAGTGATCACCAAATTTTGATCTCTGTCCCCATTTAAAGACTTAGAAAAAATCCTATTTGTGAATGGAACTTTGAGTTCCATTCACAAAATATATAGTACAGGTGTCAGCATGACAGCTTGTGCTATACCAGGTACTGCAGCATGATCTATATGGAGATCACACTGCAGTACCTTCACTAGACCACCAGGGGCAGCATGGTACAGTTCTTAGGGAAGACCCCGGTGAAGGAGGAAGTTCTGTGAGTCACCGGGGTCTTCCTTTCCGGCTCAGAAGAGAGCTCCACGTGGGACCGAACTCCTCCTATACGGTCACGGCAGAAACAGTGAGTTTTCTCCCGATCCCCCCCTCGGATTTGGACACAACCGAGGGGGGTAGGGGGGCAGTCGAATGCCGCCCCCCGATCGCGGCTAGAGGGGGAAAAAAATTTTGGGGGAGGGGGGAAGCCACAGATCGTATATTCACGATCTGTGGCAGTTTGTGCATTCACTGCACAGATCGTGAATATACGATCTGTGGCAGTGAAAGGGTTAAAGGTAACTGTGTTGTCGTATACAAGGACGGTGCTAGGGGTAACTACTAAACCTTATCTAGAAACACAATATAGACCAGAGGGGAATATAGTTCCCCCTGTGTGAAGAACTCCTTAACTGCACTCACGCACTTTAGTCACAATGGAAGAAATACAATCCTAGATTGATGCAAAAAGGTACCTTTAATATCTATATATATCCCAACCCATAAACACCCATAAAATACCTGTATTGTATAAATAAAGTGCAACTTGGTGCCTACCCAGTGAACGCTCGTGGCTAGCTGATACTAGCTATGTTCCACCAACTACCTTATTCACAAATGGAGGCCAAAAACCATTAGAATGGCAAACATTGACTAAAGTTCACAGGTGACATCTAATACCAGGATAAAAGATTCCCCTTGAAAAGTCCAATGCACCAATACCTCAATCAAAACTGTTTTCCGGTGAAGTCCTTTGTTAGGTGGTAAAAGTCCAGCTGAAACCCACCACCCATTCACCACAAAGAAAATAGCTCAAACCCCCAAATTCAGTAGAAAAGGTAAGTCTATTGCACTTGGCGTACCCAGTGCTAAAATATACAAATGTTAGGAGAGATAATCCATCACTAGCTGCTATTAGGGGAGACAATTTCACATATGCAATGCTGTGACTTTAAGATTCCCACTCTACTGGGCTTGGGACAAGGCTCACCACTTACTGTAGGAACACAATATAATTTGGAAATTTCTCACCAAAGAAGCCCGATGTCCGTGGTATGAATTTGTCCCCAAAATACTCTTCACCTGATATGTTTGTGGTTGCACAACCTAAGTTTATCACCCTGAACTCCGTGAGTCTCTCTCCATAAGCAACTAGCGTCAGTCCTCCCACTAAAGCTGATGCGCGTTTCATCTGCACAATAGTCCAACAAGGTAAGTCTGGATACTTAAAGTCCCATTGTTAGAGATAGCAGAATAAACACTTACCAACCTGACATCTCATCTAAGTGAGGAGGGGGAACTAGTGGTTATAAGGTAGATAAAATCCCTGTACAATGTTACCAACTGTCAGCTTAGGCAAGTACCAAACATCCAATGCAACTTGTCTGTACAGCTCCACTTGCCCTTCACAAAGTCGACACAGCTGCATGGATCCCTCTTTTGACAATTAAATTTACGTTTTGATTTTTGCCTTGTATCAGTTATTGTGTTCTTTTTTTGTTCCCTCTTGTAGCTTATGTGCCAATAAATAGGGTTATCTTCTCTTCCCTTTAAAACCTAATATTCATAAAATCAACATGCTGAATTACTGGTCAGTATTTAAATTAGGAGCACAGTCCACATTGCTACAGTGTAGCCCTACTAAATAATACCCTCTCCATCCAGACAATCTCCCCAACATCAATTGGCTAATCAATCAGGCTTAACTTGTCAATTCTTTGGGCTTTAGGAAGGCTTGTAAAATACTAGCAGCAAGTATCTATATAAATTCTAAGTAACCCTTTCTGTGTAAGAGAAGGGGAAGTTCTAGAAAGGGACAAAATATACTAACTCTACCAAAGAGGGAGATATAGATATATATATATATATATATATATATATATATATATATATATATATACTAGCAACAGTGTGCCCATTGGTGCACAGTGGAAATTATGTGTGTGTAGGTTTGGTTATGTGTGGATACAGTGGATATAGAATCTTTTCACAGGTATATTTTAAACAGTCACCAGTATCCAGGGGAACCAAATAGGATAATCCTGCAGGTCTGAGAATAGACCCAGGCAATCCTGCTACACTGTGTGGTTCAAACTAAACATGCTATGTTCTAGACTTCCCACCCTGACGAATCTGGCTTCCGTGCAGGGTGTGGAGAAGGGGGTGTGACGGAGTGACTCCCCCCCCCCCCAAACCTCCCACCCTCCTGATCCCTCCTTGGCTGCCCTTCATATAGTGTTAAATTTTTTATATATATTGCAGGGCATCCCATCCCCAACTGCTATATAGGAAGTGTAAAAATAGAATTCAAACTGTACATACAGATCCTCGCTCCCGCTGCGTTCTCTATTGCTGGCAGCCGTGGCTGTATTTGGCTGCCTCTCAGCGAATCACAGCCACGGCTCCCGGTCCGGTCCTCTGCTTGTACTTCCAAAAACAAATATACAGATAAAACAGGGAGAATAAATGGTATTACCAGCTCTGCTGCCACCAATTTGTACCAGATCACCACTTTATGGAAGGATTATGGGTAGCATGGCACACAGTGCATTACTCTGGTGGTCTGGCACAAAGTAGACAGTGCACTTACAGTACTTTCTTTGAACAAGATAAACCAGTTTTAATTACATTTAACAGTAAGTATTGCAATGATTTAATAACAAAACATAAATAGTTTCCCCACACAACATGTGCAGTGATGGAGTTGTCCCTGTCCAAAGTGCACCACTTTAAATATTGACCAGGCCTGTATATTGTGTATCCTTGTAAGTTGGTGTACACTTATCTGTTGCCTCCGAGTTTGTATCCAATAAGGTTAATTGTCTGCCCAATAATCTGTCCTTCCAACAGGTGGTATCAGGATTTTATACACAGGATGTTGTACACAGGATCTTATACATACAATCTTATACACAGGATCCTGTGTAGCATTCATCACACTGTGCAAGGGATCACACCACACACTTCTATCTACAATCACTTTCACTCTTCCTAGCCATAGAGAGCAGGGATGTCTTGTGTCATATTACTCAATGACACCACATGCAGGCTGGAGGTGGTATATAAGGAGCCTTGGTGTATTATGTCCATTACAATACACATCACATCCTGTGTAGAAGACTGAAACTTTTTTTGGATTACACTTCCTTTCACATGGAGCAGGCACAGGGGTGTGGTTTAAGCTGCCATTTGACCATACCATTTTGAAATAGGAATCTCAGCTCTGTAAGTAAGTTTATGTATTTTGTATATTTTGTCTTATGTCTAATATAAGTCAGTGCTATAATTTATATACATTTATTGATGGTCATTTAAATGATAATCGTGAGATAGTACACATACATCACCTCATTGGTAGCTCCTAAAAACTCAATGCAATCATCCTATGAAGATATAAATATAGGCGCTTGTGTGGGGATATGATCACTGTGTATAAATACATTAACGGGCCATACAATAAACTATCTGGGGCATTGTTCACCAATAGAGAATGTCAGAGGACACATGGCCATCCCTTAAGATTTGAAGAAAAGAGGTTTAGGCTTCAAGTTCGGAAAGGGTTTTTCACTGTGAGAACGATAAAGCTATGAAACTGTCTTCCAGTGGACGTTGTTATGGCAGGTTCATTGGTCAGTTACAAAAAAAAGGCTGGATGAGTTTCTGCAAACAAGGAATGTTGCAAGTTACTGGTAATGATATATAAAGTAGAGTTGATCCAGGGAAATTTGCCGATTTTTTTTCCCCCTTCATAAATTTGGTGGGGGTTTTTTTGTCTTCCTCTGGATCAACAGTTAGGTAGGAAATGAGGATATTGCTAGATGGGTTGGACTGGATGGACATATGTCTTTATTCAACCTCAAATACTATCCCAGTGCTAAAATATACAAATGTTAGGAGAGATAATCCATCACTAGCTGCTATTAGGGGAGACAATTTCACATATGCAATGCTGTGACTTAAGATTCCCACTCTACTGGGCTTGGGACAAGGCTCACCACTTACTGTAGGAACACAATATAATTTGGAAATTTCTCACCAAAGAAGCCCGAGTCCGTGGTATGAATTTGTCCCCAAAATATCTTCACCTGATATGTTTGTGGTTGCACAAACTAAGTTTATCACCCTGAACTCCGTGAGTCTCTCTCCATAAGCAACTAGCGTCAGTCCTCCCACTAAAGCTGATGCGCGTTCATCTGCACAATAGTCCAACAAGGTAAGTCTGGATACTTAAAGTCCCATGAGAGATAGCAGAATAAACACTTAACAACCTGACATCTCATCTAAGTGAGGAGGGGGAACTAGTGGTTATAAGGTAGATAAAATCCCTGTACAATGTTACCAACTGTCAGCTTAGGCAAGTACCAAACATCCAATGCAACTTGTCTGTACAGCTCCACTTGCCCTTCACAAAGTCGACACAGCTGCATGGATCCCTCTTTTGACAATTAAATTTACGTTTTGATTTTTGCCTTGTATCAGTTATTGTGTTCTTTTTTGTTCCCTCTTGTAGCTTATGGCCAATAAATAGGGTTATCTTCTCTCCTTTAAAACCTAATATCATAAAATCAACATGTGAATTACTGGTCAGTATTTAAATTAGGAGCACAGTCCACATTGCTACAGTGTAGCCCTACTAAATAATACCCTCTCCATCCAGAATCTCCCAACATCAATTGGCTAATCAATCAGCTTAACTGTCAATTCTTTGGCTTTAGGGAGGCTTGTAAAATACTAGCAGCAAGTATCTATATAAATCTTAAGTAAACCTTTCTGTGTAAGAGAAGGGAAGTTCTAGAAAGGGACAAAATATACTAACTCTACCAAAGAGGGAGATATTAGATATATATATATATATATATATATATATATATATAATATAATATATACTAGCAAAAGTGTGCCCATTGGTGCACAGTGGAAATTATGTGTGTGTAGGTTTGGTTATGTGTGGATACAGTGGATATAGAATCTTTTCACAGGTATTTTAAACAGTCACCAGTATCCAGGGGAACCAAATAGGATAATCCTGCAGGTCTGAGAATAGACCCAGGCAATCCTGCTACACTGTGTGGTTCAAACTAAAATGCTATGTTCTAGACTTCCCACCCTGACGAATCTGGCTTCGTGCAGGGTGGTGGAGAAGGGGGTGTGACGGAGTGACTCCCCCCCCCCCCCAAACCTCCCACCCTCCTGATCCCTCCTTGGCTGCCCTTCATATAGTGTTCAATTTTTATATATATGCAGGGCATCCCATCCCCAACTGCTATAAGGAAGTGTAAAAATAGAATTGAAACTGTACATACAGATCCTCGCTCCAGCTGCGTTCTCTATTGCTGGCAGCCGTGGCTGTATTTGGCTGCCTCTCAGCGAATCACAGCCACGGCTCCGGTCCGGTCCTCGCTTGTACTTCCAAAAAACAAATCTATACAGATTAAAACAGGGAGAATAAATGGTATTACCAGCTCTGCTGCCACCAATTTGTACCAGATCACCACTTTATGGAAGGATTATGGTAGCATGGCACACAGTGCATTACTCTGGTGGTCTGGCACAAAGTAGACAGTGCACTTACAGTACTTTCTTGAACAAGATAAAACAGTTTTAATTACATTTAACAGTAAGTATTGCAATGATTTTATAACAAAACATAAATAGTTTCCCCACACAACATGTGCAGTGATGGAGTTGCTGTCCAAGTGCACCACTTTAAATATTGACCAGGCCTGTATATTGTATCCTTGTAAGTTGGGGTACACTTATCTGTTGCCTCCGAGTTTGTATCCATAAGGTTAATTGTCTGTCCAATAATCTGTCCTCCCAACCGGTGGTAACAGGATTTTATACACAGGATGTATACACAGGATCTTATACATACAATCTTATACACAGGATGTGTAGCATTCATCACACTGTGCAAGGGATCACCACCACACACTTCTATCTACAACACTTTTACTCTTCCTAGCCATAGAGAGCAGGGATGTCTTGTGTCATATTACTCCATGACACCACATGCAGGCTGGAGGTGGTATATAAGGAGCCTTGGTGTATTATGTCCATTACAATACACATCACATCCTGTGTAGAAGACTGAAACTTTTTTGGATTACACCTTCCTTTCACATGGAGCAGGCACAGGGGTGTGGTTTAAGCTGCCATTTGACCATACATTTTGAAATAGGAATCTCAGCTCTGTAAGTAAGTTTATGTATTTGTATATTTTGTTTATGTCTAATATAAGTCAGTGCTATAATTTATATACATTTATTGATGGTCATTTAAATGATAATCGTGAGATAGTACACATACATCACCTCATTGGTAGCTCCTAAAAACTCAATGCAATCTCCTATGAAGATATAAATATAGGCGCTGTGTGGGGGATATGATCATGTGGATAAATACATTAACGGGCCATACAATAAACTATTGGGGCATTGTTCACCAATAGAAGATGTCAGAGGACACATGGCCATCCCTTAAGATTTGAAGAAAGGTTTAGGCTTCAAGTTCGGAAAGGGTTTTTCACTGTGAGAACGATAAAGCTATGAAACTGTCTTCCGTGGACGTTGTTATGGCAGGTTCATTGGTCAGTTACAAAAAAAGGCTGGATGAGTTTCTGCACAACAAGGAATGTTGCAAGGTTACTGGTAATGATATATAAAGTAGAGTTGATCCAGGGAAATTTGCCGATTTTTTTCCCCCCTTCATAAATTTGGTGGGGTTTTTTTTGTCTTCCTCTGGATCAACAGTTAGGTAGGAAATGAGGATATTGCTAGATGGGTTGGACTGGATGGACATATGTCTTTATTCAACCTCAAATACTATACTATACTATACCATTCAGTTTGGACTTAATAAACAATTATTATTTACTCACACTGGGGACTTCAAATCTTGCACAAATAAATGTTTATATTATAGTAAAATGATAATAGTAATATTGTATTAAAAATCCTTCTTGGAAGGGTTTATCCTGTATTGGTGGCAAGGAAACTGGTCCCACATTGTAAATTAAAAGGCTTTATTTTGTGCTATAAATCCCCTCTTCACCTCTGATATTGACTATAGAATTGCCGACTAAATTGATTTAAGTGTTTTTTGAACACAGAATAAAGCAATTTTAAATATCTTTATTCAGTCCCCCTGAGAGATTTCAGGCCGGGCCCCTGCCCACCCCCCCCCCCACGAGGCCACAACCTCCTGTTTTTTTAATCGCGTCTATGTTTCATTCAACATGCGATCAGCTGTTTTTAAGCAGGAGGTTTTGGACTTGTTTTGGACTTGTGCACAATTTTACAGGGGAAATTCACACCCCCTTCCCCTTACAAGTACCCAGGGTGAGGACCTGAATCGCTAAAGCTGGTTACATACATTACAGATGGGATTGTTCATTTTTCAGTAATGTCTGTACATGGAAAATTCAGCATTGGAAATAGTCGTTATGACCGGAAAACCTCCCTTGCACGCAGTCGGCTCCCTGTACTATAATATAGGAATTCGCCCGCAATCATTAGGTGTGTAGCAGTCAAGAATGATCACCCTATACTTTATATATGGAGAAATTGTGTGTAGCCACATATTTGAAAGATCCCAGACAGACAACAATACTGCACACAGCAGGTGTTTATAATAAAGGTGCCCATCTCATCGGGATTTACTGAATATGACCGATGTCTATGTTTAGGTTATGCCGACCACTGTCGGCATCACAACCTATTGGGCCGAACAAAAAAATTCTGTGCTAAAGTATTGGGTGCCGATTAGACGCCACACCATGGTGATGACAAACTTATGCAGTGACATTGGCATGCTGGTAGTGGATGGTATGGCACTGCCCTCTTGGATGCACCACCAGCTGCGGCCATGACCACTGCTCATTACAGTATTGCTTGGCCAATGCTATTTTTTTTGCTTGAGACTGTAACATACCTTCTGTTTTAACAATTCCTATAATATAAAATGTTTTCTATAATTATGCTTTGCACCTATTCCATCTCTTCCTTTTTTTTTTCCATCTTGGATACGAAAATACGAATATGGACTTGTTCTTGTATACATTTAAGGAGGTGGGGGCACGTGACTTACTCTACCATATGTCCTCCTGCATTATGTGATCATTTTGTCTAAGTGTATACTGTGTTTGGTGCTTTTATATGAAATAGACATTGGAGACGATTTACCCAGACTCGCTGGACAAAGATATGTAGTTAAAGTCACACTAACCATACAGTACAGTGCATATAGTATAGTACATGCAGCACAGTGCATACAGTAGTATATACAGTGCATACAGTACAGTGTATACAGTGCATAGTTATACATGCAGCACAGTGCATACAGTACATACAATGCATACAGTACATGCAGTGCAAGTGCATACAGTATATATACAGGGAGATGTAATAAAAGTTCTTATTATTAAAAATGGTGCTAATTTTGTCCCAACCAATCAAATGTTATTTACCTTTTTGAAAGCTAACATCCAATTGGTTGGGGCAAAATTAGCACCATTTTTAATGATAAGAACTTTTATCACATCCCTGATAGTATTGTACATACAGTACAGTACATACGTTATAAAACAGTTAATACTGTTTAGAACAGTACATATAGTATAGTGCAGTACATACAGTACAGTAGATACGGTATAGTACAATACATACAGTATTGTACAGTACATACAGTATGGCACAGTGCATACAGAATAGTACAGTACATATGGTATAGTACAATACATAGGGTATAGTTCAATACATAGGGTATAGTACAATACATACAGTATGTTACAGTACATACAGTATAGTACATTACATACAGTATAGTACAGTACATATGGTATAGTACAATGCATACAGTACAGCATATACAGTATAGTATAGTACATACAGTACAGTACATACGGTATGGTATAGTACAATACATACAGTATCGTACAGTACATACGGTATAGTACAGTACATGGAGTACAGTACATACAATATAGTACAGTACATACGTATAGTACAATATATGGTATATTACAGTACATATAGTATAGTACAGTACATACAGTATAGTATAGTATAGTACATACAGTACAGTACATACAGTATAGTACAGTACATACAGTACAGTATACACAGTAATTTATAAAGTAGTTTTCACATATGGACATTACACTGAGACCAGCCATAGCCCGGAACTATAATTACTAGTCGGACAGTTTTTACCTTGGGAAATGTAGGTTACGTTATGTGCTATGGCTTAGCGCAAAAACCGTGAGTGACCGTACCTTCCACCTGCTATAAAGTAACCATTGACTGTGTTGTGGGAATGAGGAAGGTAAGAGGAGCGTGGAGCTACTAATTACATCACACATTGTCTTTATGTCATTTTAATAGTAATACCAAAATAGAACATTAACCAATTAAGTCAATGTTAGGGCCCCACACTTATTAGTTGTAATTGTATTAATTTGCCTCTTAGTGTTACTGGCTAAATTTTCTGTTTGGGGTCTTTTTACATGTTGTGCATTTACATGGCAGCTTGCTTTGGCCTAATGGATGTGGAATACATAACTAATTAACGTGATGTCATCACTTCTCCAAGACGTAGACTCAATATAAGAGGACTGTTGGGTGAAGTACAGATCTTTTTGGTACAATTCCATAGTGTGGCCACACTGGGGAGCCAACAGTACACTGTCCTACCAACATATTATTTTCTGACTGTGGAAGGGTTCAGTTTTACAGTGCAGTGTATTCACATAATAGCTTTCCTGGCTTCCACCAAATACTAAGCAGAGCAGGTACCATGTTCCTCTCATAGGCAGTTTCATGTCATAATGACACTTTCTCTCTTATTCCACCAGTTGGGTTGTGGTCCTGTTTAGAGATTGTTTCATTCCACAAATCCAAAAAATACGATTCAAACCCAATAGAATTTAACATTTTCAATCTAATTTTGCAATTTTTGATTTTATATTTCCATTATAAGGTCTGAAAATTTCGTCTGTGATTGTTTTTTGTGTGTGCCTTCTGTTGAGAAGATTGGAACATCTAGGGTCTCTGACTGATGGTAGGTGAATCTCTGATGACTCTATTGCTGATGAGAATGAAACTTGCAGAGTTTGGAAAGTGCTTCCTGGAACTACACTGCACAGTGTACATGTATGTACTGTATGTGGTATGTAAAGAGCACTATTCATGTATGGGACACTATTATATATATTGTGTTTACCTTCTTATACAGCACAGAACATTTAACATCTAATTTCCCTATTACACACAATGAGCCTTATTTAATAAGCAGTGCTATTGCCCCAACCAATCAAATGTTACCTTTTTACCTGTCTAATACAGGTTATTGGTAACTGCTGAATAATAGCAAAGACCAACTGCTTTTCCTCTTATTAGATAAGCCCAATAATGTCTGAAACCTACACAATCTGTGGGAGATTGCAGAATGAGGCAATCTGACTAGGGATGGCCGGTTCGCGGATCCAAACCCGGATCCGCCGCGGATTTATGCCGTTCGCAAACGGCGGATTTTTCCGGATTTTCCGCCTTCCGAACTTCCGATTCGCGGATTTTTCGTATTTTCGAGAATTTTCGAAATTACAAGTTTTCACGTATTTTCGGAATTTTCGAAAATACGAGAAAACACGTATTTTCGAAAATTTTCGAAAATACAAGGAATTTTTTCGAATTTTCGAATTTTTTCGATAATTCGCGGATCCTCGAGCGGACCGGATTTTGCGAAGTTCGTACATCTCTAAATCTGACCAGTGATGTTGATTTTCTTTGTTACTCCCATAGGTCTCTGCTGGTATCTATGTGATTGGCAGAAAATCGAGGTGTGACAAGTTGGAAACTTTTCCATCAGCGAGGATGTTTGGTGATCAGAGGAGGAGAATCAGGTCTTCGTTATTCTGTGATCACGAACCTGAATAGTTTATTATTGGACGTTAATTTTCCGTTTAAGAGCTGTTCCACATGGGCCAATATTTTGTCCTAATTGACCTCACTGTCTGATATTTTGTTCCATTTTCCAAATCAAGTTCAAAGCCTTTACCAATTAGATGTTACTTTTTTATTGCAGTTAGAAAACATTTGGTAATTTGCAGATTAAGAACATGAGCTGAAGATTCCTTTGTTATTAATATTTAAAAAAAAAAAAAGTTAAAATCTTTTCAGGGCCCCTATTTATAACTTGGGACCCAGGACAAACTCCCTCTCAGATTGCCTGTGAAACGCTGTGGTATACATAGAAGTTGCCACATACGGTATATTGCAAATGAGGCCTTCCCAGTGCCTTGTAAAGAGGTAGAATAATATTTTTCTCCCTTGAATCTATTCCTCTCTTTATACAAGACAATATTTTGCTCACTCTAGCCATTTCTATCTATCACTGCTTGCTATAACTAAGTTATCTACTAGAACCCCCAAATCTTTATCCAATACAGATTAACTTAACACAGTTATTTATGATGTAGGTGGAACAAGGATTATTAAACCCCTAATGCGTCACCTTATATTTATCATCATTGAACGTCATCTTCCACTCTGCTGCCATTTTGATAATCTATCTAGGTCTGCTTGCAGCAATTGCACATCATTTGAAGTTTACAAAGCTCTGCGTAGTTTAGTGTCATCATCACTTTGCTCTCAATATCCACTTCTAAGTCATTTATAAACAGATTTAATAGAAGTGGCCCCACTCAGAACTTTAGCCCACATAGCTGTAGCTCCATTGACCATTACTCTCTGTGCGCAATCCAACAACTAATTCTATATCCATATACAAATATTTTTTTTCTAGTCCAACAGATCTCAGTTTATACATTAGTCGCCTATGTGGCACAGTATCAAAAGCCTTAGCAAAATCCAAGTATACTACATCTACTGCTATGCCTGATGCTAAATTCTTACTCAACTAAACTTGTCTAACACAATTTATTTCTCATAAATCCATGCTGACAACTACTTTCCGAGTTTACAGTCCTTTCCTTACCACTTATGTTAGACTTACAGGTCTATACGTGGGCTGGTTTTTAAAACTAAAAATTCTTGATAATTACTGGTATTAATACATATACTGTAGTTCTGGGTGATCCAGGTATACTTTCCAATTACCTTTTGGAGTCAGGAAGAATTCCTGGATCAACTGTTAGATAGCTGCCGTCGGCAGACGAACGGCCGTTACGGGCGAAAATCGTTGCCTTGGCCAGGGGTGTCGAGCGTGTGTACAAGCCATTACTTTCTGCTATGATCTGAGGAAGAGGGTAGATCCCTCGAAAGCTTGTCTACTAAAATAAAATGTTAGTCCATTAAAAGTATCACAGTACTCTACTTTTTACAACATATATTGGACTAACACGGCAAAACAATTATTATTTTTACCTATAATTCCACAGGCATATTTCTTGACCGGGCCACACGTTGGCAGGACTCTTTTTCTTCTTATTATTATTGTGGATTTGTATAGCGCTAACATCTTCCATATTGCTTTACATTTACATGTATACATTCAGATCAAGCCCTGCCCCGAAAAGCTTACAACCTAAGCACATTTATTTGACACATACAATATATCAGTATGTCTTTATTATTGTGAGGGAAATTGGAGTGCCCGGGAGGAAACCCACGCAAGCACGGGTGAGAACATACAAACTCCTTGCAGATGTGTCCAAGGGTGGAATTGAACTCAGGTCTTCAGCGCTGCAAGGCATCGGTGCTAACCACTGAGCCACCTTGCTGCCCAGCCACCATGCTGCTCTTAGTTACATGTTGGGACCCCATGGTTTAGGTCGTCACCCTGGGTACTATTAACTGGGGAAGGTGGTATGGAAGGGTATAATTTCCCTTTAAATACAAGGATATAAGAAAAACATACAGCCTCTTGTCTTGTGCTCCTATATGGTTATGGAACTTCTTGGTGATATTTTATATCCTTTTATTTTACAACAGGGAACACATTAATCACTAATATGTTAATACACCTTCATGCTCATTTACCCAGAGCCGATATTGCTCTGGGTAAATGCTCCTTCCGCGATTCAATATCGTGTTTGCGAATGTGGGTAAATCCCGGTAAGGAATTTACCCATTGTGGGATGTTAACGCCAGCTATTTGCTGGCATTAAAATCCTGTGCTAAAACTAGCACAAACGTGATATTGCGAGCGTCGGATGCACGGTTGATTTTTGGGTAACCCACACATCCGGCACTAATATAAAGTTGCGTTAACCGGTAGCAAACTTTTTAGCGCGACTTTGCCTCCATTTATTTGCCAAGCGAGTCTGTGGATACAACTGTGGATACATAGACAGCGTGTGATTTCCTTCTACATAATGCTCAAGCATTTGAAAAGCTTCAGTCACATAATTCTCATGAAGCTTGGATTGACAGATTTAGCATAACAAGACAAAAGGTTGCTGAAAAGGCAATAAAGAAATAGGCACAAACACAGAAATTTGTCATGCTGTGGCAAATTTATTAACTAAAATTTTAATTAATTAAAATTATTTGAATTTGAATAAAGACATATGTCCATCCAGTCCAACTTACTCAGCAATACCCACATTAACAGCCTAACCGTTGATCCAAAGAAAGGCAAAAAAAACCACCAGAATTATGAAAGAGAAAAAAGTCCTTCCTGACTCCAAGTGGCAATCGGAAACATCCCTGGATCAACTCTACTTTGTGTATCAATATAGTATTTTATAGTATAGTATAGTATAGTATTGTATAGTATAGTAATAGTATACTGAATCTATATAAATAAGGCCCAAGCTGTCCTCTCTGTTTTCAGATAGTATAATAGTATAGTACAGTATAGTATAGTATTTGAGATTGAATAAAGACACATGTCCATCCAGTCCAACCTATTCAGCAATACCCACATTTCCTGCCTTACTGTTGATGCAGAGGAACACCCCACCAAATTCATGCTGGTTTTCCAAACATGATCTGATTTTTCTACAGAGAACCCCATATTCCATTGCAACAAGTAAAATCCTTAGTACATGTAGCACAACATTCTAAGCTGTACAGGATGAAAAGTAATTAAAACAGAAACAGGGTTATTCAGTAAAATTTCTTATCGTTAAAAATAGTGCTAATTTTGCCCCAACCAATCAGATCTTATTTAACATTTGAATGCTAACATCTGATTGGTTGGGGCAAAATTAGCACCATTTTTAACAATAAGAACTTTTATTGAATATCTATGAAAATTCATCAAACAATAGCTCAACTATAAAACATCTTTCTCCCTGGACTTTTAGCCAAGAAACTTCAAACTAAAACATTTCATTGCTTATCTTATATACATAGTAATTACTAAACAAAGATACACCCTAGTACAGAAAGGCCAGCAGTTATTACCTAAATCATTGAGTTCAGAAATGCTCAGTGCGACTCAGAATTTTATTGATTTCAAACAGGTTTGTCTTTATTTAGGAATGGCATGAAACAAAGACAAGCAATATAATGCCCTACCTATGTCCTAACCATTTTCAAAGTCTCCATAATAAGAGTAAAAGCAGGAACTGGATAGTTAAAGAGCTGGATGTGCGTTGATACTATTGCTAAAGATGGAGTGCAGCAATTCCCCTTGTATCTATCAGATATATATACTGGCCCTTACTGCCCTGTAATGTTTTAAGTGCCATTCTCTAATTAATATTTGTTGGGTAGACTTGGAGCCTTAGATTTAAAAATACTGTGAGTAATCTACACCTGCTTACTGATTAGAGCTATGAGTTCATGGCTGTAACTTTTTGTTACCTTGGTGTAGAAAAGTGACAGTTGACTTGTTTTAAAAGCCTTTCTTATCATGGTAACAAGACCATAGTTCTCTTTTATACTCACCTCCCCCTATTCTTATACAACTAGGTCCTCACCCCTGGGTTCAGTTTAGATCTGCAGAATGACTTACTTAAACTTTCCTTCACCACTCTTCCTCTCCTAGTCCAGGGGGTCTAGAGTGGCCGATGAAATTTTCCGGTCATTTCCAAATGAGCGCTCGGCCGACACGAACGTTCGGCGGCAGCGTGCTCACAGGTACACACAGTACCGATAAAGCCCCGATACCGTCGGGGCTTTACGGTATTGGGGCTTTATCATTACTGTGTGTACGCAGTCATTCTGCAGATTTAAACAGATCTAGCAGTTTAGATTCTTACCCTGGGAACTAATTTTGGCTGAAATTAGAGGAGCGGGGGAGGTATAGTTTTTCATTTACCATAACAAATGTAATATTCATTCATCCAGGTCATGGTATATCTGTAATATCATCCATCCAGGCCATGGTATATCTGTAAAATCATCCATCCAGGCCATGGTATATCTGTAATATTCATCCATCCAGGTCATGGTATATCTGTAATATCATCCATCCAGGCCATGGTATATCTGTAATATTCATTCATCCAGGTCATGGTATATCTGTCTCTGTAAATCATTCATCGCGCTCATGGTATATCTTAATATTCATTCATCCATGTCATGGTATATCTGTAATAGTCATTCCATGTCATGGTATATCTGTGGTATTCAGTTAGATCAATTGGACTAGAAGTTTAGTTGTTGAATATGTTTTTTCTAGTCCTCCTACTGGCTTTCTCAATTCAATTATGGCAACAAGATTCAGTCGGATGACTAGTGGAAACATCTTCAAGAACTAAACTTCAAGTCCAGTTGATCTTACTGAATATGAAATATTTATAGCAAAATGAATGAAAAGTACAGTGAAAACCAGAGGGTCAAAGTCCATGAGGAAGAATCAGTGGTGTAACTAAATTACTGGCCCCCCAGCAAATTTTTATGGGTTTCCTTTCCCTGTTTTGTCCTGTATTTGATATCCCCTGTTACTGCATGTTTGCCATAAAAAATAGTATCTATCTTCAAACAAATGTTAATAAAGGAAACCTGAATAAACTAATTTTTAAAGGCAATGTCCACCCTTAATACAAAAAAACTGGCGTATTGTCATTATCTGCCCCCACCCTAACTGATATATTTGCACTCTATTATTTTCAGGGGGGGCAAAAGGGAATAATCCCCACTGTGGGAGTGGGCGTGGTCTGTAGGTGGATAGTTTGGAATATTTAATATAATATTAAAAATATAATATAGCATAATACACAATAAAACAGATAATGATAGATCACAGAGAGGACAGACAGAGATATAAAAGATAGACATAAGATATTGACAGAGAGAGATACAGGCAGATATCTACAAATGAGTGCTAGACATACGCATATACGAGAGAAATAGAGACAGATGGAGAGAGAGAAAATAGGTAGATAGATCAATAGGTAAATTATTAATACGGGTCCAGCAAACTGGAACTATTGTACAGGTACTGCAAACTGGAACTATTGATAAGGTACAGCAAACTGGAACTATTGATACAGGTACAGCAAACTTGCATTATTGATACAGGTACAGCAAACTGAGGATATGTGATACAGGTACAGCAAATGGAACTATTGATATAGGTACAGCAAACGGGGTTATTTATTTAGGTACAGCAAACTGGTATTGTTGATACAGTACAGCAAACTGGGGTTATTGATACAGGTACAAACTGGGATTGTTGATGCAGGTGCAGCATTTTGGGGTATTTATCCATTACATATACTAGGATTATTGATATGGGATTTTTTGATACAGGTACATCATACTGGTATTATTGATACGGTACATCATACTGGGATTACTGATACATGTACATCATACTGGGATTATTGATATGGGATTTTTTTTCCCTGCTGCTCTGCACTTGCGATTGGATCTGTAGTGCAAGAGCAGTGATTTACAGAGTCAGAGCAGAGTTTGAATCTCTCGCTTACTCTGATTTTGGAAACACTCACGATTGGCTGCCACTTCCTCTACCTTTCATTAAAGGGCCAGCAGAAGATCTGGACAGTGCACAGTAATCCATTTTTTTAGAGAAAAATTCAGGGGGGAGGGCAAGCGCCCTCCCATGCTCCTATGTGCGTGGCCCATGCCTTGATACTAACCAGATATTTAAGGATAATTAATGTCTATATTCTGTCAGAGTAAGCTGGCCCCTCCCTGCATGCAGCCAATCAAGGCTGTGAGAACTGAAATCACAGCCAATGATGCGTGCTGTTTTACCTGCTGCCTCCTCGCACATGCTCAAGCTTATAAATAGCTCATTGAGGCAGGGAGGCATTTCCAGAAAAGCAATACAACTTACTATTAAATATCTGGTACAAATGCATGGATAAACTGGTAAAAATAGCATTTTCAGGCAGAAACTGACAAGTTATAGTATTTTTGTTTTAAGGGTAAACCTGGTCCTGTCCTATCTTTCTCCATCTCTGGTGACAATACCCCCATTTTCCCTATTCAATCTGCTTGCTGCCTAGGGATATTATTACTCTTCTCTACTTTTCTAACCACATACTATGTTGCAAAAACCTGCCGCTTCTTCCTTCGCAATAAAGCCAAAATCAGCATTTTGTAAACCCACTTGTCAGTGTTAAACATCTGGGTCACGTAGCTTTAATAAACGCAACGAAAAATCTGGAAATCATTAAACTTAACAAGTTTGCTATATTTTAAAGGGACACTAAACAAATATTATCAAGTACAGTATATTGTATCTATTTTCACAGGAGGTAAGATCGCTAATTCACACCCCACTGTGCATAATAGAAAGCCCGGTAACAGAGATAAAGTTACTACTGGTGTTCTCTCACGGCTCTCCCAGTGCAATGTTACAACTGCGCTCCTTTCTATTGCGCATGCAATCAAAAATAGGAGCCTGATAGGGACAGCACACCTGTCAGCTGGGGAGAAGCGTGGAGCGTGATAGTGTATATCTGTTTAGTGTCCCTTTAAATGTAAAAACAATGGCAAAAAATTTTTTCCACTCTAATTGGGATACAAAATTTTTCCAATATTTCGACCAAATAATTTCACTGGGCAGTTAGACCATATATCGACCTGTGTGAACCTATCCTTAAAGTCACCCGCATTCTCCTTATAAGAGGAACACTCATTAAAATTGCATTGTGCAGAGCTGTGCTTTACATTTTTCTTCATTTGCCTTCCTCTGCAGCTAAACCATGCTGCTATTAGATGCCCCATCTTTAAAGGGGAATGCTAGGAGGAATGGAATAATAAATTAACAGGGAGATTCAATATAGTTCTTATCTTTAAATGGTGCTAATTTTGCCCCAACCAATCAGAAATTATGTAACATTTGAAAGCTAACATGTAATTGGTGGGGCAAAATTAGCACCATTTTAACGATAAGAACTTTAGCGAATAACCCTGTATTTTTTAATTTAAAGTAGAATTAAAGTACAATTTTATAAATGTGAGATATGGTAATACCTACAGTACTTTTGCCTTCCTGGAGTTGCTGTTACCATTTCCCTTTATGAGTATGTGAATTGAACTCAACTGGTCTGGAAGATGCAAATGCATGCAAACAAATCACACATCATGGCAGAATACCTAAAACCCCACTATTAGTGCCAGTTCGGTACAGAGAGAAGCAATAACAGAAACTCCAGGGAGTAAGATTTACCAGATCTCGTGTTTCTTTTAATTGAGCTTTGAATAGGGCTGACATTTCCAGCCTTAGTGGTCCATGAAGAGAGACAGCCTCGTGATTGATTGGTAGCAGTTCTAAAGCTGGCCGCACACTACAAACTACCTCCTATGTTTCTGTTACTTTCTGACAAGTGCCTGGCAGATTATTTGCAATCAACATTTAAATCAAACAATGGTTGTAATAACGTCCCAAACATGATCTGTCCGGGAAATATCGTCAGCTAAAACTATTGCTCTACTCAACATAACAATCTATCTGACATTCTATGGAATCAAATGTCTAATCTATGTAATGCTGAGATAGTCAGGGAGATTCAATTAAAGCTCATATCATTAAAAATGGTGCTAATTTTGCCCCAACCAATCATGTCTTACTTAACATTTGAAAGCTAACATCTGATTGGATGGAGCAAAATTAGCACCATTTTTAACGATAAGAACTTTTATTGAATAAGCCTGTGTCTCTTCTTCATTGCTCCTTGTCACACTTTAATTAGAAGTACCTTTTGTTTCAGAAACAGGAGCTAATACTCTTGGCAGATGATTTATTTATTATTTAGCTACCCTCTATGGCATTAGGCATGTTCCAATAATTAAATGATATTTGTCCTTCTTTCATTTTCATATGTGATTTCAGTACTGCAGTAACCAGAGAGGGGCAGTTCTGCCTTTCCTGCTGGAGTTTCACAATTTCAGCGATTTGTATCCTTACTGTCTGCACTGACTTTTTTTTGATTTAAAGGACCTAGAAGTTGTGCTGCCAGTGATAGAACAATACAGAGATGAGCTTGTAGCTATTGGTGAGCTAAGGAACAGAAATAGAAATATTTATATAGCTTTACATTCTGTATTTCCTGGTCTTTCTATTACAACTCAGGGTGGAAAAAAACACTAAACCATCCATCTTTGTAGGCCATATAGTGGTAGGTTAAGGCAGGTTATCATTTTTACTCTAAATACCTAAAAATACCACTAGCTGTCTCTCTTAAAACTTGTTTCTTTCTTGTGGTGAATACACATGCATGTTTCTACACCCATCTCATGTGGAACAGTGTAACAGAACAGTGTAAAGTGAATCCCCTGCCCCCTTCATCATTTAAAGGGTATGTCCACCCTTCTTTTTAATTTTTTATAGTGTAGGGCTTATTCCCCCAGCCCCAACCCTATATTTTTAATGTAAGAAACTTCCCCAAACATTACTTACCTTCCCTCTTTCCTCCACCACACGGCCCGCCCTCTGCTTGCGTGAAAATGCAGCAGAGGGGCGGGACCGTCAGCCGCGTCTGTGATGGCTGGAGAGCAGCCAATCACTGACGCGCTGCCGGTAGATCTGAACGGCGGAGGAAAGAGGGGAAGGTAAGAAGATCAGGGACGTTTCTATATTAAAAATATAGTGGTTGGGGCTGGGGGACTAAGCCCTACACTATATAAAATGGGTTTGTAGCTAGGGGGTGGGAGTCCAAAACGGGAGGGAGGGGGAGAATGGTTGCAGTGTGCATGCTAAACTTCTCCCGGAGGGGAGACAGGAGGCAGAGTCCTATAAGGACTCTGCTATCCTACTGGTGGGCAGTTTTTGGGACTTTGTGGGGGGGACTACAGGAGAACCATTTGGAGCTGGGATGTGAGGTAAGGAATTTTATTTACTACATAGTGGGGCCAGTGGTGGGGGGAATTATAGTTTAGGGGGTGGACATGCCCTTTAAGCTGTTTCATATGGCAACTACTCAATCCAATGACCACTTATAGTATTAGTAACTCACACCTAATGACATTTCTAAACGTGCAAGTTATAATTTTCAAAGTCCACTCAGGAACAGTATAGTGCTTACAGCTGCAAGTGTTATTCCTTGTCTGAATGTGATTAGTATCTGGCCAATGAGATTATAGGTTTATAGGTTGCTCAGATGCAATTGCTTCATTAATCAATGAAGGTACTGTTCCTTTCTTTATCATGGTAACAAGACCATAGTTCTCCTTTATACTCACCTCCCCCTATTCTTATACAACTAGGTCCTCACCCCTGGGTTCAGTTTAGATCTGCAGAATGACTTACTTAAACTTTCCTTCACCACTCTTCCTCTCCTAGTCAGGGGTCTAGAGTGGCCAGATGAAATTTTCCGGTCATTTCCAAATGAGCGCTCGGCCGACACGAACGTTCGGCGGCAGCGTGCTCACAGGTACACACAGTACCGATAAAGCCCCGATACCGTCGGGGCTTTACGGATTGGGGCTTTATCATTAAGTGTGTACGCATCTGCAGATTTAAACAGATCTAGCAGTTAGATTCTTACCCTGGGAACTAATTTTGGCTGAAATAGAGGAGCGGGGGAGGTATAGTTTTTCATTTACCATAACAAAGTCATGTAATATTCATTCATCCAGGTCATGGTATATCTGTAATATCCATCCATCCAGGCCATGGTATATCTGTAAATCATCCATCCAGGCCATGGTATATCGGAAGTATATTCATCCATCCAGGTCATGGTATATCTGTAATATCATCCATCCAGGCCATGGTATATCTGTAATATTCATTCATCCAGGTCATGGTATATCTGTAATATTCATTCATCCATGTCATGGTATATCTGTAATAGTCATTCATCCATGTCATGGTATATCTGTGGTATTCAGTTAGATCAATTGGACTAGAAGTTTAGTTGTTGAAGATGTTTTTTTCTAGTCCTCCTACTGGCTTTCTCAATTCAATTATTGGCAACAGAGATTCAGTCGGATGACTAGTGGAAACATCTTCAAGAACTAAACTTCAAGTCCAGTTGATCTTACTGAATATGAAATATTTATAGCAAAATGAAATGAAAAGTACAGTGAAAACCAGAGGGTCAAAGTCCATGAGGAAGAATCAGTGGTGTAACTAGAAATAACTGGCCCCCCAGCAAATTTTTTATGGGTTTCCTTTCCCTGTTTTGTCCTGTATTTGATATCCTCTGTTACTGCATGTTTGCCATAAAAAATAGTATCTGATCTTCAAACAAATGTTAGATAAAGGAAACCTGAATAAACTAATTTTTAAAGGCAATGTCCACCCTTAATACAAAAAAACTGGCGTATTGTCAATTATCTGCCCCCAACCCTAACTGATATATTTTGCACTCTATTATTTTTCAGGGGGGGCAAAAGGGAATAATAACCACTGTGGGAGTGGGCGTGGCCTTGTAGGGTGGATAGTTTGGAATATTTAATATAATATTAAAAAATATAAATATAGCATAATAGACAGATAAACAGAAATAGATAGATAAGCACAGAGAGACAGACAGAGATATAAAAAGATAGACATAAAGATATTGACAGAGAGAGATACAGGCAGATATCTACAAATAGAGTGCTAGACATACGCATATACAGAGAGAAATAGAGACAGATGGAGAGAGAGAGAAATAGGTAGATAGATCAATAGGTAAATTATTAATACGGGTCCAGCAAACTGGAACTATTGATACAGGTACTGCAAACTGGAACTATTGATACAGGTACAGCAAACTGGAACTATTGATACAGGTACAGCAAACTTGGATTATTGATACAGGTACAGCAAACTGAGGCTATTGATACAGGTACAGCAAACTGGAACTATTGATACAGGTACAGCAAACTGGAACTATTGATACAGGTACAGCAAACTGGAACTATTGATAAAGGTACAGCAAACTGGAACTATTGATACAGGTACAGCAAACTTGCATTATTGATACAGGTACAGCAAACTGAGGATATTGATACAGGTACAGCAAATTGGAACTATTGATATAGGTACAGCAAACGGGGTTATTTATATAGGTACAGCAAACTGGGATTGTTGATGCAGGTGCAGCATTTTGGGGTTATTGATCCAGGTACATTATACTAGGATTATTGATATGGGATTTTTTGATACAGGTACATCATACTGGTATTATTGATTCAGGTACATCATACTGGGATTACTGATACATGTACATCATACTGGGATTATTGATATGGGATTTTTTTTCCCTGCTGCTCTGCACTTGCGATTGGATCTGTAGTGCAGAGCAGTGATTTACAGAGTCAGAGCAGGAGTTTGAATCTCTCGCTCACTCTGATTTTGGAAACACTCACGATTGGCTGCCACTCTTCCTCTACCTTTCATTAAAGGGCCAGCAGAAGATCTGGACAGTGCACAGTAATTCCATTTTTTTAGAGAGAAATTCAGGGGGGAGGGCAAGCGCCCTCCCTTGCTCCTATGTGCGGATGCCCATGCCTGAATTACTAACCAGATATTTAAGGATAATTATTGTCTATATTCTGTCAGAGTAAGCTGGCCCCTCCCTGCATGCAGCCAATCAAGGCTGTGAGAACTGAAATCACAGCCAATGATTGCGTGCTGTTTTACCTGCTGCCTCCTCTGCACATGCTCAAGCTTATAAATAGCTCATTGAGCAGAGGGAGGAGGCAAAAACATTTGCCAGAAAGCAATACAACTTACTATTAAATATCTGGTTACAAATGCATGGAATAAACTGGTAAAAATAGCATTTTCAGGCAGAAAACTGACAAGTTATTAGTATTTTTGTTTTAAGGGTAAACCTGGTCCTGTCCTATCTTTCTCCATCTCTGGTGACAATACCCCCATTTTCCCTATTCAATCTGCTTGCTGCCTAGGGGTAATTATTGACTCCTCTCTCTACTTTTCTAACCACATTAACTATGTTGCAAAAACCTGCCGCTTCTTCCTTCGCAATATAGCCAAAATCAGCATTTTGTAAAACCCACTTGTCAGTGTTAAACATCTGGGTCACGTAGCTTTAATAAACGCCAACGAAAAATCTTGGAAATTATTAAACTTAACAAGTTTGCTATATTTTAAAAGGGACACTAAACAAATATTATCAAGTACAGTAAATTTGTATCTATTATTCACAGGGAGGTAAGATCGCTAATTCACACCCCACTGTGCATAATAGAAAGCTCGGGTAACAGAGATAAAGTTACCTACTGGTGTTCTACTCACGGCTTCTCCCCAGTGCAATGTTACAACTGCGCTCCTTTCTATTGCGCATGCAATCAAAAATATAGGAGCCTGATAGGGACAGCACACCTGTCAGCTGGGGAGAAGCCGGTGGAGCGTTGATAGGTGATATCTGTTTAGTGTCCCTTTAAATGTAAAAACAATGGCAAAAAATTTTTTCCACTCTAATTGGGATAACAAAATTTTTCCAATATTTCGACCAAATAATTTCACTGGGCAGTTAGACCAATATATCGACCTGTGTGAACCTATCCTTAATTCTACCCGCATTCTCCTTATAAGAGGAACACTCATTAAAATTGCATTGTGCAGAGCTGTGCTTTACATTTTTCTTCATTTGCCTTCCTCTGCAGCTATTAACCATGCTGCTATTAGATGCGCCCATCTTTAAAGGGGAATGCTAGGAGGAATGGAATAATAAATTAACAGGGAGATTCAATATAAGTTCTTATCTTTAAAATGGTGCTAATTTTGCCCCAACCAATCAGAAATTATGTAACATTTGAAAGCAAACATGTAATTGGTTGGGGCAAAATTAGCACCATTTTTAACGATAAGAACTTTTAGCGAATAACCCTGTATATTTTTAAATTTAAAGTAGAATTAAAGTACAATTTTATAAATGTGAGATATGGTAATACCTACAGTACTTTTGCCTTCCTGGAGTTGCTGTTACCATTTCCCTTTATGAGTATGTGAATTCAACTGGTCTGGAAGATGCAAATGCATGCACACAAATCACACATCATGGCAGAATACCTAAAACCCACATATTAGTGCCAGGTTCGGTACAGAGAGAAGCAATAACAGAAACTCCAGGGAGTAAGATTTACCAGATCTCGTGTTTCTTTTAAATTGAGCTTTGAATAGGGCTGACATCTCCAGCCTTAGTGGTCCATGAAGGAGAGACAGCCTCGTGATTTGATTGGTTAGCAGTTCTAAAGCTGGCCGCACACTACAAACTTACCTCCTGATGTTTCTGTTACTTTCTGACAAGTGCCTGGCAGATTATTTTGCAATCAACATTTAAATCATAACAATGGTTGTAATAACGTCCACAAACATGATCTGTCCGGGAAATATCGTCAGCTAAAACTATTGCTCTACTCAACATAACAATCTATCTGACATTCATATGGAATCAAATGTCTAATCTATGTAATGCTGAGATAGTCAGGGAGATTCAATTAAAGCTCATATCATTAAAAATGGTGCTAATTTTGCCCCAACCAATCATGTCTTACTTAACATTTGAAAGCTAACATCTGATTGGATGGAGCAAAATTAGCACAATTTTTTAACGATAAGAACTTTTATTGAATAAGCCTGTGTCTCTTCTTATCATTGCTCCTTGTCACACTTTAATTAGAAGTACCTTTTGTTTCAGAAACAGGAGCTAATACTCTTGGCAGATGATTTATTTATTATTTATATAAATAATAATTTATTTTTTATTACTCTATTTATCTATTTATTACTCTATTTATTTATTTTTTATTACTCTATGGCATTAGGCATGTTCCAATAATTAAATGATGTTTGTCCTTCTTTCATTTTCATATGTGATTTGCAGTACTGCAGTAACCAGAGAGGGGCAGTTCTGCCTTTCCTGCTGGAGTTTCACAATTTCAGCGATTTGTATCCTTACTGTCTGCACTGACTTTTTTTTGATTTAAAGGACCTAGAAGATGTGCTGCCAGTGATAGAACAATGCAGAGATGAGCTAAGGAACAGAAATAGAAATATATATATAGCTTTACATTCTGTATTTCCTGGTCTTTCTATTACAACTCAGGGTGGAAAAAAACACTAAACCATCCATCTTTGTAGGCCATATAGTGGTAGGTTAAGGCAGGTTATCATTTTTACTCTAAATACCTAAAAATACCACTAGCTGTCTCTCTTAAAACTTGTTTCTTTCTTGGTGGTGAATACACATGCATGTTCTATTCACTCCATCTCATGTGGAACAGTGTAACAGAACAGTGTAAAGTGAATCCCCTGCACCCCTTCATCATTTAAAGGGTATGTCCACCCTTCTTTTTAATTTTTTATATAGTGTAGGGCTTATTCCCCCAGCCCCAACCCCTATATTTTTAATGTAAGAAACTTCCCCAAACATTACTTACCTTCCCTCTTTCCTCCACCACACTGCCCGGCCCTCTGCTTGCGTGAAAATGCAAGCAGAGGGGCGGGACCGTCAGCCGCGTCTGTGATTGGCTGAGAGACAGCCAATCACTGACGCGGCTGCCGGTAGATCTGAACGGCGGAGGAAAGAGGGAAGGTAAGAAAAGATCAGGGACGTTTCTTATATTAAAAATATAGTGGTTGGGGCTGGGGGACTAAGCCCTACACTATATAAAATGGGTTTGTAGCTAGGGGGTGGGAGTCCAAAACGGGAGGGTTGGGGGAGAATGGTTGCAGTGTGCATGCTAAACTTCTCCCGGAGGGGAGACAGGAGGCAGAGTCCTATAAGGTCCTTGTTGTGTTATTCCTTGTCTGAATGTGATTAGTATCTGGCCAATGAGATTATAGGTTTATAGGTTGCTCAGATGCAATTGCTTCATTAATCAATGAAGGTACTGTTACACGCATTTGATGGGAAACCCTGCGTAGCTATGGAAGGGGTTAAAGCTGGTTATTATTTCTTTATCCCCATCACGGAACGAGCAGGTAATATTTTCATAGAAGTGTCAGCGCCGTTTGGTGTCATAGGAATGAATAGATTCTGCTTATTAACGTGCAAATTGCTCTGGGAATGTCTGTTGGACTAGGTTTAAACTGGGTTTTGGTTTTGTGTTTGTCCATCTCTTATTTCTCCTTTTTGTTAAAGGGTAACTGTGGTCTCCAATTCTTCCAAACTAGTAAGGATTATATAAAAAGCCTTCCATCACACCTTCAAAATAAAACCTAAATCACATCTCTAGATATAAATTTGTAAGAAGTTATTGCTAGAAAGGTTCAGCAATATTACTTTCTGCTTGAACACTTCCTGTTTTCAGCCATGTGACCAGCTTGTAGTCATGTGATCAGCTTCTGCCTGCATTAATAGGCTCCCCTTCTCAACTGTCAGTTTTTTCAGGTACTTCCTGAATTCCCCAGCATTAAAGGACAATTATACTCGCACCTTGCCTCTGCTCCTCTTCTTTGTGTATTAGCCCTCACCCCTGGGTTCGCGTAACTTTCTGCAGCGTCTCAGAGCAACACTGCTCTGGTAGGCTCCGCCCCCTCCTCCCCGTTGACGACGAGGCCAATAGGAAGGCACGCTTGTTGCAGAGTCTTTACTGAGCATGCTTCTCCCCCAGGCAGAGGTCAGGTGATGTCACTCAACCTACTGGAAGCCAGAAGTTTGAACATTCAACCCAATATCATTTCTCACAGGGTGAAGCCAGAGATGTGATTGTTGGCTCATTATAAGGGAAATACTGCAGGCTTTCACTTAATCCTAACTTGTTTGGAGACCACAGTTGCCCTATAAGAAGCAGAAACTGGTGAAACAGCTTCCTCTGGAAAACGTGTCTGGAAATAGATTCTCCAGCGCTTAGGCCTGAAAAAATGGTAGATCCCCTCCCACCCAAAATGACTTGTCCTGGCACAGCGGCTATGCATGCTAGTAGATTCATGGCAGCAGTAACAGTATTGCATCTGTACTAACTGCCTTACAGTGCCTAATACTGAACAGGAAGCATGTTTGGTTTGGTGTGTGGTGATGTGAGACCCCTACTTCCAGTTAGCCTAAATTAAAGATTTTAAAGGGGAAAGTAAAATTCAATAATGAAATAGTCCTTCAGATATTGGTGCAAAAAGTATTGTTCATTAACCCCTCTGTACACAGCACAGCCATGTTTTGGGCAAGACTGCCATTTTCTTGGGGGAACTAAATAATTACCCCCTCCCTCCATCTGCTGTACTTCATATTTATGTGCAACTATGGTCCAATGTCGCCCCTTTCTGATGGCGAAACTATGCAATGTCCTGCTCTGCAAGACATTGATGCAAGATGTCTTCCTAATGGTGATGCAGAGCTTGGATTGCAGGCCCAAGTGTATGGGCAGGACGGAACCTTTTATCCTAATCTACCGTTTTCTAAGTGATGGGAGTTTTTTGCATTTTAGCTGCACACCCTGGGTATACAACAGGGATGTCTAATTTGTGGCCCTCCAAATGTTGCATTCTGCATTGAAGTAAGGAATGCTGGTAGTCTAAGCCGTGTGCTGGGTGGGTTCTCCGGGATACAGCAAAGTTACAAACATGAAAAATGACACTGACATAAGCTAGTATAATAAACAAACTGTTTATTATTATAAACAGAACACTGAACACAACCCCAAATGCAGTGAAACTAAAATCTAATTACATACACCCAGCCCGGGGGCTGGGACCCCTGTGTTGCACAGTATGACACCCGCCAATGGTAGTCAGAAAAAGGCTTAATCCAATTTTACCTATTGCAAGCAGATTTAACACTGCTTCACTTTACCTGCTATTACCCTAATCAAAAAAAAAACAGGGGACGATTGTGTGTGGTGTAGGACACTGGCTAGCCTGCGGTGCAACACAGCAGTTTATGATCTTAACAGACTATGCAGTTATTTTCTCCCTTCCCCCTTCCCAAAACGTATAATTTGGCACGTGTTTAATATATTACTTCCGAACAATACGCTGGAATGACTGGAGATTATGGTGAAGTCCTTTCTTTCCTCTCCGGAGTGAATCACAACCTTATCTGTTAAGTCTTTGTGGAGAATGAACAAAAAGCTCTGAGGCCTGCAACACTAACTAATTATCTAACAGCAGACCTAGACGTAGTCTCTAGTATTTTAGACGCCAACACAATTTTAAGATGCGTGCACAAAATTGTCACTTACCGACCCGGGTCGTTCTGTCTGCAACTCTCCACTAATGGCCTGATTTGAAAAAGAAGTCTTTCCAACAAACGTGCGGTAGCACGGAAGAAGTAATCTACTCCTCAGTTCTTCTCAACACTCCAGAGACGTACTTTGTGCCCTGGTTAGCATCTGGGTCTCAGGAACGATCAGCTCTCCTCCGAACTCCTGGGCTACAGTTCTAGTAGCAAAGAGACATTGAAGAACCATGAACCAGGACAAATCTTCCCCTGTTCCTCCTCTGCTCCTTTCAAGATTGCCCAAAATCTTACTTACTTACATGTATAGAAGCCTGGAGCAGACGTTCCAGGGAACCTATGTCTGTGTCAGGTGTGAGCGGGCTGCCCGTTTGGAAGCTGAGGTGGAGAGTCTAAGGGGCAGCTTGCAGCATTGCAGGGATTGGCAACTCTGGGGGGTCAGAAGTGGACTGTGTTCAAGGGGATTTTAAGCCAGTTCACATCTAAATTTATACCCTTGGGAAACAAATGTAAAAAAAATAAATCCGTACCCATGTGGCTGAATTCTGATGTAAAGAGGCAAATGGAAAGGAAGAAAAAGGCATTTAAAACCTTAAGGCCAAGGGAACAGAAAGGGCCTTTAGGGATTATAAAAACTGTAACAAGGAGTGTAAGAAAGCAATCAAACTAGCTAAAACTAATAATGAAGTTAGGATAGCTGAACAAAGCATGACTAAGCCTAAAATTTTTTTAAAGTATATTAATAGTAAAAAAATGAGGACTGAGAACATGGCACCATTAATTAATATGGATAAGTTAGTTACGGAGGATGGCAATAAAGCAAATGTCTTGAATACTTTCCTCTGTATACACTATAGAAAATCCAAGTACAGATATCATAGAGTATAGTAGCAATAAAGGTATAAAATAAAATTAAGTGCACTTTGGTTAACTGAGGATATGGTACAGAAAGAACTAAATAAGGTTAATATTAATAAATCTCTGGGACCGGATAAAATATATCCTCGGGTACTTAGGGAGCTAAGTCATTGTTTCTTATTTTTGCAGATTCCCTCATGTCCGGTGGTGTGCCTCTGGATTGGAAAAAGGCTGATGTTATTCCAATATTTAAAAAGGGTAGTCGTTCACAGCCGGGTAATTACAGTCCTGTAAGTTTAACTTCAGTGGTGGGGAAGATCCTGGAAAGTTTAATAAGCGAACATGTTCTAGAATATGTTTCAAGGACTGACATTATAAGTAGTAACCAGCATGGATTTAGGAGGAATAGATCTTGTCAACTTGCTTGGCTTTTAAGAGGTAGTGAGTAGAAATTTAGTATCTGGCATAGCAGTAGATGTAGTTTACTTGGATTTTGCAAAGTCTTTTGATACAGTCCCCCATAGGCCACTAATGTATATGCTGAGGTCTGTTGGTCTGGGGAATCACATTTGTACATGGATAGAAAATTGGTTAATGAATAGGATGCAGAGAGTAGTTGTAAATGGGGCTTCATCATTATGGACTAAAGTGCTAAGTGGGGTGCCACAGGGTTCTGTGTTGGGGCCGCTTCTATTTAATCTATTAATGATTTGGAAGTGGGTATTGTCAGCAAGGTTTCTCTGTTTGCTGATGACACAAAACTTTGTCGACCATTAAAAGCTTCAGAGGATTTGCAATCATTGCAGGGGGATCTAGATAGATTGTCACATTGGGCTGCTAAGTGGCAGATGAGATTCAATGTTGATAAGTGTAAGGTGATGCATTTTGGACTTAAAAATCCTTGTGCTACTTATACTATAAATGGCTCTGTGTTAAGGGAATGCCTGTTGGAAAGGGACCTTGGAGTTTTGGTGGATAACAATGGTGGATAGCAATCAGTGCCAGGTGGCAACAGCCAGAGCCAGAATGGTATTGTCTTGTATAAAGAGAGGTATGGATTCAAGGGAGGAAAATGTTATTCTCCCTCTTTACAAAGCATTGGTAAGGCCTCATTTGGAATATACAGTGCAATTTTGGAATCCTGTGTATAAAAAGGACATCTTTGAAATGAAAAGGGTTCCAAGAAGGGCAACTAAATAAATAAGGGGATTGGGGGAGCTTGAATATGAAGAGAGACTGGAAAAGTTACAATTATGTACGCTGGAGAAAAGGTGCTTGCGTGGGGATATGATTACTGTGTATTAATACATTAATGGGCCATACAATAAACTATCTGGGCATTGTTCACCAATAGAGCATGTCAGAGGACATGTGGACATCCCTTAAGACTTGAAGAAAAAAGATTTAGGCTTCAAGTTTGGAAAGGGCTTTTCACTGTGAAAACGGTAAAGCTATGGAACTGTCTTCCAGTGGACGTTGCTATGGCAGGTTCATTGGTCAGTTTCAAAAGAAAGCTGGATGAGTTTCTGCAAACAAGGACTGTTGCTAATTACTGGTATTAATACATAAAGTAGAGTTGATCCAGGGAAATTTACGATTGCCACTTGGAGTCAGGAATTTTTTCCCCCATCATAAATTTTGATGGGTTTTTTTGCCTTCCTCTGGATCAACAGTTAGGCAGGAAATGAGGATATTGCTAGATGGGTTGGACTGGATGGACATATGTCTTTATTCAACCTCAAATACTATACTATACTTCCTCTTCCTTGATCGTCCCACCTTCTTTTTTATATATATCTAGTCACCCGTGCAGTCTGAGTGTTGTCTCTTGAAAACAGGGGCATCTTGTGGCTGAACAGCAAAAATAACAGTGTTTATGCAATAAGAACTGTTTCTAAATCTCACAGTAGTTGTAGTTTTCAAACATTTGGCTGCAGGTTGGACATGCCTGGGTATGGGAGATTTAAAATTAACGTTTGTACTTTTCTTAAATTGATTCTGCCTTATCCCCATGTATTGGCTTTCATTTGGATTACAGTGCTTTCCTGCTCCCTAGAAGCAAGTTATGCCGAAAGGGTTTGCACACCCAAGGAAGATTATTAGAAGGGGGGTTTACAGGTCAAACTAATCACACAGACAGTGACCAGGGTCACACACAGTTGTACCAATGGGAACTTACCTTTTCCATGCTTATTGTTATTTTTGTCTTGTGTAACATATCAATAAACCCCTTTAGTACAGATATTGCCCACAGAAAGTGGCGCTGAATGTGACACTTACAGGGTTATTCAATAAAAGTTCTTATCATTTAAAATGGTGCTAATTTTGCTCCAACCAATCAGTTCTTATTTAAAATTTTTAACCTTAAAGGGACTGTCCACCCCTCTTTTGAAAATTAATATGTGGTAGAGAAGCCCCCAAAAGCTAGACATCGTTTAATTCTCAACCTTTAATTCGGCTCCCACGCTGAGATATTATACTTACATCCTCCTCACTCCACCGCCGCTTCCGGGTTCTTCTCCCAGTCTCCACTGTGGCTGCTCTGTTCTTTTTCTGTTCCCGAGCAGCCGCAGTGGAGACTGGTCCGGGAATGGCAGTCAGCGATTGGCCGTGACGTCACAGTCACGGCCGACACTGACTGCCTTACACGGAAGTGCAGAGCCGCAGCGGTGGAGCGAGGAGGAGGATGTAAGTATAATATCTCTGTGTGGGAGCCGAATTAAAGGTTGAGACTTAAACGATGTCTAGCTTTTGGGGGCTTCTCTACCACATATTCATTTTTCAAAAGAGGGGTGGACAGTCCCTTTAAGGGTTTTGAACCTCATTTAAGTCATTTCTCCAGAGCGATCAGCTCTTGGGGGGGGGGAGGACTCTCCTGCGCATGCCTCAACCTTGTTGAGGTTGAGGCTGAGACACGCACAGGATGAGTCACCCAGACCTTCTACACTACACTTTCCTGAACTTTGGAGGGGCACAGCATGGCAACCATAAGGACAGAAAGATTTTTAGTAAAGACCAAGTCCAGCAAATGACCATTCTTATGGGTGCTAGTGTTGGTCCACTGCTGGAGGGAGAAGGAGGAAGTTAGGTGGAGAAAGCTAGAGGGCCAGTGTTGCTTAGCGTCGTCAGTGTGACAATTGAAGTCACCTAGAATTATAGACGGACAGTCAGAGAAAAGAAAGATAGAGAGACAGGTTTCAAACTCTGTAAGGAAAGAAGTGGGTCTGTATACGACTGCTACTCGAAGACATAAGGGGTGGAAAAGTTGGACAAAATGGACCTCAAATGAAGAAAAAGCAACATAGGGTGGGGGAGAAACAAGTTTAAAGCGGAAGATAGGGGAAAACAGAAGACCTACCCCTCCACCCTGTCCTGAGTAACGACGGAAATGAAAGAAAGATAGACCACCATGCCTAATTAAATATTTAATTGAAGTATCATTTTGGGAGATCCAAGTCTCTGTAAGAGCCAGGAGATGAAGGGCATTAGAACAGGTCATGGATAAAAGTGTGTTTGTTTGCGTGAATAAAAGTGTGTTTTTTGTTTGCAAGAGAGCGTGTAAGGAAGCCACCGGAAGAAGTGAAGATGAAAGAGCATATACTGTATTTGCCGGCGTATAAGACGACTTTTCCCCCCAGAAAAATACGCCCCTAAGTGGGGGGTCGTCTTATACGCCGGGTGCTCTTTTTACTGCTCACTCTACATGCCCTCTTCATGCCACCTTTACATGTACGGTACACTTACCGTAATAAGCAGCGGGACATCAGTGTGGCCATCAGCGGGGTGCCAGCTCCTTCTGCTTGTTAATCACCTGAGCCGCGCTCCGGTCCGCCCCGCCCCTTGGCTCCGCCCCGCCTTGTACGTCGATCCCACAGCTCGCACATGCACAGTTCTCAGGGAGAGTACGTTGGAGATGCAGGGGCAGGCAGGAGGCGTGCTGCTGTGTCCCACTGAGCCGGGTTCCTTAACTGTGACACTCCAGCATCCAGCATCTACAGGTAGGAAAAGAAGCTCCTCTAGTGCAGGGGGGGTTAATAATATATAATAATATAAAAAAAAATAATAAAATAATATTGTGTATTGTATAATATATATAGAGCAATATGTATAATATAGTGTATGGTAATACTGATATGGATAGTATGGTACTATCCATATAAGGGCGAACCAGACTGCTGCTAGTGAGATGGAGATAGGGAGGGCAGGCAGCAAGGAACCAAGCCAATCAGGCTTTGTATACAGCCAACCACAGCACCATTGTAAAGTACACTATAGAAAATGTTCAGCAATCAAACCCCTATAAACTCTATCAAGGCACCAGCAAAAAGAAAGAAATATGACGCAAGTTTTAAACTTAAAGTTGTAAACTTTGCCATGGAACATAATAATTGTGTTGCTGCAAGACAATATGGAGAAACCGAAAAGATGGTTCGGTACTGGAAATAAAATGAAAAAGCATTACAGAGTATGCCAAGGGGTAAGTGTGCATTAAGAAGAGGCACCCCACACTGGCCAGAACTTGAAAAACATGTAGTAGACATGGTGGATGAGCATCGCCAAAACGGCTATGTAGTTACAAGAAATAAAATACGCTTGTTTGCACTTCAGTGGGCCAAATCCAACCCAGATCACAGCAACAATTTTAATGCCACTATATCCTGGTGTAGTAGATTCATGGCAAGGCATAATATGGTACTAAGGCAAAAGACAAAATTTGCCCAAAAATTACCTGCAGATCTGCATAACAAAGTGGATAGTTTCCATCGCTATGTTATACAACAGCGCACTAAACATGGCTATGCGTTAAGTAGTATTGGAAATATGGATGAAACTCCAATGAATTTTGATATGATTGGAAATAAAACTGTCCATCAAAAAGGTGAAAAAAATATTTTGATTAAAACAACAGGACATGAGAAGTCCAGTTTTATAGTGGTACTAGCATGCACAGCTGATGGCAACAAACTGAAACCAATGATTATTTTTAAAAGGAAAACAATGCCGAAGTTCCCAACAGGTTGTTTTGTACATGTGAATGAAAAAGGCTGGATGGATGATGAGGGTGTAAAACTATGGCTGGATAATGTATGGAGCAGAAGACCAGGTGGTCTTATTCAAAAACGTAGTCTACTTGTGTGGGATGTGTTCAGGGCTCATTTAACTCCCACCACCAAGAAAGGCTTTCAAGACTAAAGACAGATGCAGCAGTTATTCCTGCAGGATTGACATCATTGGTACAGCCACTGGATGTGTGTCTAAACAAACCGTTTAAAGATCGCATTCGAGAACAGTGGAATGAATGGATGGTTAGTGGCGAAAAGTCATTCACAAAAGTAGAACATGCGTGCTCTACAGCTGGATGTTTTGTGCCAATTTGTCATAAAAGCCTGGAATGACATTGATGCACAAACAGTAATCAAGTCTTTCAAGAAGTGTGGCATATCAAATTCATTAGATGGTATGGAGGACAACTACTTGTGGGAAGATGAACAGGAAGCTAAAGCTGAGGCCACACCATCTGATACGGAATTACCAGATCCATACGATGACTGCCTTGCAACTGTATCACAAGATGTCATTGATGAACTTTTCAAATCAGATGACGAACAGGATTTTGAAGGCTTTTAAAGGGAAACTGTCATGCCAGCAAACTCGCTAGAGACTTGCCCGGCACTTGCTCTCTCCCGTTATGTGTTATCTTCCTTCTATCATTGACAGTTTCAGTTTGGTTAACAGCTTAGAAAACAAACAGCATGGCAGCTCCCATGGTTTTATTGTTCCATTCAGCTTTAGTGAATTTGGCTTAATCCACTTGCACTGTTTTATGTTTACCGTACATGTTTGATGACTTACAGCCTTGTGATAGTTTTCCTGCTAAGTACCTGCACGTTATAAGCATTTGAATTAAAATTGTTGAAATAAATCTGATGTTCTTTTAAGTTTTATTTGGTGTGAAGAATGTGTGCGGAAGAAGGGGTAGTCTTATACGGCGAGTATATAACAAAATACATTTTAGGTGGAAATGTTGGGGGTCGTCTTATACGCCCAGTCGTCTTATACACCGGCAAATACGGTATTTCAAAAATAGGGAGAACCCATCTATATTCCATCTTATGGTATCATGGGAAAGGTGTCCTCTGCGGGGGTTTACTGGTAATCTAAAGAAGCAACAGCAAAAAATCTGTGGCTGTTGGAATTCCATAGCTCAGTCATATGAAGGGATGACTTTAGAAGGGGTCTAATTAAATTTTATATTTCCCCTACAGAAACCATGTTTAGGGTCTGTAAAAATGTAGCGCATTGATGAAGTGTTTTAGTGTATTGGACACAAACTTATTTTATAAATCCGTTTCTCTATTAGTCAAAAGCTAACTTCCCATTTTGCCCCTAAAATGTAAAATAAAAATTCATAAAAAAAGTTAAAATAAAAAAAATAGTCCTTACTTTAGATATAAGACTACAGAACCGTTATTACTTTATTGTTTAGTACATACACACTTCATAATCTGCCCTGCCCATACACACAAGACTTCCATCGCAATTCCACATCAGATTCCATTGAAATTAGTTTGTGAATTTGCCTGGTTCATAAATACACACCAATTATTATTCTGAATCTTCTTTATACTAAGTGATTGTTCAAAGCAACCATACAGCGTGCGTGTTTTTGTCTCTCTCTACTGTAATAAAGGGAGCCATTAACAATCCAACGGAAATTTTCTAAATGGCCTTAACGCATAACTTTACTCTAAAAATTTACTTTTTAAAAATGAAAAATACCTGGGGCAGGGAGGTAAGGTTGATTATTCCTACCTCACAATACCGTTTCATAAAAAAGCTACAGCACCCACAGTTTTCATTTGCCAGGTTAGTCCTGGACTAAAGCTTCATACACACGTATGTGGATAGCAGCAACCCCAGACCCCGGAGAGAGTTTACATGTGCGTAAAATCATTATTGGAAAATCATTATTGGAAAATCTGAGGTCCTCTAGGAAGCACAAGAAATCAGTCAACTATATAGCTTAAAATGAGGTGAGCATAAAGGAGGAAAAAGCCCTCAACAGAGCATACAACGAAATAGAGCCTTTTTACAACAAATGGGTACTTCACAACCTCATCCTGTTAATATAGCATTGCCTAAAAAATGTAAGAAAGGATTAAAAAAAAACTCTCCCATCAGGGAAATGAGTAGAGACATGCAAAGTTTTTCCTTTCTGTCCCCTTTCATACATAGATATGACTTGTCCGCTAAAGACCAATGAGTAGGGCACAAAACTATGTTGGCCCTTTAAATAAACACAGACGTCCATTGTGGATAAATAATAATGGCCACAGCTTTTTGTGAACCAAATCTTAATAAATAACAAGTTATGCCAGCGGATACCTCTACAGTATCCGGCATGAATAAAACACGATCCCAGGAGTCTCCAACAACAGGGAGTAGCATAACTGTGAGCTACTGCCGTCTCCCCGCAGTATAACTTCCCAAATACCTATAATCAAGCAGTGCTGATAACTTCAAAACACCTCTAACGAAAAACCGGCCTTGCTCAGGTAGTTTTATGCCCCAGCACTGCCAATGCCTGCTCGATTCCCGTTTGGAAGTGGTCATTAAGAATGTACAGGCCAATGGGATTTAGATGGACCCCGTCTTTGTGCAAGAGGACCCGATTGTCCCCTTCTAGTTCCCTATGCCTCAAAGAAATGCTCCCAAATGTGCAGACATAGAAAAGATAATCAATGGACATTCTTAGGCCCCATACAATATGGCATACTTTATAAACAAAGGGGTTTTAGTATACATTACTGTGATCACATGAATGAAAAGCCTTCCAACCACGTCAAATGTGCATACAAAATGGAATACTGACATGTTAAGTATAGTATTTGAGGTTGATTAAAGACATACGTCCATCCAGTCCAACCCATCTAGCAATATCCTCATTTCCTGCCTAAATGTTGATCCAGAGGAAGGCCAAAAAAAAACACCAAATTTATGAAGGGGGAAAAAATTCCTTCCTGACTCGGAAATCGGATATTTCCCTGGATCAACTCTACTTTATGAATCAATACCAGTAACTTGCAACATTCCTTGTTTGCAGAAACTCATCCAGCTTTTTTTTGAAACTGATCAATGAACCTGCCATAACGTCCACTGGAAGACAGTTCCATAGCTTTACCGTTCTCACAGTGAAAAACCCTTTCCGAACTTGAAGCCTAAACCTTTTTTCTTCAAGTCTTAAGGAATGTCCGTGGGTCCTCTGACATGTTCTATTGGTGAACAATGCCCCAGATAGTTTATTGTATGGCCCGTTAATGTATGTATACACAGTAATCATATCCCCACGCAAGTGCCTTTTCTCCAGCGTACATAATTGTAACTTTTCCAGTCTCTCTTCATATTCAAGCTCCCCCAATCCCCTTATTAATTTAGTTGCCCTTCTCTGAACCCTTTCCATTTCAAAGATGTCCTTTTTGTACACAGGATTCCAAAATTGCACTGCATATTCCAAATGAGGCCTTACCAATGCTTTGTAAAGAGGGAGAATTACATTTTCCTCCCTTGAATCCATACCTCTCTTTATACAAGACAATACCATGCTGGCTCTGGCTGTTTCCGCCTGGCACTGCTTGGTACTTTTAAATTTGTTACCTTTAAGTTGTTTAATTTCCTAAGGCATTTTTCTATGGCTTACGGATTTCGAGCACCATGCCAACAGGAACGGGCAACAATCTCCGACCAGATCACCACAGGGTTGTTTATACAGGCGCAACAATGGGCTAAATCCTGTTTGATTTGAGAAATAAGTTCGACGTTCTTGATGTGGCCCAAATCATTCCCTCCCGCATGGATTAGCAGAATCTTAGGACCTTTTCCCATCCCTTGTAGGGACCAGGGCATACCCCATATTCCTCTCCAGCGAATCTTAACGGCATACTCTGGGAGCCCCAAATTGCGACCATACAGCCCAATATATATTGGAATGCCCCACAACCCAAACTGGAACTGGGGGAAAACCTAAATTAAACAAACTATTGCAGTAAACGAGGGTGGATATAACTACAGAACCTACGTGAATCACACCTACCGATGTGTTTCACACCCAGCTGAGCCGCCTCTGTTGCGGCTTCTATCCGGAATAAGTGAGTCCTGTAAGAGGCAGAGGGCAAAGACAAGGCGGATAGGCAGGATTTTGAAACGCCATTAAACTGAAAGTGGGACAAATAAGTACCATTCTCATGGATAAATAATGGTGCTTGGGTGGAACCCCTTACAGTGAGAAAGGATCGAAGGGCCCCTACAGGACAGTTCGGGCCTCCCACCTCATTTAATGTAACAAACTTTCCTTTTCCTGTTCTGTCTGTCTTTGAGAACGGAATGCGAACTAGCACTAAGTAATCAGCCAGCTGAACATGAGAAAATTGAATACCACACTGTAAACAGGTTGTAGGGGAAACCAATTCTCCTAATATGAAGGCTCCATAAAAGGCTAAAGAAAAGGCCGAACGAAATAGCAAGGTCTCATAGTGGGAGTGACAAATAGAAGGAAGTACAGACAACAGCTCTGCCAGGCAGGAGAAGGAAATAGGGTGTCTTTTATCACTATGAGTACACATCTTCCAACCATTTAGTATCTTCTTGACGATAAAATACTGGGTAACATTGGGCCAGTTAAACAGCTGGAAAAGAAAAGACAATGCTGCCAAATGTTTTTTGGCTCCCGAGGAACCAGAGCTGCAAAGATGATCTAGGTACAACACTGTAGCTGAAAACCTATTCTGATGATTGCTAGGGCCCCCTACATTGTTTGTGAATGAAAACCATTTCCTCCATATTGACATATAAGCTTTCTGAGTAGATGGGGACAAGGACAACAATAGCAGCTGAATCAATCTCCAAAAACTGTAGTCCAGAGGTGGCTCGGTACTGAGTGACCTTCTGCCTCCGCCCAGGATACTAATTGCCGGAACTCCTGGAGCTGAAAACGAGAGAGACAGTCAGCTACCACATTGAATTAACCTGTTATGTGTCTATCCCGAAAATAACCATTTAATTTAAGGCAATGCAGCACCAGGCTTCTTAACGCTCTCAGAACGGGAAGGGAAGCAGAAGTCTGGAAGTTGATAACCTGGACTACGCTCATATTATCACTAGAGATGAGCCGAACTATTCGAATTCGGACTTCTCGAACTATCCCGGACCCGGATTTTCAGACTTTCGATAAGTATTGAATGTTCGACCGTTTGAATATTCAAGTAAAATGCCTATTATACCTATACTCGAGCATTGAATCCGTGAGTAAAGTGTCCATTAAAGCCTATAAGCGAGCATCGAATCTGCGAATAAAATGTACATTATACCTAGGTGCGAACATCGAATGTTCGAACGCGAGAGCTTGAAAATAGCACCAGTGACAGTAAAATAGATTTTTCAAATGTCCTGGATAATCGAACATGTTCCCCAGACCATTTCCCAGGTCCCACAGCCATTTACATTAAGTTACCATTAATATTTTATTTGTATTTCATTAGAACTTTTCAAACTATTTGACTCCCATTGACTTTAATGGGTCAGTTTTTGAACTTTCCATATAGTTCGAAAGTTCAAAAACGGACTGAACTTTCAAAAGTTCGGCCATCTCTAATTATCGCAGTTAAATATGATACATTGGTTTCGAAAGGCCTCCCCCCATATGACTATGGAGACCAAAATGGGAAAGATTTCTAAAAGTGTGATGTTAGATGTGAGATTATGACTGAACCAACTGTCAGGCAAAGAGGACAAACATCAATGTCCGTTAAGAAATGCTCCCATGCCAAATCTGCCAGATGCATCAGTAACCAATCCCATTTCATCACTGATTGTATCCACCTGTTGCCAGCAGGACTGTCCGTTATATGATCCTAAGATGGTCTGCCATATATGCAGGTCATCTTTAATGCCTCTGGACAGACGGATAAAATAGTGAGGAGAGGTGGCGCCCTTTGTAGGTAGGGATAGTCTGCGGCAAAACGCTCTGCCCATCGGAATGATGTGGCAGGCGAAAACTAAGTGGCCAATAAGGGATTGTAATTGCCTAAGAGTGATCTTTTTGGCCCCTTCACATCTGTCGATGAGTACAGACAATGCCTGGAGTTTGTCTAGGGGGAGTTTGAAGACCATGGCCGTAGAATCAATCTCTATCCCTAAGATGGTAAGGGACGTACAAGGTGCCACCATTTTATGCTCCGCAATGGGTACCCCAAAGGATGACATGCAAGAACGGAATGTTTCTAAAAGATAGCAGTGGTTCGAGCAGAGCAGAGCAATGGTTCGAACGGGGAGGGCCAACAAAAAGAAAGTCATCTGAATAATGTAATGGGGACAAATAATTGGTTTCTTGGCTAACCACCCAGTTAAGAAAAGAACTAAAAACCCCAAAGTAAAAACAAGAAATAGAGCATTCCATTGGGAGACTCATGTCTACCAAGTATTTTCCTTTAAAGTAGCAACCTTGGAGATGGAAGCAGTCCTTATGAACTGGAAGCAGACTGAATGTCTGATTTCGACATTAGGGCTCCTTGACCTGCATCCCTTACCAAGGCCAGAGCTTGATCAAATGATATATAATGGACCTGTGTGTGTTCTTTGGCAATTCCATTGTTGACTGAATAACCCATGGTCACCCATGACAGGTGATGAATGAGGCAAAACTGTCCCTCTTCTATTTTTGGAACTATACTTAATGGAGATACTCTTAAGTTGTGAAATGGTGGAGCATCAAAAGGACCTGTCATACGCCCAAGGGCTATTTCCTTTGACAATTTTTGGAAAACTATCTCAGGATTAGCTCTGGCTGAAGGTAAGTTACGTGCTGTTGTCATGGGGTTTGCACTATGTTGAAAAGGAATACTAAATCCGAATCTAAAGCCTGATCTGATTAATTCTACTTCTCTGCACCTAGGATAAATTTCTAGTCAAGGGGCAATCTCTTCCCCTATCACGGGGGTCATCACTCTTGCCTGATGGGTTGGAAACTTATTTGTTCCCATCTTAGCCCGGCGGGAGCAAAGGATTGCAGGGTGGGCACCGCTGCAGTATGCACATTCATGTCAGAATCTACAGTTAGTGTACCACTTACAGTGGCTCTCATTAAAGAGCCAGCAGATGCCCCTACGATTTCCTGCAGCCAACCCCTCCTGGCGTTGAGGGGGCAGCAGCTAATGAAAAGTTCTGTTGCACTGAGTGTAAAGGGCGACTAGGAGTCATGACTATTAACCAAAGACTCATGTCTTTGCAATCCCACCTCATTTGGGAACGTGCTGCCATGCGTCTCCTAAATTGCTTGTCGTATCGTAGCCAACATTGACCGCCATATGTACGATAAGCACCCCAGATCAACTCTAAGTAACAGAAAAGAGATGGGCCTTTTTTGGGAAACTGCTCAGATAATACACTGGCATAAGTGGTAAATGCATGTAGCCAATTATTAATTGTTTTAGGAATAATTTTTGGTTTATTTGCCGAGTCTCCTGGTCGGTGGTAAGGCTTATCTACAAATTATCTATAAATTGGCCCGATCCAATTTTTTTATTTTACTTTTTGATCTAAATGAAGGCCCAGAGGAGCAGATTTATAAAGTTGCCCCATTCCCATTAGTGCTAGTGTGGTTGTTAAGCTAGTACTAGGCTGTTGTTGGACAATAGGTATTACAGAAGATTGAAGTGTTTGCCCTATCGTGTTAACCGTTGTGATATTAGCAGTTAATAAATTAGGCACAACTGGTGGTAATTGATGTCCTGAGGAATAATTCAGACTGACCCTGTTTTGAAAGGAATTAGTTGAAGGGGCGTGTTGCTGTCAACACATTAGTAGAAGTAGCAGTGGTGCTGGAAGGACCCTGACAAAGGCGATATGGTATCTAAATAGCTTTTTTCCACAGGCCATATTAGTTATTAATCATAAGAGTCGATAATTATTTATTATGATGTCTTTTATCGTATTTATATTTTTAGGTATATATCTATTAAATTAATTTATTTACATATTTTTAACTCCTTATGATATGTTGTGTGGATGTTCTATTTAATGTTCTGTTTGTCTTTTATGATGATTGTATTGATTTCTTCTCTATTGTAATGATAGATTATCACCAAAGCACTTTCCTGTACACTGTGTACTGGCAAATAAAGAATTATTATTAATTTGGCTTGAAAAAGACAAATTACTGTTCTTTCTATTTCTTCTTTTTATTCTTCCGTTTTATTCTTCCACTTTTTTGGACCGTATCTCCTCCCACAGTTTTTGAGCTAGAGACATGAAATTCGGTACAGACGTGCGGGGCATATAGGAGAAGTGTGCTGTCTTCTAGCTAAGGAATCCGCGGAAGCGTTACAGCGTTACCGGCGAATTTCCGGATAGACTTTTTTCCCATAGACTTTAATGGTAACAATCCTCAAATGTGGATATTTCAAAACAGTTTTTTTCATGGTCATAAATACAAATGGTGATACCCCCAAACCCCCCACACAGACCCAGGTACACTCACCTACTGACCTACCTTTCCATTCCCATGGAAGCCATATTTAAAGGGTAACTAAAGTCAAAAAAACTAATTTAGATTTATCCTCAATAAAAGATAGTTTTATGGTTGTAAACACAAAAAAGACATTCCCCCTCAACCAGACCCAGGTACACACACCTACTGATCTACTTATCCATTACGGTGGCAGCCATATTTAAAGGGTAACTAAAGTCAAAAAAACTAATTTAGATTTATCCTCAATAAAATATAGTTTTATGGTTGTAAACACAAAAAAGACATACCCCCTCAACCAGACCCAGGTACACACACCTACTGTTTTACTTATCCATTACTGTGGCAGCCATACTTAAAAGGTAACTAAAGCCAAAAAAACAAATTTTGACCAATCATTAAAAAAGTTTGTTTTTTTATCCCCCAACCGGACACAGGTACACATATCTACTGATCTACTTATCCATTACAGTGGCAGCCATACCTAAAAGGTAACTAAAGTAAAAAAAATGTTTTGACCAATCATCAAAAAAGTTTGTTTCTTTAACCCCCATCCCGACACAGGTACACACACCTACTGATCTACTTATCCATTACTGTGGCAGCCATACTTAAAGGGTAACTAAAGTAAAAAAAACAAATTTTGACCAATCATCAAAAAGATATAGAGATATTCAATAAAAGTTCTTATCATTGATGGTGCTAATTTTGCCCTAACCAATCAGATGTTAGCTTTCTGATTGATTGGATCAAAATTAGCACCACTTTGGGCTGGGTACACACAAAAGTTTTTTTTGTCCCAAACAAGCGTTCACTACAAACTCATCATTCTCATTATTGAGTTTTAAAATCTGCAGCAAACACACATATTCCCTTCCAAAATGCAGCCCTTCAAACCAAATTCACAGTTTATACTTAAACCTTCCCTTTCTAGTTTAGGATTGATACTACAGCTGGATACTCTTTATATCCTGCATGAATACTTCCCTTTATACTGTTACACTGGAGCCACTTTATCTTCAAGATTGACTTTATCCGAAGGCCGACTATTGGAACAGGGGCCACCCAGGTTGTGTGCCGTTATTGTATTTATTTAATGTGGGGTGAGTGGCATTGTATATTGGGTGATATGGGGGTGTAGGTATTTATCTGTGCCAATTAATTGATAGTTTCCGTATGACAGTTACAGCCTCCTCCCAGGAAACTGCCGTATATGAAGCAGGAAAGGGCCCCATCATAGTTTTGCTGGAAGGACCCAGAGACTGCTAGTTATGCCCCTGGACCCAGCCCAGGGTTGTACTTATAAATGGAAATGACCAGTATATTGTATATCTAAAGGATTAAATGAAACACTCCATGTACCATGATAATATATTGTTAATAGGAATCCTTCCTCTAATAACACGGCATTCCTATAGATAAAAATTTTACTCCTCCTCAGTCACAACTAAATAACCAAATAGAGTTAGGTCCATCCACCTGTCAATTGGGGACACTTACATTTGGATGAAGGGCGCCATGAAAGGTCGCCCATGTCATCGTATCTGAAGCATCTGGAATGGCGTTGATTTTTTTAGACATCGTCTCCTAAATGGAATAAAGGATTTTTATGTAAGTTTCTTACAATGGGATCTTGGGATAATTCAGGCAACATAACTGTGATCCAATAATGGTCTCACCAATGACTCAGAAATGTTGGGGAGGATCTTGCTCTGAGCCTCCATAGTCTGAAGTCTCCGCTCGATGTCGTCCATGTCCATCTAAGGGAGAAGGAGAAAATGGGAAATGAAATTGATATTATGAGCTGCAGTAAAATGTGTAAATATGGACAACTTACTGGTTTTCTATGGCAATATGGGAGACAATGGAAGGTAAATGTAGAGACCACCAATCTACTAGAATTAGAAGTGAAAAGACAATCATAGACTTCAGTCATTTGCTACCAGAAATTTACCTTCTTTTCTTCTTTTTTTGCTTTCAAATTTTCTTGCATCTATTTAATGGAGTCATCCATGGCATTGACTTTGGTCATAAGATCCTGATGGTTCCCCATGACCTGGAAAAGGAAGGACGAGCGTGAGAATCTTTATTTCTTACCATTAGATGTGCATCCGGGACGAGGAGAACACTAGAAAACAAGGGGGTTCTGGGTACATTTTATCCCCTTACCATAGCGACACCATCTTTATGGGACTCGAACTCCTTTCTCAGACACAGAAAGTTCCACATGTCCAGCACAGGCTTCTGTCCCTGCTGGCTGTGCTGGAGCAGAGTTTGAGTGGTGGCCGTCCGTGTCTGGATATTCCCTGGATCTACTGTAAATCGTTTCTCTCCCAGATCCAAGTTATCCAGAATCCCACGGACTAGAACACACAAAGCGTCAACATCCACAGCAGTGGGATTCCCGACCGCCCGGGCGTAGACCTGATTGTACGCCGTAGACATTTCTTAGTAGAAGGGAAAGCAAAACAAATAGATTAAACACAATATTTATACAATAGTAAATAAACAACAAAATGGCGTGCAACATGGGATAGCGGTTACCATGGAAATGGAAGGTAGGTTGGAATATGAGGATGTGTCAGTAGGTGTGTACCTGTCTGTGTGGTGTTAGGGGTATGTATTTACATTCCAGACCATAATTTAAATACGGTTGCTATGGAAACGGAAGGTGGGTTGGAGTGTGAGGGTGTGTCAGTAGGTGTGTACCTGTCCATGTGGTGTTAGGGGTATGTATTTGCATTCCTGACCCAGATCATAATTTAAGTACGGTTGCCATGGAAACGGAATGTATGTTGGAGTGTGAGGGTGTGTCAGTAGGTGTGTACCTGTCTGTGTGATGTTAGGGGTATGTATTTGCATTCCAGACCATAATTTAAGTATGGTTGCCATGGAAATGGAAGGTAGGTTGGAGTGTGAAGGTGTGTCAGTAAGTGTGTACCTGTCTGTGTGGTGTTAGGGGTAATGTATTTACATTCCAGACCATAATTTAAGTACAGTTGCTATGGAAACGGAAGGTAGGTTGGAGTGTGAGGGTGTGTCAGTAGGTGTGTACCTGTCCGTGTGGTGTTAGGGGTATGTATTTGTATTCCAGACCATAATTTAAAGTACGGTTGCCATGGAAACGGAAGGTAGGTTGGAATGTGAGGGTGTGTCAGTAGGTGTGTACCTGTCTGTGTGGTATTAGGGTGTGTGTTTCCATTCCAGACCATAATTTAAGTATGGTTGCCATGGAAACAGAAGGTGGGTTGGAGTGTGAGGGTGTGTCAGTAGGTGTGTACTTGTTTGTGTGGTGTTAGGGGTATGTATTTGCATTCCAGACCATAATTTAAATACGGTTGCCATGGAAACGGAAGGTAGGTTGGAGTGTGAGGGAGTGTCAGTAGGTGTGTACCTGTCTGTCTGGTGTTAGGGGTATGTATTTGCATTCAAGACCATAATTTAAGTACAGTTGCTATGGAAACGGAAGGTAGGTTGGAGTGTGAGGGTGTGTCAGTAGGTGTGTACCTGTCTGTGTGGTATTAGGGTGTGTGTTTCCATTCCAGACCATAATTTAAGTACGGTTGCCATGGAAACGGAAGGTAGGTTGGAGTGTGAGGGTGTGTCAGTAAGTGTGTACCTGTCTGTGTGGTGTTAAGGGTATGTATTTGCATTCCAGACCATAATTTAAGTATGGTTGCCATGGAAACGGAAGGTAGGTTGGAGTGTGAGGGGGTGTCAGTAGGTGTACCTGTCTGTGTGGTGTAAGGGGTATGTATTTGCATTCCAGACCATAATTTAAGTACGGTTGCCATGGAAACAGAAGGTAGGTTGGAGTGTGAGGGGGTGTCAGTAGGTGTGTCCCTGTCTGTGTGGTGTTAGGGGTATGTATTTGTGTTTGTGTCTTTTCTGTGGCCCTGCAGATGTTTGAAAACTACAGCTCTCACTTTTCACCAATAGCGGATGTCAGCAGAGAATGCTGGGAGTTGTAGTTTGCACAGGATGAACATCCCTGCTATTAAACTAATGGTCACACATCATTCTAAATACATAATAGACAAAGAAGAAGAAATAGAAAGACCCGGAATTTGTCTCTTATAATTAATAATGAATTCTGGGTAAATTCTGATTGGCCCAGTGAAGCCATACTTAAAGGGTAACTATAGTCAAAAAGCTAATTTTGATCAATCATCCATAAAAATTAGTTATATGGTCATACATATGCAAAAACACATACCCCCACCTCACACAGGAACACACACCTACTGACGTACCCTTTGATTCCTGTGGTAGCCATATTTAAAGGGTAACTAAGGTAAAAAAACTAATTTAGATGTATCCTCAATAAAAGAAAGTTTTATGGTTGTAAAACTAATTTTGACCAATCATCAAAAAAGTTTGTTTTTTTTAACCCCCAACCCGACACAGGTAAACACACCTACTGATCAGGGGCGTACCTGAAGGGACCCCCTGCGAGTTTGGGGATGGCCCCTGACTCCCTCCTCACACCAAACGGGTCTCAGCCCCTCCGTGCAACGTGCAGCCTTTTTACACAGCAGATTGTGCGTATAAAGAAAACATATGCGTGATCAGCTGTTTAAAACCAGACCCGAACTTCCGGAACTGAACCGGAAGTTCGGGTCTGGTCTTTTAAACAGGCGATCACATGTATGTTTTCTTTATACGCGCAATCTGCTGTGTAAAAAGGCTGCACGGATTATGGGCTTCTGGCGGGCCCTACTACCATCCGGGCCCCCCCGCAGTAGTTACGCCACTGGTACTGATCTACTTATCCATTACTGTGGCAGCCATACTTAAAGGGTAACTAAAGTCCAAAAATGTTTTTTGACCAATAATCAAAAATGTTGTTTTTTTAACCCCCGAACCCGACACAGGCACACACCTACTGACCTACCCCCCTATTACTGTGGCAGCCATAGTTAATGGGTACGTAAAGCCAAATAAACTAATTTTGAGCAATCATCAAAAAAGTTTTATTTTTAAACCCCCAACCTGACACAGGTACACACAACAACTGAGGGACCCATTCATTCATGTGGCAATCATATTTAAAGGGTAAGTAAAAAACAACAATGTTCTCATCATTACCATTATTGAGTTTTAAAATCTGCAGCACAAACACACACATTCTCTTCCAAAATGCGGTCTATCAAGCGAAATTCAAAGTTTATACTTAAACTTTCCCTTTCTAGTTATTATTACTGGAGCTGCTAATTGTACTGGAGCTGCTGCAGGTTGTAGTGGAGTTGCAAGCTGTACAGGGGCTGCTGTGTGCTGCACTTGAGTTGCAATTTGTACTGGAGCTGCTACAGGCTGTAGTTGAGTTCCAGGCTGTACAGGAGTCGCTGAGGGCTGCACTAGATTTGCAAATTGTCCTGGAGATGCTGCAGACTGTTGTATCTAAAAGTTGTGTAGAAGCAGGCTGCGCTAGGTGAGCATGCTGCACCTGAGATGGAGGTAGAGGGTCAATAAAAAGTGGGATAGTTTGAGCTATAACTGGCTGCATACCTAAAATGGTGGCAGAAGCTTCCTCTAGCTTCCTCTTCTACAGGTGGGATGGCAGGCATTGATTGCAGAAGCTGCCGTAATGCTTGTGCACTATTAGCCTGCAGGGCCTGCTGAAATAGGCACGCGAGGTCTGGATCTGCTTCCATGTTTCCTTGCAGGCTGTGCGCTCTGGGCGGTCCTGCCTGGAGCCCGGGAACTAAATGGCCCTTCCCGGTCTAACTGTCTCCCATTGGTCAGCGGCCATGTCTCGACTTCCTCCACGGGAGAGCGCGTCGGGTTTCCTTTCTGTCTAGCAAGCAGCTGGACAGGAAGTCTTCTTTTTCCTATTGAGAGGGGAGGGGTGATTATGAGGCTGTTCTGTGTGTCTCACACATTTGCAAAATGTAGGAAAATGTTCAGTTTTAAACACATGTAATTGTTTTAGCAGTGATAAAGGTGTGGCTTAACCATCCATTTTAACAATTTCATATTAAAATAGGGGGTACCAGCATTGCAAGTACATTTATAAACTTTTTATATTTTGTCATGTACCTAGTGAGTACAATACTTTATATGCATATATTTATGGTAATTTAGATTAGTTAATATTGAGAAATGTCCCACATAAATATACACCTTTCCTAAATATAATATTATGCACCTCATAAATATTCTTATTCAATGCGCATGCACCCCTGCAAACACACATACATCCGGACCTCCTCCAATCCCTCCAAATTCCTGAATAATGTGGCGCTCATGAAAATGCATCCGGTGTCCAAGCATATTGACAGCCTTCGGTTAGTATATAAGATTTTTATTATTATTGTGGATTTATATAGTGCCAACATCTTCCTTAAACGCTTTACAATTACATGCATACATTCACGTCAGGCCCTGCCCAGAAGAGCTTACAATCTAAGCACATTTACTTGACATCAGTATGTCTTTAAGATTGTGGGGGAAACCGGACTGCCTGGAGGAAACCTATGCAAGCACAGGGAGAACATACAAACTCCTTGCAGATATATATAATGGGAGCTGCAGTGGTATATATCCTTATAAAAATCACTCACAGACAATTTGCTGTGAGCATGGCAGCACTTCAAAACCTGTCTGCCAGAAAGGAAAGAAAATGAACATGCAACTTTGGATCCTTATGATTCACATAAACCAAGTGGGAACACAGATTTACATTTGCAGTGTTTCATGCTCTTGGTTTTTCCCCAAAAAATTTCTGGTTCAAAGCAAGTGTTTCTGATCTCAAAGCAGAGGGTTATTATTAAAGGGGAACTGTGGTCTCCAAATAAGTTTATTTTAAATGAAAGGCCAGATTCCTACCTTTAAAACGAGCCATCAACCACCTCTCTATGTGCTGCACAGCCCAAAATATGAAGAAATCACTGATCAGAAAGTTAGGGGGTGAGAGGTTTTGAATCTGCGGTCAGAAATATGAATCCTCTAATCTGCGGTTGGCACATGCTCAGTGCATGACTGGAGTGTAGGAGGGGGTGGGGAGAACAGCACAACCCACAGCACTGCATTTTTTAATGCCTCCCACTTGATGGCCCTTCCCACTTGTGGGCCCTGTGTCCCCACCCATTGCAGACCCAACCTGGCCCTTTCCCTTGCAGCCCCCTGTGGCCCCTCCCACCCGTAAAGTCTGTGGCCCCACCCACTCATGGGTCCTGTGGCCCCCTCCCCACTTGGACCTCAGACCAATACCCTCCTACCAATACCCTCCTACTCCTTACAGAAGACTGTGTAAAAGCAGAGAAAGAATCAGACAAAGTTTAAAACTGCTGATTATTTCTGTTAAAAAGGCTGCTTTTCCAGTTTTCTGTAAAGGGGGGGGGGGGGTTATTGGTCTGAGGTGCAAGTAGGGGAGGGGCAATGGGGAGCCCACAAGGGGGAGGGGTCATTGGGGTTTATGAGTGGGAGGGGCCATGGGAGGTTGCAAGGTGCAAGGAAAAGGCCTAAGGGGGCTGCAAGGGAAGGAGCCAGGATGGGTCTGCAAGGGAAGGGGCCACCAGACCTGTGAGTGGGAGGGGCCATGGGGCCCATGAGTGGGAGGGGCCATGGAGCCCGTGAGTGGGAAGGGCCACAGGAGGCTGCAAGGGAAAGGCCCAAGGGAGCTGCAAGGGGAGGACCATGGGGGCCCACGAGGAGGAGGAGACACAGGGAAGAGGAACTGTCAGATGGTTTCAGGGCAGTAAGCAGGAAGTGTAGGGGATCTGGTGATGCTGCTCCCATATCACACATATAAATGTAAATATCTTCAAAACTTTGTAAAATAAATTATGAAAGTAAATTGCAAAAATATTCAGATAATCGGTTCCTGTCAGTTTACCTAAAGTCATTTTAGACCACAGTTACCCTTTAAGGAAATCCATACATATTAACATAGTGTTTTACTGTTACACAAAGTACAATGAAATGTCTGGAAAAACCCTCAAAGATTCCAACTTCATTACAGCACAGACGTTATTCAATAGAAATCTTTTCATATCCTATATGGAAAAATTTCTGATAACAATTTTTTATTATTATGTACAAATATATTATCTTTACATACAATAGAAGGACTGTGGAAGCACTCCTTAGGCTAAATTACAACTACATTTTGTGGAAGTGCTACTGATCTGGTCAAACATTTACACAAAAAATAGATAATAATGCACATCCCTAGGCCCCATACAATATCATATCTACACACTGGCATACTTTATAAACAAAGGGGTTTTAGTATACATTAACTGTCATCACATAATTGAAAAGCGTTCCAACCATGTCAAGGTAACCCCAGTCTGGAAGGTCCTAACTTCAAAGCTTTTTCTATTTTAATTATGATTATCAAACTTTTGCGTTCCTCATACTTGAATCAATATAGCAGGCTTTCTCACTTACCCCCAGCCCTTTGAGTTTTTAAAATGAGGGAAGAGACAGTCCACCCAGTGCTTTATATTAAAGGGGGTGCTATTACCACATGGAAGCCTGCCAATGCTTCCTAATAAATACATACAATAGAAGTACTGTGGAAGCACTCCTTAGGCTAAATTACAACTACATTTTGCGGAAGTGCTACTGATCTGGTCAAACATTTATACAAACAAAGAAATGCAAATAAAGAAAAGATTATTAATGCATATTCCTGTGCTTGATACAATTATAAGACTATTAACACTTTCAGTTCCAGAGTATTGCTTTTAACACTTTCAGTGCCAGCACTTTCCCAGTTTATTGCTATTAACACTTTCAGTGCCAGCAGTTTCCTCAAAGTATTGCTATTAACACTTTCAGTGCCAGCACTTTCCCTGAGTATTACTATTAACACTTTCAGTGCCAGCATTGACATGATATACAGCATGTACTTGCTTTCCATGTCTTCTCCATTGAATTGTTCATTCCTCACCCACTCTAAGTTCTAATTGAAGAGAAAGAAAGAGGCAGGGATAGGGGTCTCATGGCTGCTAGTCACAGGGGCCACTGTTAAAAAAGCTTGCAGCAGATTTTAGAACTGCTCTTCTCCGTACTTTTAGCTGAGCTCATCCTCCCCCCTCCTTCCTTCTCCTTGAGTTCATTTGTAACATTGTTTCCAAGAAGAATGAGCTGAGGCTCTCTACTAAACACAATATTGAAAATTACAGCTGCAGAACAAGCAGAGCAGTTCTAACACAGCAAGCAAAAGCTAAAAGGGAGATTCTAGGGAGAAAACTGGATGCCCTGCTTTAACATAGGCGCCCTAGCAGTTTGCCTAGGTGGCCTATGCCTAACAATGGCCCTGAGAGAGAGGTAAGGGTTTTTTAACACTACACAGTGGCACCAACAGTGGGTCAAATTTTAGTTGGGGAGGTGGACATGCCCTTTAAATCTGAAAATAATTCTTTAAAATCTATGACCCAACACAGTAGTTTTCCTGGGTATCTGAATTTTCTTTTATGATTAAGAGCAATGGTCTGCCTGAAAACACGTCAGGAGTGATCTAGATATGTGGTGTGTTGATATGCTGTTACTGAGTCCCTAGGTTACTGCATTGTATACTTTGGAACCTAGCAAGGGGTTTGGGGCAAGCAGAACCCAAGCCACCGACGGGTAGTGGTGAGTTTCCACTTGCTTTAAGATATTGCCATTTTGTTTCAACAGATTCAGCCCAGTATAGGGTTTTTGTGACATATTAGTCACATACAACTCTCTCATGTGACCAAACAATATGTCAGACAAAAAGTTCACCTTGAATAAATCATAGAGGCACTTTTGTGAGTTTTGCTTTACTTCTTTTTCTCAACTTTCCTGGGCTATGCCCCCATGTTCCACCCATGTCACCACCATATTTTGTTTCTGGCTAGTTGGAAACAGGCTCCAGCCAGAGATGTGATTGTCGGCTCATTTTAAAGAAAATACTACAGACTTTCATTTAACCCTAACTTGTTTTCAGACCACAGTTGCCCATTAAGGTTAAATAATTAAGATTAAAAAAATGTAATATTAATTTTACTTAGTGCCTATTAATACCTATTTTACATGTGCACAATATTTTAGTATCTTTGGGTAGGTTCTCATTTCAGAAAAAACGCAACCACTCCAGAATTTCAAAAAACACAAGTGCATTTATTATGCCAACACAACATGTTTTGGACTTCTAGAAAGGACCTAGATGTCCAAAACATGTTGTGTTAGAATAATAAATGCACTGTTTTTGGCAATTGTGGTTGCGGTTTTTCTGAGAGGCTCCAACAACTTATATTTTACTTTATGATCATTATGTCTTGGAACAGACATAGGAAAAGCCAGAAAGGATAGAGACTGTAAGCTATACTTTTGATATAGGTTCTCACTTATCAAGGCCATGGTATATCTGTGGTGTTCAATTGGAAATTAAGTTTAGTTCTTGAAGAATTCATCCGACTTCTAAAAGAATATGTTGACAATAAATACCCTGGAATGTGTCTCAATTGTGTTGATTGCATTGTAGCTAAGAAATGTTATTAAACTGCACAGGGTAAGGAATGAAAAGAGCATTGAATGTGGCAGACTATTGACCTGTGTGTACCTAGGCTTATAAAAACTCAAACTCAATCAAAAGTTAACAAAGATAAGGAGAAACGAATGGATACAAAAAAAATTGACATGTGATTCACTTATTGGGGTAAAGAGAATGATTATAAGTACATATCAGTTAGAGGTGACTAGTGGAAATATGTTAGTCCATTTTATACATTTCATTAAAAATTTCCATTAAACATTTTTTGTGTAAACAATCCTGAAGAGTAAAACATTCTTTAATATAGCAATCAATACTGACCTTTCAATTGACAATTATTTAGAAAAAAAGCTATGAAGTAAAATTGTGATTTAATTTACTTTTGTTTGCCTTAAACTTTCCATATAAGCGAATGGTTTATGGGCACTAATATCTTTTATTGGTTGCACATTGTATGTATTATACTGGATTAAATTGCATAATTTAATAATATACGTAAACAAAGGCAGTACGATCTTTTACAAAACTGATGTTCTACAGCAAAGTCAATTTTTATTATTCTATCTAGGCAATCATTTTAGCTACAGTACAACATCCTAAGCTAAATGTATTATGCTTTGTAGAATTTCAACATGAATGTCTGCAGAGGTAATTTCTTGCATTAGGCATTGCCATAAAACAAACAGATTATCTACCAAAACAGTAATTTTGAGAATCATTACAACATCCCAAAAAATTTTTTCAATTCACTTTTTTCAGCACTTATATTCCAATGTTTCCCTGGCCAAGATCCCGTTAGTTGGAAGACTTGATGCACCTTACCGAACACAGTTGCCCCAAGGTCTATGGAGCACAAGATATAGGAGCTGAGGGCGGGTATACCCAGGAAAACTGAGCAACATGAGCAGGTACTGGAGAGTGGAGAGAAGGGAGCAGCATACTGCAGACAGGAAAAGTCCAGGGTGGAACACACAGACCAGGGCCGAAGAGATCTGGGAAAACCTCTAGCAAAGGACTAGCCTTAATGTTATAAGGGCAATGGTATAATGCAATTGCAAGGTTTAAAAAGGCTAGAGCCAAGTGTTGGGATTAGAGAAACATAATATCTTAAAATGATAGGATCTGCTCCTTCCAATCTGCTACCTACAGTGACAGGAGATAAAGATAAGTACCTGCACACATCCGCAAGGCACCAGAAGTGGAGCCGAACGCACAAATGAGCCCTGAAGACGTGCCAGACGAAGCCGAGGATCTTTGAAGAACGTGCCCAGATGGAAAACCACCACAGGAATACAGTACAGGTAAGTTCTGCATCCCAACAACCATTTTTGTACAGCCTTGTGCCAGCATACATTAAAAATTTTTTAAAGGGCAACTTTTGTCTCTGAACAAGTTATGGTCAAATAAAAAATTAGAAAATAAATTATATTGCATTTAATGTTCAAATTTCCTGCTTTCAGTAGGTTGAGTGACATCTCCTGACCCTCTGCTTCTCCCCTCCGCCACACGGGAGAAGAATGCTCACTTAAGACTTAATGCTGGGAAAACAGGAAGTACCTGCGCAGACATAGATTTTTTTTGAAAGTAACATGAATGAAAACAGGAATTGTTCAGGTAAGAAGTAGTATTGCTAAACCTTTCAACCAATAACTCACAAATTTTACCTAGAGATGTAATGTAGGGTTCATTTTAAAGATACAAGGGAATGCTCTTAATATAACTATACAAATTGGAGACCACAGTTATATATATACAAGGTCAAGGTCAGATATCATCCCATTAAATTGAATGTAGAGATTTTAGAGTTATTTCAGTCCAGATTTTTAACATTTGAACAAAAATTAAAGGAACTGGATTTAAATGTATGTGCTTTTTTCTATTGGCCACTAGAGGGAACCTCGTTTTGATTATATATGAAAATACAAATGTTTAACTATGTACATTAGTGTAAGATCATTATAATATCTTTGTATATGTTGTTATTTAACACTTTTATTTAGCCCCAAAATAATGTTAACCATAACTATATGCAATAATAATGGGAAAGCAAATCATATTTAACCATGAAAAAGTTCTCTTTTGATTTTCTGATATAAACATGCTTTCCAACATTGTTTGGTTTTGTGTTTTTGATTGTAAAACTAAGTTTGTATAATAATTTATGTATTTAGGTGTTAGGAGTGGATAGTGATCTTGTCTGTTTATGTGATCTGTGTGTCCTCTGTCCAGCGAACCTCTTTTTCTATTTACTGTTTTTCCTACAGACAAGGTGACTAGACTTTCCTACCCATAGGATATGGTTGAATAAAACAAGTAGCCATAGAGCATTAAGAATACCTGTCTGCTGTTATGCTGTGTAAAGTAACAGGGTGGAATCTGATTGCATAGTGTAAATTTAATTGGTTATTTGTAAAACCTGCAGCAGGAGTGTTTAAGATGTTTTATTACTTTATACCATATTCTGTTGTAACAGTCTTGATTGATCTTACAAACATTGTACAATTTCTTTTATACATGTGATGTACAGAAATGTTTATTTATAGACAAGAACTATCTCAATTTTGTTATTTATGTTATGTGTCTTTAAAAGCTAAGGGTGCTGGGAAATCCACCCCAGCTGTAAAAGTTAGTGCAACTGATTATTCAGAGAGACTCCTGAAGTCAGAGCGATCAGTCTGACTGCAGTTTGGAACAAACCCTGTTGTGTTTGGGAGTTTACACACTGTCCATAGTGTGAATTGCTGTTTCTTTTCTTATATTTTGCTTTTCCTATTAAACTGAACCTGCACCAAATGCCAACGACTGAGTGAAAGACATCGTTTTATTTTTGATACAAAACCCACGTCCTAACATTAGGTATGGTTGCCATGAAAACAGAAGGGTGGGTGGATTTGGGGTATATTAGTAGGTATGTGTACCTATGCCTGCGTAGGGTTTAGGTAGCCTAAAACCCAGGTGCAGTTCATTAAGAAAGTGAGAGTTGGGCTTTGATTACAAACCTCAGAATGTTTGTGTTTGAATCTACCAATTAAAGCAGGGGCGACCCCTGCCCCACACAGTTTCTGTGCCAGGCCCCTGACACACACCCCTTTTCTCCCGAATATCTTGACTGATCCAAAGAATAGGAAGAATAAATGGGATATAACAGAGGATAAAGAATAAACAGAGGATATAACAGAGGATATGGTACGGAAACAATTAGACAAAGTTAATATCAATAAAGCCCCAGGACCAGATGGATTGCACCCCCGGATTTTAAAAGAGCTTAGTTCAGTTCTATCTAGACCACTCTTTCTCATCTTTTCAGATTCACTTTTGTCTGGGGATGTGCCGCTGGATTGGAGAAAAGCCAATGTAATACCAATATTCAAAAAAGGTAGTCGTTCACAGCCTGGTAACTATAGACCTGTAAGCCTAACATCAGTGGTAGGGAAGGTGCTGGAAACTTTGTAATGGGATCATATCCTTGACTTATCATCTTATTAGTAGTAGTTAGTATGGATTTATGAGAAATAGATCATGCCAGACAAATTTAATTGTTTTTAATGAAGAAGCGAGTAAGAAGTTAGATTCAGGCACAGCAGTGGATGTGGTATACTTGGATTTTGCGAAAGCTTTTGATACTGTGCCACATAGGCGACTAATGTATAAACTGAGGACTGTTGGCCTTGAAGAAAACATTTGTTCATGGGCTAAAGTTGTAAGCGGAGTGCCTCAGGGTTCTGTACTGGGGCCGCTTCTGTTTAATCTGTTTATAAATGACTTAGAAGGGGGCATTGAGAGCAAGGTCTCAGTGTTTGCTGATGACACTAAACTATGCAGAGCTTTGGAAATTTCAAATGATGTGCAAGTGCCGCAAGCAGACCTAGATAGATTATCAAAATGGGCAGCAGAATGGCAGATGAGATTCAATGTTGATAAATGTAAGGTGATGCATTTAGAATTTAATAATCCCTGTGGCACCTACACCATAAATAACTCTGTGTTAAGTGCATCTGTAATGGAAAAAGATTTGGCGGTTCTGGTAGATAACAGACTTAGCTATAGCAAACAATGCCAGGTAGCAACGGCTAGAGCTAGCAAGATATTGTCTTGCATAAAGAGGGGAATAGATTCAAGAGAGAAAAATATTATTCTCCCTCTTTACAAGGTACTCTGGTAAGGCCTCATTTGGAATATGCGGTGCAGTTTTGGAATCCCATATACAAAAGGGACATCTTGGAAATTGAAGCAGTTCAGAGAAGGGCAACTAAATTAATAAGGGGAATGGAGGGGCTTGAATATGCAGGCAGATTAGACAAGTTAGGGCTGTTTACATTGGAGAAGCGAAGTTTGTGTGGGGATATGATAATCTTATACAAATATATTAATAGGCTATACAATGAAATCTCTCATGCATTGTTTACTAATAGGTCATATCAGAGGACTCGTGGACATCCTTTAAGGTTAGAAGAAAAGAAGTTTCAACTTCAGGTTAGGAAAGGTTTCTTTACAGTGAGAACGGTGAAACTGTGGAATTGTCTTCCAGCAGATGTGGTAATGGCAAGTTCATTGAATAGCTTTAAAAAAGGCCTGGATAAGTTTCTAAAACTAAAAAATATTGAGAATTACTGGTATTAATGCATATAGATCTGGTTGATCCAGGGATACTTTCCGATTGCCGTTTGGGGTAAGGAAAGAAATCCCCCCCTACTCCCCCCCTTTTAGCTGTTTTTTTTTGCCTTCCTCTGGATCAACTGTTAGGTAGGGTTAAAAAAAAAAAAAAAGAGGGTGAATAGGTTGGACTTGATGGACGTATGTCTTTATTCAATCTTAATTACTATGTTACTATGTAAAAGAGAAGTTATAGAAAGAACAGCAATTTAGCTAATTCAAGCCAAATTAAAAATAAGCAACAAACCTTTCTTAGTATGTTTTTATATGTTGATTGATAATGTTTTGAATATAATTTAATTTTCTTTACATCGCTTGAAAATGTACTCGAAGCTGAACAATGCTTCCAAAATAAGTAGTATAACTAGTATAATATTATAAAGAAAAAAAATAAAAAAGATATGGAAAATATAAGGAAATGATAAAGCAAACAAAGGTAGCCATAGCCAGGGTAGCCCTGGTGTGGTTCAAGAACAGAAATTCTTAAAGAAGAACAAAATACACTTTAAACACAGAGACCACACTCCTTATATATATTCCTTATATATATATTCCTTATTATAAGGGAATACCTCAAAAGAGACAAGCATATAAAAACCATTAAATTTACAGGCTCAAGTAACCCCAATAAATTGCAATATAACAAGGAAGTATGTATAGCAGTTTCTGAATGATAATTAAACATATCATTAAAAGTATCTCTAGGCAATATAGATGTAATGTGGATTCGAATACAACCCAGGTTATACTCAGATCTGAGGGTTTCGAAGTCCCGACGAAACTTTCGGAACTTCCGAAATTCACGGAACCCTTATTTTTCGAATTTTCAACAGCTTCGAACATCTCTACTAGGCAATTAAAGGCTGTAATCAACTAGGTCAGTTTTAAGTAAAGAGTGTACAGTCACCTATCCAACTCACTGTAAATTTGGAATTTGGTTAGTAAGCTAATATGACACCTGCAGGGTGTGGTCAAAGACATATTGTTAAAGGAGGCAAGGCAGGAGAGAAAAAAAGCAAGATTCCCATAGATATGGGTAACTGTAGAGTTGTGAGAATAGGGCAGCAAGTGCTGGAGGGGGGTCAAACTGCCACACTGAACAACATGTTTTGACCACTGTTGTTTTTTATTGTTTATGTCATATTCTTCTGCTATAAGGCAGAGCACTACAGAACCAGGTGAAACACAGTCAGTTATATTTACTGTACAATTGTATTTTTTTCTACAGCTAAAAGTTCTTAAAGGCACTCTACACTAAAAAAATACTTTGCTTTATTTCAATCTATAAAATAATACATATAAGGAACAGAGACTACTGGGTAATTTCCATGTTTACATGGCAGTCCTTACAAAATGCTTTACCTAATAAAAGTTTTTTACAGTAAAGGAATACATGTAAGCAATGCTTACTCTGATGCATGACTTAAATCCAGTACTTGTTTTGCTCAAGCTCATTTCCCCAGTCCCCCAGCCAGACTATCTGACTCTCTGTGAGGGCAAGAATGCTCAGTTATCCCTTTAAAGGAACACTAAACTTAAAAAAACAAGTATTTGGCATTCGTTTCTATTATTCACAGGGAGGTGAGAATGCTTATTCCCACCTCCCTGGGAATAATAGTTTGCTCAGGGGACCTGGAACTTACCTTACAGCGCTCCTCTAGCAAGTTGGATAAACCCCCAGCTAAGTGTTGCCTTACATGCACATACTCTGTAGTGCTCAACAGATAAAAAAAAAGGAAGTTGCAGCCTTGCTTAATAGAAGCTGACAGCCAATCACATGTACATTTAGAAGCATTATCTTTGGCTAGGAACAGATTAATAATAATTAAAAAAAATACAATATGGAAGTCCCTGATAACACTTTAAAAGCTGCTTGTTACCCTGCAGGTACTTCCATATTGGTATGTAGACATCTGTATAGAATGCATTAAGACAGTGAATACGGGCATCATAGGCTGTGGGTGTACTGGCAACAACATGAAAAGCTTCTTAGTTACAGAATCTATACTGAATGCAACTTACTAGAGAAGAATTCTGGCGTTCTGGGGAGAAAAGCTTTCATGTTAGGATTTAAAAAATGCAAGTTTAGTTTCCCTTTAACCTGAAATACCTGATCCAGCACGATACACATACACAGCAATAGGCTGCAGTAGAAGTCTCGGTAGGACGAAACATGTTCGGGCTTTTCCAGTTCCTGGCACTAAAACAAGCCACTTGGTGTTATTTGTACAAGCCTGATCCATGACCCGTGATATTGCACAAAGCATTGACTGTTGGGCTGTGAATAGTGACAGTAGTATAAGGTTATAGAAAGTTGCACTTTAATAATTGAGGACTTTATTCTTGATTATATTTAAAGGGTATCGGAAACCACTCTCATTATAATAAAGACAACTATATATATATATCAATATGATTAATTAACCTGTGGGTACTTGCTCTGGGTTTGCTGGAAGTCTAAGTGAGAACAAAAGAAGAAAGCTGCAGTCTGTCCTGTCCTCGAGAAGCTGACAATTATTATTTTAGAACCCAGAGATCATGCCTCTCTCAATTAAAGAGCAGAGATTTTGCAGTGTGTTTGCAACAAACATTTCTAACATTCCTGTGCCTAAAAATTACACATTCTTTGGCTTTTCATATAAAAAAGTTATCTTTGCTGTTTTATTTTATAGCCAGCATGAGAGGCAGAAAGAAAATGTAAATTTGTATACTTTTTAGAGATTTTAGAGATATGAATTAACCTCATTGATTTTGTTTTTCTAAGAGTAGAGCATTAGTCCGCTAACTCCCCAGAGCTTACACACAAAAAGTTGTTATGTTAATATATTTATCTTTTGCTAGGGACAGAATAGAAGTAAAAAATCAGTAAAATCAATCATGGTGTGAGGAAGGACGCAAGTCTGAGTAGCTCCCGCTCGGTGCCCAAAATCCGTCAAAAATCCTGTGGAAAACCGACCCAAAACTGATAAATCAGCTGCCTAGAAACACCCCAAGACATGGAGAACCATACCAACACAGCACCACCGGCCCGACACATACCGAGAGCCTGGACCGGACCGGACCGCAGCCGGCCTACCAGCCACCACCCCAGCCAAACACACCTACCTGAAGCTGCCGCGGGATACAAGCTCCCAGGAACCAAGTGAGACCGGGAAGGAGTCGATCGGCCCCTCCGCCGCAGTGACCGGCAATAGGAGAAAGTGAGGCGCCATGTGGCGACACCTGTAGGCCCCGCAGACTGGTGCCCGGTGAGTGCTGGACTGCCAAGGACCCCATGCACGGACTCGGGGAGGCCCGCAGGGTAGGAACTCCACCACCAGCCAAACTAGGGGTCCCAAATAAAAGTGGCAGGAGAGGCCAGACCCCACAGCACAGCCCTTCCTTACCCGGATGTCGGGCCGCACCTGCCATGTGGCCCTCGGGAGGAGAGATGCCCTCAATACAGTTCCATAGGTGCCCCGGTCCCTGCCTGCCCAAAATAAACGGGACTGTGGCCAAAGGGGACTGCATTAACAGCCCCAGAGCACAGCAAAGAGGCCATCCAAGCTGCAGTGAAACTGGCCCTACCACCAGCCATCACTCACAGACACGACCCACTTGGAAGCAAACTGAGCAACACCAAGGCTCCCATCTATAAAATCTTAACCCACTAGCTGCTGCTGAGGTGCCAGAAAGCACAGACCCCATATTTAAAACTAAAAATCCACAGGTTCAACACCTGCCTAAAATGTCCCCCTCGAGGAAAAACCAGGAGAGCGCCGCAAAACTGGAGAAATACCAGCGTCAGGAAAAAGATGATCCTGAACAGGGGGCCTCAAGCAGAGACACAGAAGAACCACCAGCACAAAGCAACATGGGCAAAGTGCTAGAAGCTATTTCCACTTGCCAAACCACTCTCACCTCCAAAATGGAAGAACTTAAAACAGATATATCCCTCCTGGAGACACGATCTACATAACCTTAAAAGCAGAGTTACAGAAACTGAGGCCCGCATTGGAGACATGGAGGATCGGTTGCCTACCCTGGAAAGGGAGGCAGACAATCGTAAAACCATAATCCAGGACCTACAGTCCCACCAAGACGATATGGAAAACAGATAGAGAAGAAACAACATCAGATTTGTGGGCCTCCCTGAGAGGGCTGAAGGGTCAGACCAGGCAAATTTTCTGGAAGATCTCCTGCAATCCACATTTGGAAAAGAAAGTTTCTCCAGTCTCTTTGCAGTGGAAAGAGCACACCGTACTACCCCGCGCCCTCCCCCTCCGGGAGCACCATTTCACACCTTCATAGCCAAATTTCTGAACTACAGAGACCGCGACATGATATTAAAATTAACAAGGGAACGAGAAAACATCAAATTCCAAAACACCACAATAGCAGCTTATCCAGACTTCTCCTTGGAGGTCCAGAAACGCAGAGCAAAATTTATTGAGATTAAACGACGACTAAGGAACCTACAATTAAAATACGCTATGTTCTACCCAGCAAGGCTCCGTGTGGTAAAAGGCGACCGCACGCACCTATTTTTCACTCCCGAAGAGGCCTCGAACTGGCTAGATTCAGTGGAACGCCAATAAACATGCACTAGACCCTGAAAGAGCAAAGGAGACTACACATACCAGCTCTCCACCACTGAGAAAGTTTTGGAAGGGCCTGACCTGACTGAAAGTCTACAGAGGTTCCGTGAGTAAAACCCCCACATAGGGGTAAAGCTAAGTCTTTATATTTCCCACAACATGTTTTTATGTGGCCCCTAAAAACTGTTAAGACTATCCGGACATGTTCGGTAACACCGCTACAACCAACTTAAGTCTAAGCAAATCTATAGACTATTATACTTATCTGTGTCCACCTCAGAACAACACTCCCTCTATTTTAAAATGTCACCCCCAGGCAGGTTTTGGGATGCAACACTTTTGAGGTTCCCCCAGAACTAACTGCTGCACCGAGGGAAGCCCCAAACAGACTAAAACAACTACCTCAAATCCAACACAAGTCCGGACTCGGGCCTGTGGTCAGCGAACATAATTTGCCCCACTAGTATTATAGCAAGAAATGGCAAATAACCCTTGTTCTGTAAGAAACACTACAATAGAACGGGTTAAAAGTTGAAGGTTTTGTTTAAACTGTTATTGGGAATGGGATGTATGCTCTCATTATTGTTTAGATGCAGAGCCGGGTTCTATGTAAATAGTTTGGTATCCAACATAAACTATGGTGTAAAACCAGTCAATATTTGTAAAATCAGTATGATACACAGGTATTATGTTATATATTAAACGTTTAAGAAAGAAACTGTATATTTTCTAATGTCAGTAATGCTAATAGATACAAATGCAGGGTTCAGCTCCAAACCAACAAGCTAAAATGTCCAACATAGTGTAATAAATGGCCGGGAGGCTGGGTACTTACAACAAGTACGCTTTAGGAGGAGGCGTCTAGTCTGGGAATTGCAGGGCACAGAGGCTTCTGGGAAATGTAGGCTGGATGCTGGAACAAGGTGCGGCTGGGAACTGTAGGCTGGTTGCTGGAACAATGGTGCTGCTGGGAACTGTAGGCTGGTTGCTGGAACAAGGTGCTGCTGGGAACTATAGGCTGGATGCTGGAACAATGGTGCTGCTGGGAACTGTTGGCTGGATGCTGGAACAAGGTGCTGCTGGGAACTGTAGGCTGGATGCTGGAACAATGGTGCTGTGGGACTGTAGGCTCGGATGCGGAACAATGGTGCGCGGGAACTGTAGGCTGGATGCTGGAACAATGGTGCTGCTGGGTACTGTAGGCTGTATGCTGGCAAGGTAAGTAACTGGAGACTGGATGCATGCAAGGTAAGTCACTGGAGTGGGATGCAGGCAAGGTAAGTCACTGGAGCGGGATGCAGGCAAGGTAAGTCACTGATCGGTAAAGGTAGGTACGGGATCCAAGGCAGGTAAGTACAGGAGCCAGGGAGGAAGCACAATGCTACAATCAGGCACCGGGTCCTGGAGGACACCGGCTTTTCAAATTTCACGCGGCCCGGCGTGTCGTCATGACGTCGACGCCGCCCACCCGGAAGTGCAGTGCGGCGCGGGACCGGAGCGGCAGGTAAGTTCGTGACACATAGGCCTTAAACTCCTGACATGGAATGTCAGGGGGCTACAAAACAAAGTAAAATGTTCAGTAATTTTAAAATACCTCAAAGAACAAAAAGCTGACGTAATGGTCTTAACAGAGACCCATTTGACGGGACACAAACAAATGTCCCTAAAATGTCCTTGGGTTGGCTGGGTATACCACTCAGCATTTACCTTCAACTCCAGAGGAGTCGCAGTACTAGTAGCTAAATCTGTAAATTTTGAACTATTGAATTTGGAGCTGGACCCACAAGGTACATACGTATTTATATATAGGAGAATTCAGACTAGCCCCATTCAAATTCTAGCATTCTATATCCCCCCCCCCCCTTCTCCATGTCCACAATAGCACAAGGTATAATGTTCACTGCATCCCACCCTTCTATCCCAACAATCTAGATTGGAGACTTCAACACAGTATTAAACACCGCAGAAGATAGATTGCAACCAACAGGCAGACCGCCTTACCCAATTACTGAAACCAGATTTGGAAAACTCCTAAAAACACTCAACCTAAATGATGTATGGAGGTTTAAATACCCCACAGTCAAAACATTCTCCTGCTTTTCAGGAACATACAATACCATGTCCAGAATAGATATGATCATAATGGACTCCACACTGCTACCCAAAGTAAGAGATGCAGGCTATCTGCCCAGAATCCTCTCAGATCACTCCCCCTGCTGGGCAACATTCAACTGGGCACAACACCCCCCACTTGTGGGCTGGATATTAAACCCCTTTTGGCTTTACCTCATACCCGAAGATATTGCTTATGAAGGTTCTCATTCATCCAGGTCATGGTATATCTGTTGTATTCAATTAGATCAACTGGACTTGAAGTTTAGTTCTTGAAGACGTTTCGCTAGTCATCCGACTGGCTTTCTAACTGGGAGTAGTGTGTATCCACCCATGCGTTAAAGTTTCCCAGAATTATCCATCTGGGTGTTTCTGTGTTAAGCAGGATACAAGTTCTGCTATTTCCTTGAGAAAGGCTGAGCCATCACCAGGGGGCGGTAGACAAGCAGTATGTTTATGTTTTTCTCCTCTGCGATCTTGCCTTTCACAGTGTAAAACTGAGTAATTATGTGGTTCATTAGCTTCCAGAGTGGGTCCTGAGTTCTGATCTAGCCAGGTCTCCGTAATTAGAGCTTGATCTAAAGTTTCTATTAGGCTGTGAATCACTGCTGTTTTATTGTTTATAGATGTGGCAGAGTACTGCTTTAATATGCTTTTGGTGGTTCTTATTTATCCAGGTTATGGTTTTAATTATTTGGTCAGTCCTAAAGAGGCCCACAGATACGGGAGGCCTGGCAATCCCAGACTTAAATTGCTACTACCTTGCTTCACAACTGTGTCACCTATACCACTGGACCCATGCTGAGACTAATAGATACCTGACAATGTTCAGAGATACTGAAGGACAAAAATATCCTGATCTACTATATCTCCTCTCTAGGGGCCAGAGGAAACTCAACCCCGCTACCTCAACCCACTTGCTACTATCCCAAGCACGCAAAACTTGGGAGATATCAATCCAAAAATTACAAATTCCCTGCCCAAATAATCAAACACCTTTATGGGGCAACCCTGACCTCCCAGAATTTCTAACTATATCAAACACCGAACAATGGTACAAATATGGAGTTACACAACAAACACAACAGTCAAACATGCGTTTCAAACTCAATTTAAAGGGAGACCCCTAACTCTTCAAAATAACCCACTACCAACTCTATTCACAGGAGACTCTTTAGCCAAACTAATCTCAAAGATCTATCTAGCCCTGATCAGGCCAGGGACATACTCGCAAACCCTGAGTAATCAACAATCCTGGTCTATGGAAGTTGGCCCAATAGACAAAGATGAGTGGACAGAGGCACTAGATGCATGTAAAACAGTGTCCCCAAAAGCCTCAGACTCACACAAATATTTATAGAGAATCAAGCATATCTAACCCCAATACAAATAGCCAAATACAAAACAAACCGCAGCCCACTGTGCCCAAAATGTCAAAGAGCACCAGGCTCGTTCTACCATATGCTATGGTCTTGTCCTCACATTCAAGGATACTGGCAACAAATTATCACTTTTCTACATGACCAAATGGTTTCCCCAGTAAGTCTGGACCCCAAAATATGCCTATTAAATATAATCGACCAACTACTGGTAGATAAATTCCACAAGATATTTATAACTGAATCTCTGTTTTTGTCCAGGAATCTCTTGGCCAGAAGGTGGATGCAAGTGATCCTACCAACTACTACTGAGTGGAAACAAGTGGTAAATACATGTCTACCCTACAAAGAAATAATGTACACACAAAGAGGCTGCACACAAAAGTACAAAAAGATATGGGCTAAATGGAACGACTCCCAATCAACCTGCACTGACTGAGGACACTAAGTAAACTAAAACACATCACGTTAACTATGCAAAAATTCCACACACCATAACATACCAACTACCAGAACACGATTACAAACTGACAGAATAAAGAAAAGAGTGAAAAAAGGAAAAAGGGATACCTAAATGTTATTATTGTAATTGTTCTACCGGTTTGTGTTATTTTTCCTATAATGATAACAGCTAACCTCCGTAATCAAAGGGGGGGGGGGGGGGAAAATGTTTTTTTATAAAGGTCAAGTGAAGACAAGAATATATATGATGCAAATTTTTATTGTCTATGTTTAACAAACAATCAGTAAATAAGATTCTCCCTCAGGAGATAAACGTATATACTATATGAAAATATGCAAAGTATCATGTATGTTTATGAACTATTTTTCCTCTCCTATTATTCTTTAATAAAGCACCTCCGTTAGGAGGAGAATGAAAAAAAAAAATTAGTTGACTGTTTTGAATTGTTCCTGGTAGGCTGTTTTTTGTGCCACAATAACAAGGTTAAGAATATGCATTGAGGCCAAGCAGGTAAACTACAACTTCTTTATTCAAACATGCAACATGTTTCAGAGATAATACTCCTTTTTTAAGCATTAAGTGATATAGTAACAAGCATGTATAGATAGGTGTGCAATGCTCACCCCCCTTGTGCAACTCATACGACTCACACGTACCAAACCATTCATACCCTTACAGTGTATTTACTATAACATATCTATTAGGTTTAATAGTAGAAGTCACATATATATGTATATAAGCCTCCCTTATACAAAACATATAATGGTTAAAGTAATATATGATACATATACAATTAGTTGAACATAAACTTTGTAAAATTTACCAATAACTCAACATTACATGAAATTAATAATTGGTACCATTATAATTACACATGTATACTTACATTTTCATCTGATTACATATTAAACTAATTGTTTCAAGGTCAAAAATTATATTTGACCACCTCAGAATATCACTACTGGAAACATGTTATATTTCTCACATACCCATGTAGCAATTTCTCTGTATTAACTGGATACAATGTTTTTCCACGTTCACAAAGTATCTTCCTTGTAGCTTTTATAACAGTAAAAAATAAGGGGTACCACATGTAGTCTTTAATTGGGAAATCTGGTAAATGTGTTGTAAAAGTTTAAAAAGGAGGCCTGCATCTGTAATCCTCCATGCATGAATGGAAAACTAGCAATCCTAATATTATGGGATTCTTATTTAGCTAAGGGCTGTGTCTTAAGTGAAAAGTAAGATAAGAAGTTCTCCGCATTCCTTGTTCAGCTGGTAGGAAGATGCTATTAGATCATATGCCAGGTGTTGAAGGATAGCAATTCTTATACGATTAATTCTACAAAATCTCAGCATTAAGTAGGGAATATAGTAAAACGTAACATTTGTTTTCTCATAAAAAAACACAAGAAAGCTATCAAAAACAAAAATGCTAACATAAATGGACTGATGTGTTTCAGACAGACACTGTACTTAATCATAGACCATAATGCTCTTTACACATTATTAAATAGTTTACAATCAATTAAATAATCTCAAACATCTTATCAACTTAAAGGGTCCCTTTCTATAACAAATCAATCATATTATAATAATTGTATTTACATTCCTCTCTAACAAGAAATAACAATTACCAGTACCACCCAATTTTAAATTTAATGGTATGCGGGTAACAAACAAAATCCAAAAAGCTTTTGCATATTTAAACTTACTTTTTAAAAATCCTAATGTGAAAGCTTTTCTTCCCAGAACACCTATACATTGTAATATTCTTCTCTAGTAAGTTGCATTTATGTGCATGTGAGAAATAGATTCTATTACTTCCATGTTGTTTCCAGTTACACTCACGCCACTGGCCATGTGAGTATGTGCACCTATTGGCTATGCCCCATGTGTAGTATTTTCTATACAGAAATATGGGAATCCTTGAGAAGAATTTGAAAGCTGATATTTACTCTTCCGTTTATTTTCCAATTATCATGCATTGCTGACAGCTTTTTAGCCTTCAGGAAAAACTTAATAGTCATCTGATTTTACTGCGTTTTTTTAATTCTAGCAAAAGATGTTTCTAAATGTACCTGTATTTTTTGTGTATGCTAATGTAGCTCAGAAGTCTAGAGCATTCATTTTAGAAACACACAGCCCATGAGGTCACAGGATCTAATCCCCAGACTTACCTTTGATTTTTTTGTCCCCCTCTTTGCTTCTTAAAGAAGAATAAACTGTATAAATGAATTTAGCTTTTTTTTTGTATAAAAATGCAAAGGGAAGTATGGGGTAACAAAGATTAACACTGTTAAATCTCTGTTCTGTGTGTGAGAGGCAGAATCTTCTGTAGCACGATCTGCATCTAAAAGGGGCAGGTCTCTGTGCTATTATATGATTGGCTTTTGGCTTCCAGAACGGTGCAGCTTCCTTGTTTTGAGCACTACTGAGAATGTGAAGTGTACTGTGTACACTAAGCTAGTTGTCAACTATTTAAGCCAGGTTTAAGCCAGGTAATCCAGGTTTAAAGCCACCAATGCAAATATGCCTTAAACCACTGGTTTCCACTGTACCGGATCAATTAGACCAAAGATAAAGACAAAAAAGCTTTTATTGCTGGTATGTCTCACTCCGGCACTTATACCCATTCTACTGTATCTGTATGTTATCCGCCTAACTAGATTGTAAGCTCTACGGGGCAGGGACCTCATTACCTCTTGTGGCAAAGCCCTAGCATTTCTATTTACAGTATATAAATCATATAATTATGTACTGATCTATCTATGTATTTATCCCCCTTGGTTGACTTTATTGTATTTTAATACTGTACAGCGCTGCATTCCCAAGTGGCGCTATATAAACATATACATACATACATGTGTATACACATGTTTCTGCTATAAAATCTTTTATTGTCTTTTTCACAGCTGTAGTCCTGTGTCTAAATCACATCACCAAGCCCCCTAACCTACATCAATTGTCCTCTAAAAGATCAAATTCTCCATATCTGGAATATTTAAAGGTAATTAACCACCACTACCATGAGTATGTACCAAAATTTGCCAAACTAAATTGCCTATTAAATTTACAGATTTCAATATTCAAATCTTCATTGTGTATATACTATATTATATGTTCCAGTGACAGAAATTTACTATTAACTTTAAGTTTTTTTGTGTACTATACATGCAGTATAATATTTTATTTGGAACATGTGGTAGATCAACATTAAGTAATTTTTAAAAAATGTAATTGGGATTTGGTAAGAAATCTAACTTTAGCTCTGTTGGGTTTTTCCCTGGTAAGAGGATAATAATGTATTCAATGTATGTGCTCTTTGATAATGCTTGGTGGCCAGTTCTCTGTATGCACTCATACATCTGGGGTACTGCTTTATTAGTGAGATTTGTTAAACTAATATCTATTTTAGGGGGGATTTACCTTACATGTATGTCTGGTATCTTTCTACTTTTAGGAAAAAATAAATTGGTGATGGCAAACATAATGTTTCTCCCAATAAATATTTCTCCCAATTGAAACTTTAAACACAGTAATAAACAGTGATAGCAATAAAGCATGAGAAATACTGTAGGTAGAAAGGAAGCAAAGACCTGATTTGCAGTAAATAAAATTGCAAGAGATACAATTTAAATACAGTTTATGACAGGCAGTCGCTATTTTACAATCCAGATCTGTGCAGTGCAGTTAATTGCTGACACTTGATAGTATGTGATATGATAGTAGAAACACAGAGCACTTCTGCTCCTTTCAAATCCCAAGTCAGTTCTTTACCAGATGTTCCCAAGAGCGACAATAGTGTCTAGTCACACCCAGTACTACAACCTCCCACCCCGGCAGTGTCACGCCAATGTTTTACCTACCAAGGGGACAGCAATGACAGTGGAATAGGAATCTTATCATATGCTCTGTCCTATGTGGCTCTGAATGAAAAGGTTACTAGAAGCATTTGAATCGCTGTGCCCTAAGGGAAGGAGAGTGATAGAGAACCCTCATCTGTTTCTACACACAATAGAAGCTTAACGAGGAAGAGAAAAACTACAGTAGTAAGTTTGGTCTGTGTGTAACTGTTTGGCTGCTGTCAGGATTGTTTTTTATGGCTAACAGTATGGTATTTATTATAAATACTTTTTTTTCTGCTGAAAAAACATTTCTTTTTATTTAGTTAGGTATAAAAGGAAATAACCAGTGATGTATAGAGAGCAGAAATCACTGACCCAGGCATTAAGCTGGCTACACATCTTACAGTAGTGCCGTACACATTTAGTACAGTCTTAACACAATTGTGTAATATAGAGGTTTGCCCCATTAGAAAGCTATTGTGCTGACTCAATGTGCATGCAAACATCTGGTACTTTGTATAGTTTGTCAATTGCAGGAACCCGTATATGTGATTCTGCCATTTCATCCCAGTGTTCTGTAGTTAGTGTGGGTATAAATTTTGTCCATTTGGAGATAATACCGGGTGATTCTGTGGACACTGTCTGATCTATTAAATATCTATACACTATAGATACCAAGCGTCTTTCCCCATCATTTTTGTTTTTCTAATATTTATGGAGGTGGATTTTCCCGGTATGAAGCCGGTTTGGTCTGGATGAATGATTTGTGTTATAACTTTTTGTAGTCTGGAGGCTAGGACCTTTGCCAGCAGTTTGTAGTCCGTATTAAGCAAGGAAATGGGTCGGTATGATCCATGTTCGAGGGGGTCTTTGTGTGGCTTAGGGATTAATGTAATATGGGCTTCATACATTGTTGAGGGGAGGGTGGTATTTTGAAAGGCCCATTGGAGAGTGTCTAATAGATGTGGTACTAAGTATTCTTCGTATTCTTTGTATATTTCGGCTGGTAGGCCATCTGGGCCGGGTGTTTTGCCGTTGGCCATATTTCCCAGGGCTTCTCTAATTTCCTCCATTGAGATCTGTTTTTCTAGTAATTCTACATTTGCATTTGTGAGTTTGGGAAATTGTATTTCATTGAGATATTGTTCTAGTTGTTGTTGGTTGTAGTTTATTTGTGATGTATATTGTTGTTGAAAGAATTCAGTGAATGAGTCTAGGATTTTGTTTGTGTCTGTGAGGATTCCTTTGGTGGGGTCTAGGATTGAGACAATTGTATTTTGGTCTGTTGGGCCGTGAGCCAGTCTGGCCAGTAATTTTGCCGACTGGTTTCCTAGCTCAAAATATCTTTGTTTGTTGAAGAATCCCTTTCTGTTCACTTTTTCTGTTAGGTGATTATTGTATAGGGTTTGGGCTACATTCCAAGTATTTTGATTTTGTGGGGTGGGGTCTCTGGTGTACAGGGCCTCCATCTCAAGTACTTTGTTTGCCATTTGTTGTTCATTTTGTAGTGATGTCTTTTTGATGTTGTGTATGGTGGAGTTTAGTAGTCCCCTCAGGACTGATTTGAGGGCGTCCCATTGTATATTAGGGTTTACTGGGTTGTGGTCTAATGTCATGTAATACTCTAGGTGTTCTGCAGCTGGGTCAGGGGATGGAAGTAATTTGATCCAAAAAGGGTGTATTCTAATTTCTCTGTTTGTTGGGTTGTAGTTAGACATTTCTATTTCTAAGAGAATTGGGGAATGATCTGATATTCCTCTGGCTATATGTTGTATTGATTTTATTGTGTTAATGCAGTTTTTCCCTGTGAATACATAGTCCAGTCTAGAGAGAGTGTTATGTGTTGTAGAGTGGCAAGTGTATTCTTTGCTGAGGGGGTGGTAGTATCTCCAGCTGTCTATCCAGCTTAATTCTGTGATGAGTTTGGATAGTGGGGTAGGGGTATTCGGTGCCGGGGGAAATCTGTCTAATTCTTTGTTCATTACATCGTTGAGGTCTCCCATAATAATTAGTTTAGCCTGAGGGAATTGGAGGGTAAAGGCGACTACTGCCTTAAGGGGCTGTAGTGTTGCTGGGGGTGGGTCATAAATACCTGATATAACATACAATGTGGAATTTATTTCGATTGCAATACACACAAATTTTCCATTTTTATCAATTAGCATTTTAAGAATTTTATATCTGATAGATTTGTTTATCAATATTGATACTCCCCTTGAGTATGAGGAGTGGGTACTATGACCCGACCAGCCAATCCAGGGTTTCTGTAGATAATGTGTCGTGGTCGGTGTTAAGTGAGTTTCCTGCAGGCAGACAATGTCTGCCCGCAGGGAGCGTGTCAGTAAGGACACAGCCAGTCTCTTGTTTGGGTCGTTCAGACCTCTCACGTTCCATGTGAGTAGCTTAAGGCGGATACCCATTGATTAACTGCTTAATACTATATAGCCAATATGTGTTATTTCTTGAGTGGTTACATCGTTTCCTGTTCATACTATAGCAATTGGGTGTGAATATATTTGTCTTCTGTTTACTTATACATTTCTTATTGATGACCATTTGTGTCATGTCCGTGTTTTCTTTTGGGTATACCCTGGATTGTCTTAGGGTGAGGGGGTAGGTGGGTAGGGGGTCACTAATAAACATATAACTATAGAACCAAGTTATTGAATTTGAACAAAGCCGGGGGCACAAGGTTGTGCCCGGAACTTTAGCCTTTAATAGGCAAACATGTCTTGGGGATGTACCAGTGGTACTGTTGCTGCGGAGCATGCAGCAATGGTCGGGTACTGCTCGTAAGATATATATATTATCAGTCCATGGACTGCAGTATCTGCAGTCCAGTCGACTGTGCTCCATCTATTACTATAGTCCTGCCATCTGGGCAGACCAAACCACAAATAAAGTAATCATTTCTTAGGCACTAAAGTTGGGTTTTGTTTATATCCATTAAACCTTTGTAGCAGTAATTGTATACATTTAACACATTTTAAAAAGGAGAATAGAAAGAACATTTAAACAGAGCAAGAGAGAACATAACATCTCAACTGTATAGTGTATCTGGGACCAACCGGGGTTCTTGAGTGGCAATAGCTCTCCTAGCTGTCTCCAACTTCCACCCAAGATCGTCACCAATTCGGCCATGTTAATGTTAGTGTAGTTTATAATTAGATATATGGGTGAAAAGGAAGTCTAGAGTCAGCTCCAGAGTCCACCTGTTTCGGGTGGTTCAGTTTCTCAGTTATACCTTGTAGTGTTATTTGGTGTCTAGCCAGTCTCTTGCTTCTTTAGGCGTATCGAATATTTTTATTGTTCCGTTGTTATCAACTCTAAGCTTGGCTGGGTACATCATGCTATATTGTATGTTCAGCTGTCTTAGACGTTTTTTGATTTCCACGAACGATGCTCTTTTCTTTTGAAGCTCGAGTGAGAAGTCCGGGAATATCCGTATCTCAGTGTTATTGAAGATTAGGTCTCCTGAGGTTCTGGCTGCCCGTAGTATTGTATCTCTGTCTCTGGCATTCAAAAGACGTGCTATTAGTGGTCGGGGTCTTGCACCCGGTATTGGTGGTTTTGCCGGGATGCGATGCGCCCTTTCCACTGCAAAGGTTGGTGTAAGATTTGTTGTGCTAAATTGCTCTTTTAGCCAGTTTTCTATGAAGATTGCTGGGTCTCGTCCCTCTGCGTTTTCTGGGAATCCAATAAATCTTAGATTCTGTCTGCGTGACCTGTTTTCGAGGTCATCTAGCTTGAACAGTGCGGCTCTAAGCTCTCTTGTTAAGTCTGCAGTAGTTTGTTCAATTGGGGGGATTGAGTCTTCCAATTGTGATATTCTGGATTCTGTTTCACCCACTCGTTGTCTGAGCGTGTGCATGTCTTGGCGCAGTAGCGATAGATCAGATTTGACTTCTTCTATTAGTGTGGTTAGTGAGCGTGTGGAGCCTTGGATTGCTGCTAGAAGGTGAGTTTGACTATCTTGTATGGCCTTGGACACTGGGTCTGCTTCTGTTGTTGCAGGGGGGTTGTGTGCTGCCATTATCTGCAAGTTGGCCTGTGGGTGATGTAGGCCTGGGGCCTGGGGTGGCCCATTGCACTGGGCCTCAGTTTCAGTGGAGGTTTCCACTTCTCCCTGTTCTTCTCCCTTCCTGTTCTTTTTGTCTGGCTGTTTGGGGTTTGCTGAGTGTTGTGGGTGGTTTAGTTCTTGGCTTAGGCTTATGGTCTGGGTTACTTCAGGGACGTGGTGCCCGGCCGTCTCCCGGCCCCCCGCCCCCCCCCGCTCCTCACCGGATAATTTAGCTGCCGCAAGGTGTTTTGGGCCTGGTGCCGTTCCTGGCAGTCCGGCCGGCGGTTTCATGTTGCCTCCGGTCCCGGTCTTGAGTGGGTTTCCTCCGCTCTGGTGTGCTGGCGACGGGGGTGGATGGGAGTGCTCATGGGAAGGTGAGGTTCTTTCTGCCTCGTGTTTCTCCCGGTCCGTCCTGGCATATTTTTGCAGCCGCTCTGCCATTGCCGCGGCTTTCTGGGCTTTATTTTTAGGCATGGGTGTCAGTGGTACTAGTGTGCCTTGTTTTGTGCTCTTCTTATAGATAGGTTCGTTATTTTAGCCTCGGATTTTTAGTTGTAGCAGGAGCTGTGGAGCTGAACGTCCTACTCCATTGCCCGCTGGCTCCGCCCCCCGATAGTGTGTATATTTAGTTTCTGTAGAATGTGTGCGTCTGGAATGGAGGCTAAGTTGTGAAATCGTGGGTTATGCCAAAGTGGTGTTTCCTCTGGGATAGCATTAAGGGATAGGAATTTATTGATCTTCTTCCATATCTTAAATTGTTTAATATGGAGGGAAGTGCCTCCTCCTGGGATTGCGTTTGTTTGTTGTTCTAGGAACATGAGGGGGTGGGATGGTAGGTATGCATGTAGAAGACATTCAGCATCATAAAGCGGGTGTGGAGTATTTGTTGGTGTGTCTGGGGGGGATAACAGCCAGGGTTTAAAGTATTTAAGTTGACTTGTGTAGCAACAAACATTCTAACATTCCTGTGCCTAAAATTACACATTCTTTGGCTTTTCATATAAAAAGTTATCTTGGCTGTTTTTTATAGCCAGCATGAGAGGCAGAAAGAAAATGTAAATTTGTATACTTTTTAGAGATTTTAGAGATATGAATTAACCTCATTGATTTTGTTTTTCTAAGAGTAGAGCATTAGTCCGCTAACCCCCAGAGCTTACACCAAAAGTTGTTTTTTAATATATTATCTTTTGCTAGGACCGATAGAAGTAAAAATCAGTAAATCAATCAGTGTGAGGAAGGACGCAAGTCTGAGTAGCTCCCGCTCGGTGCCCAAATCCGTCAAAAATCCTGTGGAAACCGACCAAAACTGATAATCAGCTGCCTAGAAACACCCCAAGACATGGAGAACCATACCAACACAGCACCACCGGCCCGACACATACGAGAGCCTGGACCGGACCGGACCGCAGCCGGCCTACCAGCCACCACCCCAGCCAAACCACCTACCTGAAGCTGGCCGCGGATACAAGCTCCCAGGAACCAAGTGAGACCGGGAAGGAGTCGATCGGCCCCTCCCCGCAGTGACCGGCAATAGGAGAAAGTGAGGCGCCATGTGGCGACACCTTGTAGGCCCCCAGACTGGTGCCCGTGAGTGCTGGACTGCCAAGGACCCCATGCACGGACTGGGGAGGCCCGCAGGGTAGGAACTCCCACCACCAGCCAAACTAGGGGTCCCAAATAAAAGTGGCAGGAGAGGCAGACCCCACGCACAGCCCTTCCTACCCGGATGTCGGGCCGCACTGCCATGTGGCCCTCGGGGAGAGATGCCCTCAATACAGTTCCATAGGTGCCCCGGTCCCTGCCTGCCCAAAATAAACGGGACTGTGGCCAAAGGACTGCATTAACACCCCAGAGCACAGCAAAGAGGCCATCCAAGCTGCAGTGAAACTGCCCTACCAACCAGCCATCACTCACAGACACGACCCACTGGAAGCAAACTGAGCAACACCAAGGCTCCCATCTATAAATCTTAACCCACTAGCTGCTGCTAGGTCCAGAAAGCACAGACCCCTATTTAAAACTAAAAATCCACAGGTTCAACACCTGCCTAAAATGTCCCCCTCGAGGAAACAGGAGAGCGCCGCAAAACTGGAGAATACCAGCGTCAGGAAAAAGATGATCCTGAACAGGGGCCCAAGCAGAGACACAGAAGAACCACCAGCACAAAGCAACATGGGCAAAGTGCTAGAAGCTATTTCCACTTGCCAAACCACTCTCACCTCCAAAATGGAAGAACTTAAAACAGATTATATCCCTCCTGGAGACACGATCTACATAACCTTAAAGCAGAGTTACAGAAACTGAGGCCCGCATTGGAGACATGGAGGATCGGTTGCCTACCTGGAAAGGGAGGCAGACATCGTAAACCATAATCCAGGACCTACAGTCCCACCAAACGATATGGAAAACATAAGAAGAACAACATCAGATTGTGGGCCTCCTGAGAGGGCTGAGGGTCAGACCAGGCAAATTTTCTGGAAGATCTCCTGCAATCCACATTTGGAAAAGAAAGTTTCTCCAGTCTCTTTGCAGTGGAAAGAGCACACCGTACTACCCCGCGCCCTCCCCTCCGGACACCATTTCACACCTTCATAGCCAAATTTCTGAACTACAGAGACCGCGACATGATATTAAAATTAACAAGGGAACGAGAAAACATCAAATTCCAAAAACCACAATAGCAGCTTATCCAGACTTCTCCTTGGAGTCCGAAACCAGAGCAAAATTTATTGAGATTAAACGACGACTAAGGAACCTACAATTAAAATACGCTATTGTCTACCCAGCAAGGCTCCGTGTGGTAAAAGGCGACCGCACGCACCTATTTTTCACTCCCGAAGAGGCCTCGAACTGGCTAGATTCAGTGGAACGCCAATAAACAGCACTAGACCCTGAAGAGCAAAGGAGACTACACATACCAGCTCTCCACCTGAGAAAGTTTTGGAAGGGCCTGACCTGACTGAAAGTCTACAGAGGTTCCGTGATTAAACCCCCACATAGGGGTAAAGCTAAGTCTTTATATTTCCCACACATGTTTTTATGTGGCCCTAAAAACTGTTAGACTATCGGACATGTTCGGTAACACGCTACACCAACACTTAAGTCTAAGCAAATCTATAGACTATTATACTTTCTGTGTCCACCTCAGAACAACACTCCCTCTATTTTAAAATGTCACCCCCAGCAGGTTTTGGGATGCAACACTTTGAGGTTCCCCCGAACTAACTGCTGCACCGAGGGAAGCCCCCAACAGACTAAAAACAACTACCTCAAACCACACAAGTCCGGACTCGGGCCTGTGGTCAGCGAACATAATTTGCCCCACTAGTATTATAGCAAGAAATGGCAAAATAACCCTTGTTCTGTAAGAAACACTACAATAACGGGTTAAAAGTTGAAGGTTTTGTTTAACTGTTATTGGGAATGGGATGTATGCTCTCATTATTGTTTAGATGCAGAGCGGGTTCTAGTTAAATAGTTTGGTATCCAACATAAACTATGGTGTAAACCAGTCAATATTTGTAAAATCAGTATGATACACAGGTATATGTTATATATTAACGTTTAAGAAAGAAACTGTATATTTTCTAATGTCAGTAATGCTAATAGATACAAATGCAGGGTTCAGCTCCAAACCAACAAGCTAAAATGTCCAACATAGTGTAATAAATGCCGGGAGGCTGGGTACTTACAACAAGTACGCTTTAGGAGGAGGCGTCTAGTCTGGGAATTGCAGGGCACAGAGGCTTCTGGGAAATGTAGGCTGGATGCTGGAACAAGGTGCGGCTGGGAACTGTAGGCTGGTTGCTGGAACAATGGTGCTGCTGGAACTGTAGGCTGGTTGCTGGAACAAGGTGCTGCTGGAACTATAGGCTGGATGCTGGAACAATGGTGCTGCTGGGAACTGTTGGCTGGATGCTGGAACAAGGTGCTGCTGAAACTGTAGGCTGGATGCTGGAACAATGGTGCTGCTGGGAACTGTAGGCTGGATGCTGGAACAATGGTGCTCTGGGAACTGTAGGCTGGATGCTGGAACAATGGTGCTGCTGGGTACTGTAGGCTGTATGCTGGAAAAGGTAAGTAACTGGAGACTGGATGCATGCAAGTAAGTCACTGGAGTGGATGCAGGCAGGTAAGTCACTGGACGGATGCAGGCAAGGTAGTCACTGATCGGTAAATAGGTACGGGATCCAAGGCAGGTAAGTACAGGAGCCAGGGAGGAAGCACAATGCTACAATCAGGCACCGGGTCCTGGAGGACACCGGCTTTTCAAATTCACGCGGCCGGCGTGTCGTCATGACGTCGACGCCGCCCACCCGGAAGTGCAGTGCGGCGCGGGACCGGAGCGGCAGGTAAGTTCGTGACACATAGGCCTTAAACTCCTGACATGGAATGTCAGGGGCGACAAAACAAAGTAAAATGTTCAGTAATTTTAAATACCTCAAAGAACAAAAAGCTGACGTAATGGTCTTAACAGAGACACCATTTGACGGGACACAAACAAATGTCCCTAAAATGTCCTTGGGTTGGCTGGGTATACCACTCAGCATTTACCTCAACTCCAGAGGAGTCGCGTACTAGTAGCTAAATCTGTAAATTTTGAACTATTGAATTTGGAGCTGGACCCACAAGGTACATACGTATTTAATATATGGAGAATTCAGACTAGCCCCATTCAAATTCTAGCATTCTATATCCCCCCCCCCCTTCTCCATGTCCACAATAGCACAAGTATAATGTTCACTGCATCCCACCCTTCTATCCCAACAATCTAGATTGGAGACTTCAACACAGTATTAAACACCGCAGAAGATAGATTGCAACCAACAGGCAGACCGCCTTACCCAATTACTGAAACCAGATTTGGAAAACTCCTAAAAACACTCAACCTAAATGATGTATGGAGGTTTAAATACCCCACAGTCAAAACATTCTCCTGCTTTCAGGAACATACAATACCATGTCCAGAATGATATGATCATAATGGACTCCACACTGCTACCCAAAGTAAGAGATGCAGGCTATCTGCCCAGAATCCTCTCAGATCACTCCCCCTGCTGGGCAACATTCAACTGGGCACAACACCCCCCACTTGTGGGCTGGATATTAAACCCCTTTTGGCTTTACCTCATACCCGAAGATATTGCTTATGAAGGTTCTCATTCATCCAGGTCATGGTATATCTGTTGTATTCAATTAGATCAACTGGACTTGAAGTTTAGTTCTGAAGACGTTTCGCTAGTCATCCGACTGGCTTTCTAACTGGGAGTAGTGTGTATCCACCCATGCGTTAAAGTTTCCCAGAATTACCATCTGGGTGTTTTCTGTGTTAACAGGATACAAGTTCTGCTATTTCCTGAGAAAGGCTGAGCCATCACCAGGGGCGGTAGACAAGCTATGTTTATTTTTTCTCCTCTGCGATCTGCCTTTCACAGTGTAAAACTGAGTAATTATGTGGTTCATTAGCTTCCAGAGTGGGCCTGAGTTCTGATCTAGCCAGGTCTCCGTAATTAGAGCTTGATCTAAAGTTTCTATTAGGCTGTGAATCACTGCTGTTTTATTGTTTATAGATGTGGCAGAGTACTGCTTTAATATGCTTTTGGTGGTTCTTATTTATCCAGGTTATGGTTTTAATTATTTGGTCAGTCCTAAAGAGGCCCACAGATACGGGAGGCCTGGCAATCCAGACTTAAATTGCTACTACCTTGCTTCACAACTGTGTCACCTATACCACTGGACCCATGCTGAGACTAATAGATACCTGACAATGTTCAGAGATACTGAAGGACAAAATATCCTGATCTACTATATCTCCTCTCTAGGGGCCAGAGGAAACCAACCCCGCTACCTCAACCCACTTGCACTATCCCAAGCACGCAAAACTTGGGAGATATCAATCCAAAAATTACAAATTCCCTGCCCAAATAATCAAACACCTTTATGGGGCAACCCTGACCTCCCAAATTTCTAACTATATCCAAACACCGAACAATGGTACAAATATGGAGTTACACAACAAACACAACAGTCAAACATGCGTTTCAAACTCAATTTAAAGGGAGACCCCTAACTCTTCAAAATAACCCACTACCAACTCTATTCACAGGAGACTCTTTAGCCAAACTAATCTCAAAGATCTATCTAGCCCTGATCAGGCCAGGGACATACTCGCAAACCCTGAGTAATCAACAATCCTGGTCTATGGAAGTTGGCCCAATAGACAAAGATGAGTGGACAGAGGCACTAGATGGCATGTAAAACAGTGTCCCCAAAAGCCTCAGACTCACACAAATATTTATAGAGAATCAAGCATATCTAACCCCAATACAAATAGCCAAATACAAAACAAACCGCAGCCCACTGTCCCAAAATTCAAAGAGCACCAGGCTCGTTCTACCATATGCTATGGTCTTGTCTCACATTCAAGGATACTGGCAACAAATTATCACTTTTCTACATGACCAAATGGTTTCCCCAGTAAGTCTGGACCCCAAAATATGCCTATTAAATATAATCGACCAACTACTGGTAGATAAATTCCACAGATATTTATAACTGAATCTCTGTTTTGTGTCCAGGAATCTCTTGGCCAGAAGGTGGATGCAAGTGATCCTACCAACTACTACTGAGTGGAAACAAGTGGTAAATACATGTCTACCCTACAAAGAAATAATGTACACACAAAGAGGCTGCACACAAAAGTACAAAAAGATATGGGCTAAATGGAACGACTCCCAATCAACCTGCACTGACGACACACTAAGTAAACTAAAACACACCACGCTAACTATGCAAAAATTTTCTCACGCCATAGCACACCAACACCATAAAACGATTACAAACTGACAGAATAAAGAAAAGAGTAAAAAAGTAAAGGATACCTAAATGTTATTATTGTATTTTCTACCGTTTGTGTTATTTTTCCTATAATGAAACAGCTAACCTCCGTAATCAAAGGGGGGGGGGGGGGGAATAATGTTTATGTATTCAGTAGTGAAGACAAGAATATTATATGAGCAATTTTTATGTCTATGTTTAACAAACAATCAGTAAATAAGATTCTCCCTCAGGAGATAAACGTATATACTATATGAAAATATGCAAAGTATCATGTATGTTTATGAACTATTTTTCCTCTCCTATTATTCTTTAATAAGCACCTCCGTTAGGAGGAGAATGAAAAAAAAAATTAGTTGACTGTTTTGAATTGTTCCTGGTAGGCTGTTTTTTGCCACAATAACAAGGTTAAGAATATGCATTGAGGCCAAGCAGGTAAACTACAACTTCTTTATTCAAACATGCAACATGTTTCAGAGATAATACTCCTTTTTTAAGCATTAAGTGATATAGTAACAAGCATGTATAGATAGGTGTGCAATGCTCACCCCCCTTGTGCAACTCATACGACTCACACGTACCAAACCATTCATCCCTTACAGTGTATTTACTATAACATATCTATTAGGTTAATAGTAGAAGTCACATATATATGTATATAAGCCTCCCTTATACAAACATATAATGGTTAAAGTAATATATGATACATATACAATTAGTTGAACATAAACTTTGTAAATTTACCAATAACTCAACATTACAGAATATTAATAATTGGTACCATTAAATTACACATGTATACTTACATTTTCACTTGATTACTATAACTAATTGTTTCAAGGTCAAAAATTATATTGACCACCTCAGAATATCACTACTGGAAACATGTTATATTTCTCACATACCCTGTGCAATTTCCTGTATTAACTGGATACAATGTTTTTCCACGTTCACAAGTATCTTCCTTGTAGCTTTTATAACAGTAAAAATAAGGGGTACCACATGTAGTCTTTATTGGGAAATCTGTAAATGTGTTGTAAAAGTTTAAAAAGGAGGCCTGCATCTGTAATCCTCCATGCATGAAGGAAAACTAGCAATCCTAATATAGGGATTCTTATTTAGCTAAGGGCTGTGTCTTAAGTGAAAGTAAGATAAGAAGTTCTCCGCATTCCTTGTTCAGCTGTAGGAAGATGCTATTAGATCATATGCCAGGTGTTGAAGGATAGCAATTCTTATACGATTAATTCTACAAAATCTCAGCATTAAGTAGGGAATATAGTAAAACGTAACTTTGTTTTCTCATAAAAACACAAGAAAGCTATCAAAAACAAAAATGCTAACATAAATGGACTGATGTGTTTCAGACAGACACTGTACTTAATCATAGACCATAATGCTCTTTACACATTATTAAATAGTTTACAATCAATTAAATAATCTCAACAATCTTATCAACTTAAAGGGTCCTTTCTATAACAAATCAATCATATTATAATAATTGTATTTACATTCCTCTCTAACAGAAATAACAATTACCAGTACCACCCAATTTTAAATTTAATGGTATGCGGGTACAAACAAATCCAAAAGCTTTTGCATATTTAAACTACTTTTTAAACCTAATGTGAAAGCTTTTCTTCCCAGAACACTATACATGTAATATTCTTCTCTAGTAAGTTGCATTTATGTGCATGTGAGAAATAGATTCTATTACTTCCATGTTGTTTCCAGTTACACTCACGCCACTGGCCATGTGAGTATGTGCACCTATTGGCTATGCCCCATGTGTAGTTTTCTATACAGAAATATGGAATCCTTGAGAAGAATTTGAAACTGATATTTACTCTTCCGTTTATTTTCCAATTATCATGCATTCTGACAGCTTTTTAGCCTTCAGAAAAACTTAATAGTCATCTGATTTTACTGCGTTTTTTTAATTCTAGCAAAAGATGTTTCTAAATGTACCTATTTTTTTGTGTATGCTAATGTAGCTCAGAAGTCTAGAGCATTCATTTTAGAAACACACGCACCATGAGGTCACAGGATCTAATCCCCGACTTACCTTTGATTTTTTTGTCCCCCTCTTTGCTCTTAAAGAAGATAAACTGTATAAATGAATTTAGCTTTTTTTTGTATAAAAATGCAAAGGGAAGTATGGGGTAACAAAGATTAACACGTTAAATCTCTGTTCTGTGTGTGAGAGGCAGAATCTTCTGTAGCACGATCTGCATCTAAAAGGGGCAGGTCTCTGTGCTATTATATGATTGGCTTTTGGCTTCCAGAACGGTGCAGCTTCCTTGTTTTGAGCACTACTGAGAATGTGAAGTGTCTGTTACACTAACTAGTTGTCAACTATTTAAGCCAGGTTTAGCCAGTAATCCAGGTTTAAAGCCACCAATGCAATATGCCTTAACCACTGGTTTCCACTGTACCGGATCAATTAGACCAAAGATAAAGACAAAAAAGCTTTTATTGCTGGTATGTCTCACTCCGGCACTTATACCCATTCTACTGTATCTTTATGTTATCCGCCTAACTAGATTGTAAGCTCTACGGGGCAGGGACCTCATTACCTCTTGTGGCAAAGCCCTAGCATTTCTATTTACAGTATATAATCATATAATTAGTACTGATCTATCTATGTATTTATCCCCTTGTTGACTTTATTGTATTTAATACTGGTACAGCGCTGCATTCCCAGTGGCGCTATATAAACATATACATCATACATGTGTATACACATGTTTCTGCTATAAATCTTTTATTGTCTTTTTCACACGCTGTAGTCCGTGTTCTAAATCACATCACCAAGCCCCCTAACCTACATCAATGTCCTCTAAAAGATCAAATCCTCCATATCTGGAAATTTAAAGGTAATTAACCACCACTACCATGAGTATGTACCAAAATTTGCCAAACTAAATTGCCTATTAAATTTACAGATTTCAATATTCAAATCTTCATTGTGTATATACTATTTATATGTTCCAGTGACAGAATTTACTATTAACTTTAATTTTTTTTTGTGTACTTACTGCAGTATAATATTTTATTTGGAACATGTGGTAGATCAACATAAGTAATTTTTAAAAAATTAATTGGGATTTGGTAAGAAATCTAACTTTCTCTGTTGGGTTTTTCCCTGGTAAGAGGATAATAATGTATTCAATGTATGTGCTCTTTGATATGCTTGGTGGCCAGTTCTCTGTATGCACTCATACATCTGGGGTACTGCTTTATTAGTGAGATTTGTTAAACTAATATCTATTTTAGGGGGGATTTACCTTACATGTATGTCTGGTATCTTTCTACTTTAGGAAAAATAAATTGGTGATGGCAAACAAATGTTTCTCCCCAATAAATATTTTCTCCCAATTGAAACTTTAAACACAGTAATAAACAGTGATAGCAATAAAGCATGAGAAATACTGTAGGTAGAAAGAAGCAAAACCTGATTTGCAGTAAAAAATTGCAAGAGATACAATTAAAACGTTTATGACAGGCTTCGCTATTTTACAATCCAGATCTGTGCAGTGCATTATATTGCTGACACTTGATAGTATGTGATATGATAGTAGAAACACAGAGCACTTCTGCTCCTTTCAAATCCCAGTCAGTTCTTTACCAGATGTTCCCAAGAGCGACAATAGTGTCTAGTCACACCCAGTACTACAACCCTCCCACCCCGGCAGTGTCACGCCAATGTTTTACCTACCAAGGGGACAGCAATGACAGTGGAATAGGAATCTTATCATATGCTCTGTCCTATGTGCTCTGAATGAAAAGGTTACTAGAAGCATTTGAATCGCTGTGCCCTAAGGGAAGGAGAGTGATAGAGAACCCTCATCTGTTTCTACACACAATAGAAGCTTAACGAGGAGAGAAAAAACTACAGTAGTAAGTTTGTGCGTGTGTGTAACTGTTTGGCTGCTGTCAGGATTGTTTTTTATGCTAACAGTATGGTATTTTTATAAATACTTTTTTTCTGCTGAAAAAACATTTCTTTTTATTTAGTTAGGTATAAAAGGAAATAACCTTGATGTATAGAGAGCAGAAATCACTGACCCAGGCATTAAGCTGGCTACACATCTTACAGTAGTGCCGTACACATTTAGTACAGTCTTACACACATTGTGATATAGAGGTTTGCCCCATTAGAAAGCTATTGTGCTACTCAATGTGCATGCAAACATCTGGTACTTTGTATAGTTTGTCAATTGCAGGAATGTATGATAAACAATGATTTATTTGTAGCTATTGTACTTACTAATGTATGAACATAGTAGCATTATAATCACATGGCCTGAAATGCTCATAAATTGTGCATTTAAACTCTTTAATGCCTATAAAGTGCAGACGACATATAAGTGATTAATTATATCTTCTTGTTATATGTGAAATACATCAACCCTGACATAAAATATCATATAATAAAACAGAAATGCAAACAAATTCACATTGGGTTGTTTTTGGTAAACTTTGGACCTTTTCTATGCTACATTCCATCCTACATTTTAAAAATTATTTATCAGTGCGGACAGAACATGGGATAACTGTGCTTGATTTTAGCAATTTTTTTAAACTATAATTTATTTATTTGTTTTAACAGGAATACAACAATTATACAATATTAATAAAATTATTAATACAGATCAACTGTATTGTTGATTATAATATTATACATACTATATCATAGGGGGGTTATGGGGGAAGGAGGGGGAGGGAGGGGGGGGGGAAGGGGCGTCCAGGTTGCATTGAGTAATATAGCATCAGTCATGACATTTCTTCGATTATCTATTAGTGTAACATAGCATCAAATCCTTTTACATTATTGTACATTGTTTTCAAATAGTTCTGCGTATTCTTGTTTCTTATTTTCAGCTGATCTAGGACATTACACACAGCTTAACCCCAGTTCCACACTCTATCAAATTTTGTGAGGTTCCTCGTTTTTATATATTACCCAGAATGTAGGCTATATTTCTAGTTACTAAATCTTCCACATTTTAATTTGGGTGTAGTTGTGAGCTCATCCAATTAACACAATTATTTTCCTAGCGTAAAATAGTGTTTTCTCGTAAGTATATTGCCTGGTATTTTGGCCATGTTTCTTCATCTAGTATCCCCGAGTAGGCAGACTTGGGGTTCTAGGGAATATTTATTTGTATTGATTCCGACAGTATCCCCAGGACCCGTCTCCATAGGATTGAATTAATGGGCTTGCCAAATAGATGCCAAAATCTGCTTGCGAAGCGAAGCATCTCGGGCATTCGTCGCTATGTTCTGGGGGACATGCGTGCCATTCGTTTTGGGGATAAATATGACTGATGCAGTATATAGATTGGATTAATTTTTATTGGCGATTGAGATGCCCGTATATGTGATTCTGCCATTTCATCCCAGTGTTCTGTAGTAGTGTGGGTATAAATTTTGTCCATTTGGAGATAATACCGGGTGATTCTGTGGACACTGTCTGATCTATTAATTCTATACACTATAGATACCAACGTCTTTCCCCATCATTTTTCATAATTGAGTGATCGGGTGTTCACACATTGGGATTTGTAGGCCATTAAATTCAGTACCTATACAGTGACGGAGTTGAAGATCTGAAGTAGAAGGCGTTGGGTAGTTGTAATTGTTGCTGTAGTCGGCAAACGATTTGAGGGTGTTCCTTGTATAATTTGGGAGAAATATTGGATACCCCTCCTTCCCGATAGTACTAGGGGAAAAGATGCCAGTTCAGGGTATTTTTTGTTATGCCACAGAGGCGCTTCCCCAAATGGATGTGGCACGGATTGTTTGTTTATCGTCTGCCAGACCTTATGTTGTTGTACATGTAATAGGTTCCCTCCACCTGGGAATAGTTTTTTGGTGATTCCAGAAGGTATGGGTAGTGATATTAGTAGGATTGTAGCATTTTCTCGGTGTCATATATTGAGGGGGGTGGTGTGTCTTGTGGGTCTGGGGGAGGGGGTATTATATCCATTCCATGAAGTATTTTATTTGTCCTGCCAAGTAGTATGTTGGAAGTTGGGCAATGAGAGGCCAGCTTGGGATTTGGGGAGTTGTAGAATTTTCAGCTTGACTTTCGTCCTTCCTGTTGACCATAGGAATGATAGTATTAGACTGTCTATCTGCTTGAAAATTGTGTTTGGGATGTATATCATACTGTGTTGAAGGGTATATAGAATCTTTGGAAGGAGTACTATTTTGATCACATGATTTTCCCCAATATATTGAGCGAGAATTGTTTCCCAGACCTGTATTTAGTTTTAATCAGTCTACCAAGGGAGAATGTTTTGGGTCTAAAGTCTTGCGGTGTTTTAGTGATATTGATTCCTAAGATTTTGAATTTGTGACTGTTGGACTAACGTATTATATGGTGCCGGTATATGTATGTTGTCATCTATATTGGGAAGATGCAGGATTTGGTCCAATTGATGTATAAGCCTGAGAAGGGCTGAATTTGGTGATAATGTTGTAGGTAGTTTGGAGTGATTCTTTGGGTCGGCTAAATATAATATTATATCATCTGCATACAAACTCAGTAGGGCAGATTGTTCTCCGAGTTGTAGACCTTTAATTTGGGGGTTGTTTCTAATTTGAATAGCTAGTGGTTCTAACGCCAATGCAAATAGATGTGGGGATATGGGCATCCTTGCCTTGTACCTCTAGCGAGTTGAAAGGTTGTGGAGCATTGTCCGTTGGCTCTGACTGCTGCTGTGGGTGATTTGTATAATACCGTATCCACTGTATAAATTTAGGGCCGAAGCCATAGTGTTTTAGGCATGTCCATAGGTATGTCCATTCAACTGAGTCAAAGCTCGCTGTGCGTCTAGTGGAGCATCAGACGTGTATTGGAATTGTCGTGATCGATCTGTGAGTTAATTAAAGTTTTTCTAATATTTATGGAGGTGGATTTTCCCGGTATGAAGCCGTTTTTTGGTCTGGATGAATGATTTGTGTTTAACTTTTTGTAGTCTGGAGCTAGGACCTTTGCCAGCATTTGTAGTCCGTATTAGCAAGGAAATGGGTCGGTATGATCCATGTTCTAGGGGTCTTTGTGTGGCTTGGGGGATTAATGTAATATGGGCTTCATCATTGTTGAGGGGAGGGTGGTATTTTGAAGGCCCATTGGAGAGTTCTAACAGATGGGGTACTAAGTATTCTTCGTATTCTTTGTTATTTCGATTGGTAGACCATCTGGGCCGGGTGTTTTGCCGTTTGCCATATTTCCTAGGGCTTCTCTAATTTCCTCCATTGAGATCTGTTTTTTCTAGTAATTCTACATTTGCATTTGTGAGTTTGGGAAATTGTATTTCATTGAGATATTGTTCTAGTTGTTGTTGATTGTAGTTTATTTGTGACGTATATTGTTTTTGAAAGAATTCAGTGAATGAGTCTAGGATTTTGTTTGTGTCTGTGAGGATTCCTTTGGTAGGGTCTAGGATTGAGACAATTGTATTTTGGTCTGTTGGCCGTGAGCCAGTCTGGCCAGTAATTTTGCCGACTGGTTTCCTAGCTCAATATCTTTGTTTGTTGAAGATCCCTTTCTGTTCACTTTTTCTGTTAGGTGATTATTGTATAGGGTTTGGGCTACATTCCAAGTATTTTGATTTTGTGGGGTGGGGTCTCTGGTGTACAGGGCCTCCATCTCAATTACTTTGTTTGCCAGTTGTTGTTCGTTTTGTAGTGATGTCTTTTTGATGTTGTGTATGGTGGAGTTTAGTAGTCCCCTCAGGACTGATTTAGAGCGTCCCATTGTATATTATGGGTTTACTGGGTTGTGGTCAAATGTCATATAATACTCTAGATGTTCTGCAGCTGGGTCGGGATGGAAGTAATTTGATCCAAAAAGGGTGTATTCTAATTTGTCTGTTTTGTGGGTTGTAGTTAGACATTTCTATTTCAGAGAATTGGGGAATGATGCTAATTCCTCTGGCTATATGTTGTATTGATTTTATTGTGTTAATGCAGTTTTTTCCCTGTGAATATATAGTCCAGTCTAGAGAAGTGTTTGTGTTGTAGAGTGGCAATGTATCTTTGTTGAGGGGGTGGTAGTATCTCCAGCTGTCTATCCAGCTTAATTCTGTGATGAGTTTGGATAGTGGGGTAGGGGTATTCGGTGCCGGGGGAAATCTGTCTAATTCTTTGTTCATTACATCGTTGAGGTCTCCCATAATAATTAGTTTAGCTGAGGGAATTGGAGGGTAAAGCGCTACTGCCTTAAGGGGCTGTAGTGTTGCTGGGGGTGGGTCATAGATACCTGATATAACATACAATGTGGAATTTATTTCGATTGCTACACCAAATTTCCATTTTTATCAATTAGCATTTTAAAGAATTTTATATCTGATAGATTTGTTTATCAATATTGATACTCCCCTTGAGTATGAGGAGTGGGTACTATGACCCGACCAAGCCAGCCAGGTTTCTGTAGATAATGTGTCGTGGTCGGTGTTAAGTGAGTTTCCTGCAGGCAGACAATGTCTGCCGCAGGGAGCTGTCAGTAAGGACACAGCCAGTCTCTTGTTTGGTCTGTTCAGACCCCTCACGTTCCATGTGAGTAGCTTAAGGCGGATACCCATTGATTAACTGCTTAATACTATACCATATGTGTTATTTCTTGAGTGGTTACATCGTTTCCTGTTCATACTATAAGCAATTGGTGTGAATATATTTGCCTTCTGTTACTTATACATTTCTTATTGATGCCCATTTGTGTCATTTCCGTGTTTTCTTTTGGGTATACCCTGGATTGTCTTAGGGTGAGGGGGTAGGTGTGTAGGGGGTCACTAATAAACATATAACTATAGAACCAAGTTATGAATTGAACAAAGCCGGGGGCACAAGGTTGTGCCCGGAACTTTAGCCTTTAATAGCAAACATGTCTTGGGGATGTACCAGTGGTACTGTTGCTGCGACATGCAGCAATGGTCGGGCACTGCCCGTAAGATATATATATTATCATCATGGACTGCAGTATTTGCAGTCCAGTCGACTGTGCTCCATCTTTACTATAGTCCTGCCATCTGGGCAGACCAACACCACAAATAAAGTAATCATTTCTTAGCACTAAAGTTGGGTTTTGTTTATATCCATTAAACCTTTGTAGCAGTATTGTATACATTAACACATTTTAAAAAGGAGAATAGAAAGAACATTAAAACAAGCAGAGAGAACTAACATCTCAACTGTATATGTATCTGGACCAACCGGGGCTCTGAGTGGCAATACTCTCCTCTTCTCCACTTCCACCCAAGATCGTCACCAATTCGGCCATGTTAATGTTAGTGTTAGTTTATATTAGATATATGGGTGAAAAGGAAGTCTAGAGTCAGCTCCAGAGTCCATCACCTGTTTCGGTGGTTCAGTTTCTCAGTTATACCTTGTAGTGTTATTTGGTTGTCTAGCCAGTCTCTTGCTTCTTAGGCGTATCGAATATTTTTTATTGTTCCGTTGTTATCAACTCTAAGCTTGGCTGGGTACATCATGCTATATTGTATTTTCAGCTGTCTTAGACGTTTTTTGATTTCCACGAACGATGCTCTTTTCTTTTGAACTCGAGTAGAAGTCCGGGAATATCCGTATCTCAGTGTTATTGAAGATTAGGTCTCCTGAGGTTCTGGCTGCCCGTAGTATTGTTCTCTCGTCTCTGGCATTCAAAAGACGTGCTATTAGTGGTCGGGGTCTTGCACCCGGTATTGGTGGTTTTGCCGGGATGCGATGCGCCCTTTCCACTGCAAAGGTTGGTGTAGATTTGTTGTGGCTAAATTGCTCTTTTAGCCAGTTTTCTATGAAGATTGCTGGGTCTCGTCCCTCTGCGTTTCTGGGAATCCAATAAATCTTAGATTCTGTCTGCGTGACCTGTTTTCGAGGTCATCTAGCTGAACATGCGGCTTTAGCTCTCTTGTTAAGTCTGCAGTAGTTTGTTCAATTGGGGGGATTGAGTTCTCCAATTGTGATATTCTGGATTCTGTTTCACACCACTCGTTGTCTGAGCGTGTGCATGTCTTGGCGCAGTAGCGATAGATCAGATTTGACTTCTTCTATTAGTGTGGTTAGTGAGCGTGTGGAGCCTTGGATTGCTGCTAGAAGGTGAGTTTGACTATCTTGTATGGCCTTGGACACTGGGTCTGCTTCTTGTTGTTGCAGGGGGTTGTGTGCTGCCATTATCTGCAAGTTGGCCTGTGGTGATGTGGCCTGGGGCCTGGGGTGGCCCATTGCACTGGGCCTCAGTTTCAGTGGAGTTTCCACTTCTCCCTGTTCTTCTCCCTTCCTGTTCTTTTTGTCTGGCTGTTTGGGGTTTGCTGAGTGTTGTGGTGTTTTTAGTTCTTGGCTTAGGCTTATGGTCTGGTTTACTTCAGGGACGTGGTGCCCGCCGTCTCCCGGCCCCCGCCCCCCCCCCCGCTCCTCACCGGATAATTTAGCTGCCGCAAGGTGTTTTGGGCCGGGTGCCGTTCCTGGCAGTCCGGCCGGCGGTTTCATGTTGCCTCCGTTCCCGGTCTTGAGTGGGTTTCCTCCCCGCCTGTGTGTGCTGGCGACGGGGGTGGATGGGAGTGCTCATGGGAAGGTGAGGTTCTTTCTGCCTCGTGTTTCTCCCGGTCCGTCCTGGCATATTTTGCAGCCGCTCTGCCATTGCCGCGGCTTTCTGGGCTTTATTTTAGGCTGGGTGTCAGTGGTACTAGTGTGCCTTGTTTTGTGCTCTTCTTATAGATAGGTTCGTTATTTTAAGCCTCGGATTTTTAGTTGTAGCAGGAGCTGTGGAGCTGAACGTCCTACTCCATTGCCCGCTGGCTCCGCCCCCCGATTTTAGCAATTTTAACATTTTGGAGTAAAGGAATGAATATTTTTTTCTTTTGTTGTTAAGCTAACAATTGATCATTTGTTAAGGAGGGCAAGAATAGGCCACATATTCTGAATGCTTTATAGCCTTTTATTTTAGCTTCTTTTAATTGGCCTTAAAATAATCCTTTACAGTATGAAATGTATACCTCCAGTGGTTGTGTATTCTGAGTTTTGTAGACATTGTATGGATGACAGTTTCTGTACAATGATGTACACATTTTTGTGCACAAAAAAGTTAGAGAGATGGAACCCCACTAGGCATTCATTCTATCTATGGGCTCGCAAAACAATATGAGGGTCCGAAATATAATTTCAATGGTCCAAACCAAAATTCTACAGTGAAACTGCATAGATTTGATGTTGAAACTCAGTTTGAGAGTTGAAATTTAAGAAGTTACATGCTGAAATGTTCTTATTAGTTCTGACCTACAAAATTTTGCAGAAGAAACCAGGTTTGGAAAAAAAATACCGTGCACTTTATATCCCTCCCCCACTTTTTTCTGTATGTTGTCCTTCCCATTTGTCCCCTTAAAGGACAATTATACTGACCTTCCCTCCGCTCCTCTTCTGTGTTCATTAGCTTTTACCCAGGGTGAGCACCTGAAGGTGAGTATAATTGTCCTTTAATTGTAAGCTCTTCGGGACAGGAATTTTATTCCTAATGTGTCAAAGCACACCACAGTTATTTTATATATAAATTTATCCTTAACCGATGTATGAAACATTATTTATTTTTGTTTATCTGTATAATTGCTTGCACTTTATAAAGTACAGCACTGTGTACCTAAGTGGAGCTTCATTAATAAAATTATGCATACATACACACATATTTCCATGTTGTTCAGATATATGCTAATCCAACCAACAAAATGGCAAAATTTAAAGGGCAAGTCCATCCCCAAAATGAAAGCTTACATACAGGTAAATCACTCCCCAAAACACTAAATGGTAATAGTTTGAAATCTGAAATATATAAGTCTAACATGAAATCCTGCACAATGTCCTGTTTCCCCTGTTTCTGTTTCCTGGTACTTCCAGTTAGCAACTGTCAGTTATGGATTTGAAAGTTGACAGCCAATGATGGAATGTTAATCACCTGTCTGCCTCTTCTGAGCATGCCCAGGCTCAGTACAGGCTCATTACAGGTTTTTTAAATTGCTCAGTTTCCATGAGGCATCCAGAAGCATAGCAGGCATACAGTAATGATTTCATAGGACAAAGTATGATATATCAACATATTTTAAAGAGTCCATTCTTTCTAAAAGATGTTCTGATGAGGGTGGAGTTGTCCTTTAAAGCTGACATGACCAAACAGCTGCTAACTGTAGCATAGAATTTAACCACTTATACAAAGGTTCAAATTTTACTAATTTACACAATCCATTCAGTCATACAATGTGCAACAGCGGGAATTGGTAGAGAGGTTTGGTTTGGGCAGGTTTTCAGCAAACTGTTGATCTTATGAAGTAGGTTTCAGAAACTTGAATCGAAATGATACTTCATGTTCGTTAACTTACCGGGCAATTATTTGCTAAGGGGACAACATGCTAAACAGTGATTCAGAATGCCCCTCAAAGTAGGCCTATACATAGCTTACATGTCAGAAGACAGAGGACTCAAAACTCTCTTATGTCCTTATGTCTTGTGGAGTATTTAAGATGGATTCACATCAATGTGGTCTTCAAAAAGTCAGTTACAACTAAAACTTAAAAAAGTATCTTCAAAACAGCCTTTTTTCTTATAAATGCACATTTCTGAGGTTTTTAAATAATAACTTTGGTATAAGTATTTTTCTTGCAGGAACACAGATGGTAGCAGGTGCAGCTATATTTATATATTCATAATTTTGAATGTGTAATCTTTTTACAATAATGTTTTTAATACATCCTTGTTCAGGTTATTTACAACAATTTGTTTTCTTTAAACTTATTTAAATATAAAATAAAGCTAAAATCCAAACTACAGTTCTCCAAGTAGTGATTCTGTATAAATATTTTCTATGTTATCATGTTCTAGATAGCTGACCTATTCTTATACAGTACTAAAATGCAGATGGTCCAGTAGTTAATGAGTGGAACATGATAGGAATTGATTAGGTATTTTTATATTTTGGATCCTATCTTCAGTGACCCTTCATTTTCCAAAATTAATTTTAAAATGTATTCTCTGCCTCCATAGAATAAAGGGTTTTAAAATCAAATTTTTTTTAGGTTTAGCAAAAGTAAATATATGAAGCCATGAAATCTGTTTTATATTCATTATTTGCTATACATCTGTATAAAATGTTCAGCTGCTTTGAAAATCAGCAAGTAACATATGCACACTACTTTAAAATTACATTTCAGGGCTCATATGTCCCCCTGTCTTCAAAAGAGCTTTAGGAAATCAATATATATCCATTTTAAAGGAAGGATAAATGCTCCACCAACAGATTGCTGTCAAACAGTTTGCTAGGAGAAACTGATTAAAACAGTATTTATCTTTCTTATATAGGGCATCTGGGGAAATGGGAAATGGCTCCATGAAATCTAAACCACTGATGCGTCCAGATGGACATCAGGTGAACTTCTCCCTCAGCAACAAGATCCATAATGTAGAAAATGGGAAAAGCAAAGTGTGGGAACTTGAAAGAGAAATTAAGAAGAAGGATGAGGAACTAAATAATAAAGAAAATGTATTCCAAGAGCTAAGAGAACAAATAAATAAACAGAACCAGGTGATCGGAGAAATGTCAGAGGAACTTCAAAACAAGTGTGCTCAACTAAACAAACTGCAAGATTTTATAAAAACTCACAACTCAAACTCACCAACACATAAAGCATTACAGGCCACTCCAGTAAAAACTGTTCATGCATCGCCACAAAAATCATTGCAGGGATCCCCATTTAAGACCCTGTCAGGACTGTTCACCAACAGCAAAAGAAAGGGGGCAAAAGAAGGAATATCAGCTGAACCTACAACTATAAGATATGGTGGAACTGATCAGCCAAGATTTTCATTTGAAAAAGCACGTGTTAGAAAATATACCAGGTAAGTCACTATCTAATTAACATTTTTTAAAAATGAAATTATAACCTTAAAATAAACATTAATCCCACAAAAAGAACATATGCAACTTAACCCATTTCTCTCTGTGATCTTGTTCAGTAGATACATTTATTAAAGGTCTGTATTTATAAAAAAGCTCCTACATCCATTATCCACAGATTGCGCTACAATCGAAAGCATCTTTTTTGCTTTCAAAGTCGAGGCAGCAAAGAAAACACTTTTCAAAATACTATGCTCAGCCTTCAAAATAGAAAAACGTGATTATAATAGTGTAACATTTTCTGCTGAACTGTGAAGGATGAAATTCTGATCTTAGCATGCTCTAATCTGTATTTGCAGGGGCATGCCAGTGTTTGCATGTAAAGGTTCTCATTCATCCAGGTCATGGTATTTCGGTTGTATTCAGTCAGATCAACTGGACTTAAAGTTTAGTTCTTTAAGACGTTTCGCTAGTCATCCGACTGGCTTTCTCAATTCAGAATGACTTGTACAAAAATTTGTGGCAATATAAGTACCCTTGAAAGCCCAAATTAGCATATGACAGCCAGGTGTTAGGACCTTCTGAGGTGTGGATGCATTGAGGCTAAGGGGTGTTATCGAAACACAAAAGGGGGGCTGTGGGAGCACTCCTGTGGCAAAATTACTTTATAACAAATAGTGGAAGTGCTACTGATCTGACCAAAACATTAGAAAAAAACAAGAAAATGGTACATATAAGATGCCCCCATGCCCAGCAAAGACTGGTACATATATGATGCCCCCATGCCCAGCTTACACAGACTGGTACATATAAGATGCCCCCATGCCCAGCTTACACAGACTGGTACATATGAGGTGTCCCCATGTCCAGCTCATACAGATTGGTAAATATAAGATGCCTCCATGCCCAGTACACACAGACAGTTAACTTACTGGAAGGATGATCCTGGAGACTTCTGCACACACACCCCATCCAACCTCATGCACACTTACTAGAAGGAAGTGGAAGACAATCAACAGCGATTGGAATGTTTCTGAAATGCCCCGCAGCGATCTCAATTTTCAGCCTATTTCTTACTCTTTTCGGATTTCTTCTTATTCTCATCATAGGCATGTTCCGTTACAGCAGTATTCTTAGCCCATCAGATTCAAACTTCTTCTATTATCCTATTAACTCTTTTCCTTTTATCTTTTCTCATTTCTAGTTGTCCTTTTGCCCTTGATATTTTCATCTAGCCCTTTCGTCTTTGCCTATTATATCGTTTAGTTTACTATCCTGCTCATTTAGTTCTTCTGTATTGATATCCTGTTAATGACCTTGCTTTCCATTGCACCTTGATCCTGTGCACTCTCTCTTGACTCCTGCCCGAATTTGCCTTTGCCTCTTTCTCTACCCTTTTGTACCTTGCTTGGTTGTTTGATTCTTTTGTATGACCTTTGGCCCTGTCCCTGACCCTGCTCTTGTCTAACCCTAGTCTGTACCTCGTATATCCCTGGATGCCAGCTTCTCTATGTACAGCTGATCCTGTACATAATAGAGACTTCTCGATTATTCCTAAGTCCTGGGGAAACTGTGCCTGGTGAGGCTCGTCAAGCCTCCCGGCAAATGGGGACTTAACTATAGGTAAAGCAAGTGGTGAAGATTGCGGTATCTGGTCTGAAGGAATAATCTGGAATTTTGGAGCATTACAGGGGGCATGAGATATGATATATATATTTTTTATATATATATTGATCTCTCTACCCAAACTTACTTTTGCTTTCTCATCATTTAAATGCTTCTTCTCTTTTTTTCTGTCCTCTTGTCTTTTCCTCATACACTTATATATAGTTCTTTACTTGCTTTTCCCTAACCCTAAACCCTTAAAGGAGAACTAAAGTCTGCAGACAACATGGTCCAAATAGACAGAGCACATTCACAAACATATAACAAGTTGTGTCTCACCTCTCTCTTTGCTGTGGCCATTGGGTGATTTATGAAAATAACCTGTGAGTACTAATGGTCAGCTCCCACAATCCACCGTAGCTTGGTAAACCCCCAGCTAAGTGTCTGCGTACAGGAACATGTTCTGTAGTGCTCAACAGATCAAAACAAAGAAGTTGCAGCCTTGCTTCCTAGAAGCTGACAGCCAATCCCATAACAGCACAGAGATCTTCCATCTTCCTGACACAAATCAGGGATTTCAGTTTTTTGTTTTCAAACACATCCAATGCTCCTGTCCTAACAATGATATAATCCTTTACATTATATACAAAAAAAAAGTAATCTTTGCAGTGTATTTCATAGATAGCATGGATGTAAGAAACGGAATACTAACATTTCAGCAAAAATAAAAGTAAGTCTGGGGAATAGATTCTGCAACTTGCACATTTACTCTGTCTTGCTAAAAGCAGAGCTCTTACCTCTAGGCTAAGAGAGATACCATATAGACCATATGTACATGGACAATATTGTACTAGGAACATAATGAAAACAAAAAAGAATGGTAAGTTTAGGGATTTAAACTCATGGCCTTCTGAAATATATGTGTCTAAACCTGGCATCTAACAAGGTGAGCCACCACTGAATAAGCTGAAAATTTATAAACATTTAGTAGCTTTGTCTTTTTCATAGACTATAATAGAAACAAAAAAGGGAAGTCTGAGGTATTGAACTTGTGACCCTTGAATTGTGCATTTTATAAACCGGGTGCCTTACCCAGTGCGTCAACACTGAATAAGCAGAGAATCCAGGTACATTAGGAAGCTTAATCTTTTGTTAGGAAAAGAATAATTAAAAAAAAATGGAATATGTAAGTCCCTGATAAGACTTTGAAAGCTGCTTGTTACCCTGCAGTTTATTTTCCAGCAACTCACACTGACTGGTAAATAAACTGCAGGGTAACAAGCAGCTTTCAAAGTCTTATCAGGGATTCCATATTGGTGTGGAGACATCTGTATAGAAAACACTTTCAGGGAGATTCAATAAAAGTTCTTATCGTTTAAAATGGTGCTAATTTTGCCCCAACCAATCAGATCTTATTTAACATTTGAAAGCTAACATCTGATTGGTTGGGGCAAAATTAGCACCATTTTAAATGATAAAAACGTTTATTGAATAACCCTGTTTGTGCATAGAGACAATGAATACTGGGGTCAGGGGTCGTGGTTCATTGATGACTTCATGGGCTGTGAGTTGTACTGGCAACAACATGGAAGCTTTCTTATTTACAGAATCTATTTCTCACATGTACTAAATACAACTACAAGATAAAAATCTTAAAATCAATGTATAGGTGTTCTGGGGAGAAAAACTTTCACATTCGGTTTTTAAAAATTTAAGTTTAGCTCTCCTTTAAGCCTTGTTTTTTAATCACATTAATTTATGGCCCACTTCTAATTATTTTCCCTTCTGCTCTTTATTACTTTTTACATTTCTCTGTTCTTTATTCTTGTATGCATCCTATGTCCTCTGGCAATACTTCCCTATTATTAGTATGCAGATCTCCATTATGATTAAGCACATATACAGCTAGAGAATCAGTATTGTGTATGCATGTCTTGAAGCAAAGCTGTAAACTGATAAAATATATAATTAGTAATGGGTTCTAGAAAAGTATAAATGAAAAAATATATATATATATAATTATAATGTATAATCAATAGGAACTGCATATGCACAAATACTATACTGAATATAATCTGTAGTTATATACCTGCAATAATAAATAATTATACTACTTGTGTTGATATCCTCATTTAGTAATATCAATGGACAGATACTTAAAATTGTGTAAGGAATGTTTCCATTATCTTGTATGATAGAGGTTGGTATTGCTTTTGTTGTGTCAGGCATTTTACTTTTGATTTCTTTAGAATAAATGTTTCACTGCAGGTGGAAAACTGCTCCTATTCTGAACTGTTGTCCCCTGAAACCTGCATTGTCTCAGTACAAAACAAACTTAGCTAAACCACTGTTTCGACCATGAAAATAGTGCACATATTGATCACCTCTAATGCATTTCTTTTCTAAAATAAACATACAGTATCATTTCAAGTTTTTACTGCTTGCATTACACCTTATCTAACAAATAGTTATTCTTGAATTTCTTCTATATTTTTTAAAGTATTAATACATGTTCTCAAAGCTTTATTTAGTTTTCATAGATGTTCTAAATAAGGGTCAGGAACTACAGTATACAGTATGACCAATTGGCGTGACTCTAGTTCACTTTGTGCCTTACCATTTTACTAGCTCATTCAATAGTTTATTGGCATTGATTCTTTTTACCAATGATGTTTTTAAACTATTGTTTGCGATCTTTTTAATGTTGATAAATATCCCACATACCAACTAAAAGAAGCATATTAGTCTCAGTGACTTACAGTATGGTCACCCGTGGCCTCCCCAGTAAACCATCCAATATTTTGGCCCGATCGACCAAAACATTGAAATGTCGGTAGGTTGGGTCAAAATATTGGATGGTATGTACCAAGACAATAGTAGCATTTCAAGTAGCGATGAAATTTCAAGAACTGTTAGCATTTCAAGTACCAATCAGCTGGTTATCATGGGAACTGGAAACAAGGGTATTTTTAATTACAGGAAACCTGCCATTATCGTACTAAGGGTTAGAATTTGGGAATAATTATTTATTGCAATTGTAAACTCATCTACAAATGTATTGTTTAACAGATTCTTATAAATACTGCAGATATCATTAATCACAGTATCAGACCTCAGGCTAAGCTGAGCTCAATGAATATGGATTTTCATAATTTAAATCAATATGAAATAATTGATTGCATTGATATCTAATATACATGTAGAGGGTAAAAGTATGAATTTAAGAAAACATTAAAAAAAAAATTTTAATAAAGGAAATAGATATGCCAATGATACCGTAATACATTGCTAATCCAGCAGAGACTGGACAGAAATGAAACAATGATTATTGGACATCTAATAGAAGATAACTCTATGTCTTGTCTAGTCTTGTTTGTTTAAAGTTTCTTCAATTTGTTTTATTTTATTCTTCCTCTTAAAAATGCAATTTTATTAACCATTGCCAGCCACACATGTTCTGGGGGATTTGGTTAATTCATAGATTAATTCTAAGTGATATATAAAGGTTATTATAAGACCTCATACTTGAAAAAGGGTCACTCTAGCACACCAATAAGGGCAATTGCCATGTGTATGTAGGTGCAATCCTCCAAACACCCCCTACACTGGGGTAGACAATATCCACAAAAGATGTAAATGCAAAGATGAGAGGAGCATCTACCGAGGCCTCACTTGAAGAAGGGGGCAGAGGCCTCCCGAAATGTTGTGTATGTCATTTTCACAATAATCCCTTATTTGTTTGCAAGTAGTGTGCTCCTCTCATCTTTGCATTTACTGGATATTATAAGACCCAGCATTACATTAGTTACAAATAAAGCCAGATTGGTTGATGCACCTTTGACTTCTGCTCTTTATTTATATAAGTATCAATCAAATGATACTGTGAAAAAAGCCTAATTCAAAAGTAATATAATATAACGATAACACAAAAATCATTCTGTGGTCTCAGATAAATCATCTCTTTCACTAAATATGTCAAATCTTTTTCTGTTTGAATAATGAAAATACACAATCAGACAGAGCTTAACTGGTTATTTTTATTATTGTTTTATTGTTTAAAAATTGACCTGCACAAGAGAGCACATTTGTCTTCTCTAAGTAAAGTATCAAAGTGCAGAGTTGAGTGTCTCAAATGGGAGCTTTCTCTTGGCCAATATTCACAGTGTGCACAACACCCTCAGAATTCTGTCCATCCAACGAGAAAAATGCAAGTGTACATGTAACACTATGTATAGAAGGACTGGGGTCAATCATTGGTAGGATGATCTTGCAGCAGTTACTAACATCGAGTCAAACATGTTTTCTTACTTTAATAAAGCTTTTTCGATAATTCTTAAATAGCTTTTGGGGGAATATTTCACTGGATTTAGCAGCTATTGTTTTTATTTTATTCTTTTTTAATTAATTGGTGTTGGCCAGTATGTTATATTCAGGAATGGAATATTTTAATAATGATTTCATTATGTGTATTTGTCATCTGTACAATTTTATCTAGATCTATGTATTGAAACAAATTCTCAGAATGTATATTCTGCATAAAGTGTGCATTTATTTTTGTAACATACAGAATTAATATTGCTCTATTGCTCGGTGGTTACTGTTCCAATAAACTGTTTCCAATAAATAAACATTGGTAACAACTTCTAAGGTGTTATTGATCATTACATCTAAAAACTGCACCTATTCTATGCAAACTAAATCATCATAGAATCATCTTCATGAAAATTAAATGTGCCCATATGATGTTTGTCTTGTTATTGTTCAAACAGAGAAAACACAGTTACTGATGCAAACCTGCCCCTAACAAGGTAGTACCAAGGGAATTCTATTGCTTATTATTTTTGCAAGGTGCTATTTTTATTGTGCAATATTTAGTCACTGGGAGCAACTTCCTGCTAAAAAAACAAACACAATGTGATATTGTACTCTGGGGAAAGAAGTGCACCCAGTATAGTTCTTGCAACCTATAAAAGGAAAAAAAATCCATTTTCTGCAGATTTATTGTTTTTACAGTTTGTCATCCTGGTATTTCAGAAAAAATATAACTGCACTATTCAATTATTTCCATTAAAGATGAAGTGAAAAATCTGTATTTCCATAATGTAATATAGATTGGAAACACATGATAGAGCCACCTAACACAGACATTACACTTGGCAATGTGTATGGCCACCTTAAGAGCACAGATCGGCTCAAGGTGCTTATATGCAATCATCAGCCTCTTAAAAACTAAACCAAAAGTTTAATTCATCACTTACTTTGTTTCTTTATCTACAGTACAATTAGGACAGGAGATTGCAGAATCAAAGCTACCTATTATGCTTTAAATGGTTGAATTAATTGTTTGTTGACATACAGTATATTTATATATTTATATTATTTATATATTTATAGGCAAAACAGTTTATTTGTTACCTTTAGGCTACTTTCATACAAGTGGCTTTTCATGGCAGTTCCAGATGTTTCCTGCTCACAAAACACTACATGTAGCATTTTGGGAAATGGTGTCCTGCCGTTTGTCTGAAAGTATAAGGTTCCCCCTGCAGTTCACTTCATATATCAACTGTTTTAGTAGGTAAGTTTAGTAAGTTTGCTAAGTGAGCAGTATGCATGCTATAAAAATAATCACAAAAATAATGTTGGGTCAACCCTCCAGTTCACCACCCAGTGATAGCTAGCCCACCACACCCACCCGTACAAGCCATGTCCACTTGTTTTGCTGTGCATGCTGCAGGTAGATACAGAAAATCTAAAAAATACGTTCTGTAAAAAAATAACAGATAGTTACAGGTACACAGCTACAGGTACATAGAAAGTGTAAAAAAATGGCAAAAAACCCTGCAAAATAAACTTCAGCTCATTTAAGCACTACCTGCTAAATTAACATACATCCCTCTCTAAAAAGACACAGGTCACAGATAAAATACCATGAGGAACACACACAAAGACTTGCAGGCCTCTGCTCTCAGTCTTTACACACTCCTCCCCCAGAGGAATAGCTCCCATCCTCTTAACTGGAACCTCTATGCTGAATTGAATCAGCTTTAATTAGCCTGACAAGGAAAACCTGGTCTCTTTTATAAAATGGAATTTACCCCACCCTACACTAGTAAATAGAGATGGCCGAAACTGCCAAAATCCGTTCTGCCTGCGGATTCACAGGTTTTCGTGAAAATTCGAAAATCCGCATAAAAACCCATTTAAGTCAATGGGAGAAAAAACTCTGCACAGATCCACCTAAATATAAGGTAAAACAGCAATGGTAACTTACTATACATGGCTGTGGGACCTGGAAATGGTCTGGGGAGCACGTACATATACCCAGAACTAAAAAAAAAAAATTTCCTCATGATCGCACTTTTTTTCGAGCTTCCGTATTCTATTTTCGAGCCATGTTCGATATTTTTCTAGGAATTTTCGAGTTTTCAAAGAATTTTTCGAAAATTTTGTAAAAAATTATACAGTAACTTACTGGAAATGGCACTGGGACCTCAGAAATGGTCTGGGGAACAGACCAATCTGATTGTAAGTTTGTAACCAATTCTGATTAAAAAAGAAAGGTAAGTATACCAATCAGATTCTTTCTAAAATAATTTTAATGTATCCAATCAGAATTGCTTACAAATAAGGTGAAGGTGAAGTTTTAAAACCCTAAAGCTTGAAGCCGTTATTTGTAATGTATATGTTTTCAAGGACTGCGGCACCATGCAGAAAGTCCGCTGATGTGGAGCTCCGCTAATGAAGGGGAACATCAATTTGAACGTTCGATAATTATCGAAAATTAAATAATCATTAAAAGTTCGGAAGTTCAAAATCCGGAATAGTTTGGGTCTATTCAAACTGTTAAAACTGGTGTTCAAGTTTGGGTCTAGTCCATCTCTAGTCATGAACTTCCTACTGTGCTTCTTCAGAACCCTCCCCCCCTTAACAATCCTGCGCTTGCCCCTGGATTTAAAGCATTCCAATGGGCAAAAGGCATGTACAGCACCAGAAGTACACTATAATGGAGGGGCTACATAGCACTGGCTGGTGCGTCATTTTGACATCCATACCACTGTCTTGGTCCCTCAGAATTGGTTAGTTATTTAATGAACGTACAGTGTTAATTTACTGCCGTGGTATTGATAATGCACTGTATTTCTAAACTGCAATAATGTGTGTTTTTAAATAGGGCCAGTAGACCTCTAAAAGGCCTAACACTAAATTTGTGCAAAAAACTTATGGGGGGTGGGTTAGTCCTCAAAAAGACTTTTGGGTACCAAATTGTGTGAATACAGGAGTGGTTAACAACAAGTGCTAATTCACCACACTAAAATTCACACACAGAAAGCTCAAAAAGCATCGAAAAAAACTCTCTAAATCCTAATCTGTCAGGTCTCTACTAAACTCACTTAAAATAGCTGCCATTGGTGAATTTAATACATAACAATCTACGAAAATGTTCAAACGTGGGTTCAGAAAAACCGAAAAGCCATATACTGGAAAATCTGAGAGTTCAGCAGATTGGCAGATCTCGGAGATCTGCCATGGAACCAGGTCTGGTTCCACAATCTGGTCCATATCTAGGTAGTATGCCAATCAGAATTGGTTACAATAAGATTAGAATCTGATTGGTTGGTATACCAATCAGATTCTTTCTGAAAGTTCTGATTGTAACTAATCAGAATTGGTTACAATCAGATTCTTTAAGAAATTCCCCAGACCATTTCCCAGTGCCCTTTACAGCAAGTTACTGTATCATTTTTGCCAATTTTTTTCAAAAATTCTTTAAAAATTAGAATTTTCTAGAATATTCTTGAAAATGTCTTCTGGAAAATCCACGAGATCCGCAATTCGGTTTCGGATCCGCGAACTGGCCATCTCTACTAGTAAATTCCCAGTAAAACCAGATGCTTTCAAACTGATAGTTGCGTTTAGTGCATTGAAGCGCTATAGAGACACAGTTTATTTATTTATTTTTTTGCTGGAACGAAAATGTCTAAAAAACAGAAGCTTTCTGCTCGACTGGGACAAAATATTAACTGCAATTTCTAAAGTCTAATTAATCTAATTTTGATCTAAGTTTAGGCAAAATCATTTCAATACAAAAATTGGAATGTCACATTCATTTCAGCCAACAGATACCGTTTTACAATTCCATTGGTTTATGGGGATATTTGCTGGCAAACATAGAGTGACTAATTTAATTTAAATTAAAAGATCACAGCAGAACAGAGCTTAAAATAAAGTCTCCTGGTTTATTTTTGCCATAATCTAGCAGATAATGTTACCAAGTGGTAAATATTCTTCAATTATTTCTTAATTACAGTTTTTTGATGTCTCCATAAAATAATATTCCATCCATCTGTTCATTAGGACAACGTGACACACTTGTATAATAGGACTTGACAATGTAGCACATGACAAATAAGTCAAACAAAGGTGCTATTTTTGTATGGTTGACATTTGTTAGTGGGAAAGCATCTGTGTAGTAACTACATTACAATACTAATGACTAAAATTAAAAATGTCTTATTTTGTAAATGTTAGTCAATTGGTATCTTATTTTTGAGAATGTCATTGTGTAAAATACTTTCTTTCCAAATCTATTATAAAAATGCAAATGAAAAGTTTATTATTGTTAATTGTTCTCATTTCTATTTTTGACAGATGTTCAATGTGTAATAATAAGTTGTTGCATTTCCAACTGCAATTTCTGCTTTGCAAAACTCAAAGGCTAGTAACAGAAACAAAGCCAAAACCAAATCCAAAGAGACTTTTTATATGTAAATCTTAGAGCTCCGAATCCATCATCTGAATTGTAGAACTAATTGCTCAAAACACATTAAGGAAAAAACAAATCCTGAAATAAATAAAAACAAAGAGATTCTATGGCCAGCTTTATTGCCTGGGGCTCAGTATTTATTGGTTGTATACCATCTGAGTAATTTCATTGAATCTGCAATACACATGACTAGTTATAATGGCTTGAGACACTTTCACCATGACAACAATACTAGTAAAGACAATGCAGATCAATCTTCAGTAAGAAAAAGGCAGGGTGCCGGCGTTGGCATCTTTAAATTGCTTGATAAATATCCACTAACTGAAGATGAAAGTAGATACAAATCTAAAGTAGCAGCGTAAAGCAAAAACGAACAGCAAACAGCTACAATAAAACTAGAAAGTGAATCTGAAAAACAGGTATTGTATGTGACAGATGGGAAAACAGCAGGTGCTTTGGTGTGATGGACATAATTTCCCATCATGCATACTCTACTACGATGCAGGCTGACAGAGGTGGGAATTAATGTGTCTGAGCAAGTAGTTTTTGTCCATTAGCTAGTGATCAATCTATGCATGCACTCCACACTCGCTTTCTGTATGCACAAATGTATTGTTCAAAAAGTTTTTTTGCAATTAGAGATACCTTTTCAACTCTTTACCACTGTTTAGATTTTGCAAAGTACAGCTGACCAAGAAAACAAATTTCCACCTCACACAGGGATTAAAGTTTTCCACATATTAATAAATGATTTGAATGCAGATGTTTAGAATACATTAGGTTAAAGTGCACTTCATGAAATTCAACAGAGGACACGCTGATTAATTAAGTTTTGAAGTTCAAATTATGAACACAAATGAGAGCACTATGCCGAATAAGACGGCAATCGTTAATGAAAGTCTCAAATGTAACCTTTAAGAAAGATAAAACAGCAATCCAGCACCCTGGATTGCTTCCTTAAACTTTCCAAAGGTTAAGTATTTAAATAATAATTACCTTAGTAGTTCACAGAGTTTCCCCACAGAGCTGGAGAGCTGTCTTCTTTTGTTGAACCAGCAGCAAGAGAAACTAGACTGCGCATATTCGAGCTCTACTTGTTGATAAATTTATCTTCAGAGTGTAGGAACTAGAAAACTGTGGTTTGAAGAAAATGGGCATCAATTTGTAGAGGCCTTTAAAAATAAGTAATCAGGACAGGTGTTTTATTTGTTTATGTGTGGGGTTCTCCATTTTTTTAAAGAGCATGTCCACCCCTAAAACTATAATTTTACCCACTACTGGCCCCACTGTGTAGTTTAAAAAAAATCCTTATCTCACACCACTGCTCCTTATGGTTCTCCTGCAGTGCTTGTCCAAAGTCCAGGAAACTGAAGAGTAAGAGCTGTCTTCCCGTCCAAAAGGTTTCTGCCTCTGATCTGTCCTCTCAGTTGTTTCTGTCATGCGCCCTTTCCACCCTCCGGATCCCTCCCTGTCTGTCCTTTTCCCTTTTGTAAAATCATTTGCCCATAATGTCCATCTCCCCTGCCCACCCCCAGCTGCTGTGTTAGTTCTGTAATAAAAGTTTCCCAATCATACCTACATCCCTTCGATCCTACTGCTGTCTTCTTAGCCAGCAGCTGCATCTGTGATTGGCTGACTGTCCGCCAATCACAGCCGCAGGTGCCAGTCCGGCCACTCTCTGCAGCTTCTGGGGAGCGAAGGGACTGTAATTATGATTGGGAAACTTTTATTACAGAACTAACACAGAGGTTCGGGGTGGGCAGGGGAGAGGGACATTATGGCAAAAAAAATATTTAAGGTAGACATGCCCTTTAACTTCTTCCATACATTTCTACGTGTATGTAAGTAATTCTTAAAAATAATTAAAAGATTTTCTTGAAAATAGGTACCAGTGACTTAGGAAAATTTTCAGTTCTATTTAGGAGCAGCTAATCATTACCAAAACATAAATAATAGACACATTTCAATAGTTTGTTATATATGATTGATTTCCTGTAATGAAAAAGCAGAATGTTGATGCATTTTCCTTTTTTGTTTCTCTATATTTGCATAGTTCCTGACAAATCTTTGTAAGATGAATGCCTCTACCGTATAAACAGGGCAAATATATGAAAATGTAATAAGATGTGGGGTTGTTATGCTGTGGCATGAATTAGTATGAGCTTATAAAAGGCTGTCATGACTAAAGAATTAAAATGATTTTCTTGATTTGTTCAATGTGAATAATGTACTTATTGAGAAAAAAAATCCATAATATTTTGTCTAACAAATGATGTGCAGTAGCAGCCTGCAAGTTTGGTTTTGTTTAGTATGCTAATGAAACTTCAAAAAAAGCATAATAATTGTATTTATTAGGATTTATGGTTTCTGGAGAAACATCCTGTCCCTTGGTAGAGAACACAGTGTTATAATAATGTCTCATCTTAATCTCGCTTGGGTTCCTTCCTTATTTTCCATTTAAATGCAAGCCATTCTGTAAATTGCTGCTTGTTACCTAGAAGAGATGAAGCCAAGACATTTTGGCATGATTACTTTATACTTTTTCCTGCATAACCTCTTGCAGTGCTGTATATTTTTCATAGCAAACACACCAGAAACTAAATAAGATAGGTATATGATAAATTATGTCATTTTCTCTAAAAATACATAAGGCAAGTCTGAAAAAAAAATCAGTTCAAAACAATATTTTCCTGGAAGTAATACAAATGCTGTGTGCATTGTTTGTTTTTTTTAAAAGAGCCATAAACTTGATATGATCAGTAAGCATGACTTTGAAGTCACCATTGCCTTTTCAACAAATATTTGTATTATTTGTATTACTAGAAACTATATTGAAAAAGACAACATTGAGTTCTTAATATTTGAAACATGTTTCTTTTGAGTTTGTACAAAATGCTTTCATTTGCATTGAAATGAATGTTAAAAGGAATGTCCACCACCAAAACTATAATTTTATATGTTATTGGCCATGATTCTAGCTTTCTCATGACGTCAGCCGTCTCTGTGCCAATCACAGACCTGGCTGACTTCGCAAGAAAGCGCAGTGGGAATGAAGGACTGTAAGTATAGTTACGATAATTTTTTTTTTTTTTAAAATAATAGGGTGTTTAGGTCTGGGCAGGTGGCATCTGTCATATCCTAAAAGGATTTTATGCTAGGATGCAGGGGACCAAGGTTGGATCCGGATGGGGGGGGCTTGAGGTGACTTTAGAGATCTTTACTTACAGTTAGCTGCTCCTGGTCTGCAAAAAGCATGTTGGAAAAACATATGTATCTTCAAATTGGCTGAAAGGATTGTAATGGGGGATGGCTTGTTTTAAAGCTAGAATCATGGCCAATAACATATAAAATTGTAGTTTTGGGGATGGACTTGCCCTTTAAATATAACTGTAGATGTGTGTTATAGGAAAAACTAGTTTAATAACAGATCAATTTTAAATGATGTCTACTGGAATGAGCACCTGAACATCCATATTTTTAACTATTGTATTGTAATAAATACCTAAAGACAATCCAATAATTGATGTTGTCCCTCTTCCTCCTTTCCATGGTCCCTTTCAGCTATTGTTTTCAACCCAAAATTAAGATTTTCCCAGCTGGAAGGAGATGCTCTCAGGAAGAAGTGACGGAACATTAAACAGGAGGAACCTTAAACACAATCACGTCAATGTAAGGTAATCTTAGTATAATTTTTTTTTTTTTAAAGTAAAACCTGATCTTTTGGCCATTGACAATTAGATAATAATTGTATTCAATGTATTTCAGAGTGAACCGAAGTTTAATAATAATACAGTCAGGTGATTCTCCCTTTAAGGAGGCCCACTTCAAAATATTTTTAGCTTTACGAACACCAATAGATATTTGCAAAACAGTCTGATTGTAGGTGTTGCCTCTCCTGTTTTCCATGGACCCAGGATGAAGAGTGTGAGCAGAGCAGAGTGTGTGCAGGCAGAAAGTAGGTTCTTAAGTAACAGGAGAAAAGAAGAATCTAGTAACAGTGGTCATGAAAACACAGCAGATTTATGAAATGAAATTGGTGGTGGGAGCGCAAGATATAGATTAAATATTTTTTGTTGTTGTGAGTATTCTATACTCAAATTCATACAATTCAATATATAAGTGATATGACCACACATTATTGCATAATCATATAAATGTAATCTCTTCTAACTGTTTATTACAGGTTGATTAATACACTTATTGACTTTTATAAGCATTTTGAGAATGAAATAGTAATAGTAGGTTACTGTAAGTAACACAGGGACCTGGGGAATGGTCTGGGGAACCCGTAAATATTACAAACTTTTTCTACTTTCGATTTTGATAATCATCTAATTTTGATAATTATCGAATTTTAAAATCGAAATCTTGAAAAATGCGGGTTTCGTAAATTCCAGGAGCTCCAAAAGTTTCGGCCGACCTCGAAACCCTTGGATTCGATTTGAAACTGGGTTCTATTAGAACCCACAGTACATCTCTACTCTTGACCCAGACACAAAAGGGGGGCTGTGGGAGCACTCCTGTGGCAAAATTACTTTAAAACAAATAGTGGAAGTGCTACTGATCTGACCAAAACATTAGAACAAACAAGAAAAGAGATGATCAATGCACATTCCTGGGCCCCATATATCATAATATCTATGCTAGTGCAAACAGTAAAAACATGGGGGGTTTTAGTTACAATTTTATGCATAAAAGTGAAAAGCCTTCCAACCATGTCAAGGTAACCCCAGTATGGAAGGTCCTAACAGTTTACCTTGGGTCATTTTTCTGGGATGACACTATCTGCTTGGTTGCATTTTCTTGGGAAGGTTGTCTCCCTGACCTTGCATCGGATTAGTATTACAGGCTATCACTTCCCCCCGTCTACTGGCTTTTAACAAGGAGGGAAGAGGCCTTTCATCCAGTGCTTAGTATTCAAGGCATAAGACCTCCAATTAAAGGGACGTGTTGGGGGTGCTACTACCACATGGAAGCTTGGTCAATCTTCCTGCAGAGAACCTCTGCTACGATATACACACAAAAGAGGGGCTGTGGGAGCACTCCTGTGGCAAAATTACTTTATAACAAATAGTGGAAGTGCTACTGATCGGACCAAAACATTAGAACAAACAAGAAAAGAGATGATCAATGCACATTCCTGTGCCCCATATATCATAATATCTATGCTAGTGCAAACCCAGAGAAATTTATACATTAAGGGAACAAGTGTTAAAAAAAATAGATCCACTCCTGCCTAGCTTAAAGGGCATCTATAGTGGGAAAAAAACACATTGGCTCATTGCAAAGTTAAATTCATGAACTCTGTGCTGCCTTTCTCCTACCTCTGTCAGCGACTTTGTTTTTTCATGGTGTCAGATCTCTGTGCAGCACTCCCCCCTTCCCCCTGCCCTCTGTTATCTCCTCAATGTCCTCAACCTACAAGCTTATCATGTGCAGTAGGAGTTAAAAGTTCAACATCCTGAAAAACACACACACACACACAGTGGCCATTATAAAGGCCGCTAGGCCTTTATCAAGTGTTACAGGTCAGTGATAAACATCCCTCTTTATACCCTCACACAACAGTGCCACCCATAGTCCTATGTTCACATAACACCCAGTGTCTTCTCCTAGTGCTCCCTCCGGTGGTACTTTCCAAAACTTGGCTCTTGTCCAAAACACATCCCGCCTCCAGCAATAGGTACTTACTAGGTGGAGACAGGGGATCCTTATTTTTTACCTTCCTTGATCTTTCTTTTCATTTCCCCACTCCATCTAAGTACAGAAAAAGCACACATATACAATACTTGCAGTGCATATATAATCATCAGTGCAATAAAACCCTATTTAACATTAACATCATGATACATTGTTTAAAATCTTCTAAAAACTTTTTTTTAAAAACTTCATAAATTTCATAAGAAACAGGATAGGCTCAGTTTCTCATTCAACCCTTGTGGATTTACTGTCTGCAGATACCAAATCCAGTATGCTTCCCTCTTAAGCAATCTCTTCTCTACATCTCCCCCTTCCTGGACCTGCTCTATTAACTGCCATCGTAATTGGCTAACATGGTGTCTTACTTCTTTATAGTGCCATGCTACACTTAATCTTTCTTCCCCGTTCCTTATATTATTCCTATGTTCATTAATCCTCTGCCTTACAGCCCTCTTTGCCTGCCCAACATACAACATGCCACACGGGCATTTTAGTGCAGAGACCACCCGTTCTGTCTGGCATGTAAAGAAACCTTTCTCCTTCACTCCTGTTCCTTTTCTCAGGTGCATCACCTCTTCCCCTCTAATTATAGTCGCACAATTTTAAAAATTAAGGCAAGGTAAGGTTCCCATCTTAGGCTTAGACAGGAATCTTTGTAAAGTGGTCTTCCACACTGGGGGCTCTATGTCGCTTTTGACCAGTATTTCTTTGATATTCTTTCCACTCATATATGCAAACCTGGGCTTCTTCTTACATACATCCACTAGATTTTTTTCCCCTTCTAGTATCACCAGTATTTCTTAATTATTCTCCTTACACCTGCCAAGTGGTATGTACTTACAAACGGAAGTCTTTCTTCCTTTCTCTCCTCCCTCTCTTTCTGTACCAGTAATTCTTCCCTAGGGATCTCTGCCACCTTGCCCTTAATCTTCTTTATCTCTGTTCTCCTATAACCTCTGCCAACAAACATTTCCACCATCTCATTACTTCGTTTTTCTTATTCGATCAACCTGGAATTCACTCTCCTACAGCGTATGAACTGACTCTTGGAGAGGCTCTTAATACATTCTGGTGGGTGAAGGCTTCTCGGATGTAAATAGGTGGGTCTGTCTGTTTGCTTTCTATAAAGATTACTATGGATTCTCCCACCCCCTCCCTTCCCTTGCCTTAATTGTCAAAAGTGTGTGACTATAATTAAAGGGGAAGAGGTGATGCACCTGAGAAAAGGAACAGGAGTGAAGGTGAAAGGTTTCTTTACATGCCAGACAGAAAGGGTGGTCTATGCGTTGAAATGCCCATGTGGCATGTTGTATGTTGGACAAACTAAGAGGGCTGTAAGGCAGAGGATTAATGAACATAGGAATAATATAAGGAATGGGGAAGAAAGATCAAGTGTAGCAAGGCACTATAAAGAAGTAAGACACCATGTTAGCCAATTACGATGGCAGGTAATAGAGCAGGTCCAGGAAGGGGGAGATGTAGAGAAGAGATTGCGTAAGAGGGAAGCATACTGGATTTGGTATCTGCAGACAGTAAATCCACAAGGGTTGAATGGGAAACTGAGCCTATCCTGTTTCTTATGAAATTAATGGTTAATGGTAAATAGGGTTTTATTGCACTGATGATTATATATGCACTGCAAGTATTGTATATGTGTGCTTTTTCTGTACTTAGGTGGAGTGGGGAAATGAAAAGAAAGATCAAGGAAGGTAAAAAATAAGGATCCCCTGTCTCCACCTAGTAAGTACCTATTGCTGTGAAAATGGAGGCGGGATGTGTTTTGGACAAGAGCCAAGTTTTGGAAAGTACCACCGGAGGGAGCACTAGGAGAAGACACTGGGTGTTATGTGAACATAGGACTATGGGTGGCACTGTTGTGTGAGGGTATAAAGAGGGATGTTTATCACTGACCTGTAACACTTGATAAAGGCCTAGCGGCCGAAACGTCATGTGTTGGTGTAACTGCAATAAAGAGGGATTACCCCTTGTAAAATATTAAATGACTGGACAGCCCTACTCTCTTCATTTCTTAGTATTGTCTATCTAGCAGTGAGGTGGTTAGAAGGGATTGGACGCCTGGGAGGTACCTCGAGTATTTCCCCTTAAGGGGGTGTCAATTTTTTGATTTGATTTGCACAACATTCAAGGCTAATGTGTACGTGACCAGAGAGGTATAAGAATATGCCTGAGAAATTGTTTCTTTGACATTCACTTTGAGAATCCATTGTGTTTGGACCTCTTGCAAGTGTAAGGAATTGATTAATAATAAATAATAATTGATTTCCAATACAGAGCCCTATAATAAAAAATATTTTTTTTCCAGTTTAGTTTAGTGTTTAGCATAGCCCAAACCTCTACACAGAGGTAACAACACTGAAACACACAGAATACAAAAGTAACAGCTAACACTGTGATAATATATCTGGATAAAAAATGGATAACTCGTGTAAAACAAGTCTGTGTCTGGTAAAATATGTCCAAATGCACTTTGATTCAAGATTTGATCTTAAAATATAAGTATATATTGCATTTATTTATTCTCTTATATAGTTATATAGTGGGGAACATTTTACACAGCACTGTACATACATTTAGTTTATCCATTCACACCACACCCTGTCCCAAAAGAGCTTATAATATAAGCAGCTTAATAACACACACCCACATCCTGCTGTATAAATACTGTATGTATTTATGAATATGAGAGGGACACCACAAAGGCACAGGGAGAAAATACAAACTTCTTGTAGGTGTAGCTCAGAGTGAACTTAAACCTAGGACTCACTGCAAGGTATCAATGCTAACCACTGAGCCACCAGACTGCTTAAATGTGGAATACATTTTTACTGATATTTTTTCCACTATACATGTAAAAAAATGTTGTTGTTGGAGTTCCTTAAAGGATAAATATAGCTTTAACGCAATAATTATATTACTCAAGTAGTAGGTCCTAGTCACATACTTTATATGTATAAGGTTTGATTCTCAAACCATCTTCAATTGGGTATTGAAGCTTGTCTACCTTCTTGGTGCATGGGCAAGCTCAACCTCTTTAATGTTTTCCCATTTGCCTGAACTTGCTAACTTGACTTAATATGACAAATGAATAAGGTCACATTTTTTGGACAATTTTGTAGTTGGTTAGGAAGAAAGTGCTTTTCTTTTGGTCTGACCTTAATTTATGTAATAGTAATTTAAAAAAATTAAATGGCAAGTCCAGTGTAAAAATAAACTTAGCTAGGAATGAATATCAACCACCTCAAACATAGATTTCACATTAATAACATTTTCCTAAGATGCCACTGAAGTCATTTACCTGACCAAGTCCCTTGGCACCTGGGCACCGCACCCTGTTCCTGTTTCGAGTTTGTGTCGAGCAAAAATAGGAGTACAGGGTTTCTGAGCAGACAGCTGCTCCACTTCCTGGACACTGCTGTCAGTCCATTGGGTGTGATGTCATGCCTTGTTACTGACAGCAGAAACCAGGAAGTGGAGCGGTTGTCAGCCGCAGAGCAGATGAGAAGCGGCGAGGGACCAGGTCAGGTAAGGAACTACAGGGGCATTTTAGGAAACCTACAGATTTGGGGGTAGATTTTTATTCCTAGCTTAAGTTATTTTTACACTGGACATGCCCTTTAAAATCAAGCAAGCAGACAGTGATGTCTATAAATATTCCCCCACAAGAACAGTTACTCTTTATTGAATCACTTGTCAGTTTTTAATAAAACATGTTAATCTTTACAGCCCTATAAATGGCATACTGTAAGTATACTGTAACGCTGTGGGAAAAAACGAGACTATCCCAAGTGACTGTTGGTGTTGCCACATTTATCCTGACATATTGATATGTATCAAGGTCTCTCTGACATGAGTCAATTTGTAATCTAATCACATGTCCACTTTAAAAATCAGTTTGCACTGTGTAATGGATAAAATAAAATTACCAAATGATATGCGTAATCATTCAGTGCTATTAGTGCTGAAAGGTGATATTGCAATGACATTGAGAAAATTAGATCTATTCTTCATACAATTATATTGCTACATTTTCAGTCTAATGCCATTCTAATTGGAACAAAGCATTGAAATGTGAAACTAGGTGAATACCACTATCTAATTATATTATATCAACCCATTCTAGAAATTGCTTTTTAAAAGACAAAAGACTGCTATCAGTAATGGTATCCTAAATATGAGACCTCCACCACATTATGTTTTATTCTGTACAGGATATGAAAATAATGACATGCAACGGACAAATTGAGTTTTTAAGTGAATGCATTGTAGTAAAGTTAGATAATATTACACAATACATAATACCTGGTCTGCATGAGAAGTACAATCTTTAGTTTTAGCAACCTCACCTTCAGATTAGAATAAACATTTGTAATAAATAGAGGTATCATTGGATATAATCCTTTGACCAGTATATTATCAGTATATATACATTCATCAGTGTTCTTCGTATAATGAACTTGTACAATGGTATATAAATACAAATATACATATGCACATTCATACATACTGTACATACTCACAATTTTGTTTACTATAACAAATCACTGACCAAAGGTGAAATACCATGCTTGCGGCCTACAGTTCATTATGTACATGTAGTGATTTAAAAAAACAAAAAAAACAACATCATATTTAAAAAATAAATTAAATCATTAAAGTGACTGGGTCACAGTAAATATTTACCTGATAAATCATTTCTCGTTGGTTATTGTTATCCTCTGAGCTATATCAGATGCCCTTGAGCTAAAACAGGACAGAGCTACAAAGCAATGATAATGAAAGACTGTCCAATGGAATGATACTATCAGGTAATTAATGTTTTTATTTTCTTTACTTGGGTTCACTATCCTTTGTTGTTTGTGATGGGCAATCATGTTAGATGTACCCAAGGTTACCTATTTTTAGTATCTGTGATTTGTGTTCTCACGTACAACTGACCTGTACATTGTTTAATCTTTAATCTTGTGTTTTGTTATCTGTAAGGGTGTGTGTATATATAATATATATATATATATATATATATAACAATCAGAAAACAGGTACTGCACACCTTATATCTTCATCTACCTGGTGCTTGTGTGGAGGAGATCGGCTGTATTGCTCCCAAAATATCCAGAAAACCAGTTTCACACCGCACACAGGTTTTAATCTTCAATTTTCTTTTTTTTCACATTAGCCCATGTAAAACGTACAACGTTTCGGGGTTGGCACACCCCTTCCTCAGGTACAACAACGGCTATCATATATATATAACAAATGGAATGTAGCGGCACTATCCACAAAGTATATGAGAGGTAAATTAGGGGCCTGCCCAGGCTGGATCCGGTCATCCACAATATAGGAAAAAATACACAATGATCGGGCGGCGCTCCCAGAAACCTGTATTTATTCACAAGTGGATTTGGACCTAACAAAAGGAATTTTCCTGTGAGTGGAAATGAACTAGTGTGGAATGTGTGCAAAGTCCCTTGTTGTAAAGGACCTTGCTCTCAAGGACATAGAAAAAGAAGGACTTTTAATCATTTGATGGTTGTATGGTGTGTGTGAAAGTTTGAAAATAAGTTTGAAAATAAGATGTTTGTGCTGATAGTGTGCTGTGTTAAGGATTGTGTGTGCAGGACTATTTGTGCAGTAAGCAGATTAATCTTTCTTTCTTCCAGTTAAAGGGGTGCACTGGGCTTCTATATTCTAGTAATGCACTTGTTTTAATCGCAAACAGGTTGTGAAAGGGTTAATAAGTGTTTTGTTTTTTGCCTATCTTCCTGGCTCTTTCACTAATTGGTTTGGGTGCTGGGGCCTATTAGTTGAATAGGATTCACATTGGTTGGACCGGTGGTTTGGACCTAACAAAAAGAAGTTTCCTGTGAGTGGAAATGAACTAGTGTGGAATGTGTGCAAAGTCCCTTGTTGTAAAGGACCTTGCTCTCAAGGACATAGAAAAAGAAGGACATTGAAACAAGAAGGGCAATTAAACAAGGTTGGTGTGTCACTGTGCTGGTGTTGTGTATTAGAAGGGACAGTTTTGTCGGTTCCATGCTATGTGCACCCTGCCACATGTATAGGAACCTGGAGCAGACGTTCCAGGGAACCTATGTCTCTGTAGGTGTGAGTGGATTGCCCATTTGGAAGCTGAGATGGAGAGTCTAAGGGGGCAGCTTGCTGCATTGCAAGGATTGGCAAATCTGGGGGACAGCAGGCTGGGGCCAGTATAGATGTGGGTGGAAGTGTTACAGTGAAGGTTGATGGGGGAGGTAATTTTGTTAGGGTTACTAGGGGAAGTGGGGGATGGAAGGGTAGGGTTGCTTCTTCCCAGATTGCCCATCCCAACAGATTTGCTGCCTTAGGTGATGAAGTGGGGGAGGAAATCTTAGAAATTAGCATGTATGGAGCGGGCTAATCTCTTGAGCACCCAGGGGACTGCCATCTCTAATACAAGGGAGAATGAACTTAGGATCAGAAATGCTAGGTAGGTGGTAGTAGTAGGGGACTCCATTATAAGGAAGGTAGATAGGGTAATCTGTCCATGGGGGTTTTTAGTTACAATTTTATGCATAAAAGTGAAAAGCCTTCCAACCATGTCAAGGTAACCCCAGTATGGAAGGTCCTAACAGTTTACCTTGGGTCATTTTTCTGGGATGACACTCCCTGCTTGGTTGCATTTTCTTGGGAAGGTTGTCTCCCTGACCTTGCATCGGATTAGTATTACAGGATATCACTTCCCCCTGCCTACTGGCTTTTAACAAGGAGGGAAGAGGCCTTTCATCTAATGCTTAGAATTCAAGGTATAAGCCCTCCAATTAAAGGGACTTGTTGGGGGGTGGGGCTACTACCACATGGAAGCTTGGTCAATCTTCCTGCAGAGAAACCCTGCTACAATATATACACAAAAGGGGGGCTGTGGGAGCACTCCTGTGGCAAAATTACTTTATAACAAATAGTGGAACTGCTACTGATCTGACCAAAACATTAGAACAAACAAGAAAAGAGATGATCAATGCACATTCCTGGGCCTCATATATCATAATATCTATGCTAGTGCAAGCAGGGAGTGTCATCCCAGAAAAATGACCCAAGGTAAACTGTTAGGACCTTCCATACTGGGGTTACCTTGACGTGTTTGGAAGGCTTTTCACTTTTATGCATAAAATTGTAACTAAAACCCCCCCATGTTTTTACTGTTTGCACTAGCATAGATATTATGATATATGGGGCCCAGGAATGTGCATTGATCATCTCTTTTCTTGTTTGTTCTTGGTTTCTTTATTTTCACATTAATGGCCTCCTTGACACCTCTCTGATCTTCAAAGGTATGTACTCAGGGGCCTTTTCTTTACCTCTATGAGCTCATTTTAGGTTCTGTTTGTTCCCCAAATCTGAAGCTGACATTTTCCCTTGCCTGCCAGTACTTTTACCTTGATTACATTTTCAGCACATGTGTGATTTCCACTCATACCCCTATGATGTAGGAATATATTAAATCATCAATATTCAAATTGGTGGTGCAGCTGATTAACACTTTCCTAGAAGCAGTGTTGTAGTGTGATGTAGATAGGTCTGGGTAGCTAGTGTGTCCGGATCTGAAATAATATATGTCTCACCTACGGCTTTCACTCCACCAAATCCGATATATAAACAATAAATTGCAGGTGAAACATATTTATAAACATGTTTAAGGGGCTTGAATATGCAGGCAGATTAGACAAGTTAGGGCTGTTTACATTGGAGAAGCGGCGGTTGCGTGGGGACATGATAACCTTATACAAATATATTAATGGCCCATACAGTGAACTCTCTGGTGCATTGTTCACTAATAGGTCATATCAGAGGACTCGTGGACATCCTTTAAGGTTGGAAGAAAAGAAGTTTCATCTTCAAGTTAGGAGAGGTTTCTTTACAGTGAGAACGGTGAAACTGTGGAACTGTCTTCCAGCAGAGGTGGTAATGGCAAGTTCATTGAATAACTTTAAAAAAGGCCTGGATAAGTTTCTAAAACTTAAAAATATTGAGAATTACTGGTATTAATGCATATAGATCTGGTTGATCCAGGGATACTTTCCGATTGCCGTTTGGAGTCAGGAAGGAATTTTTTCCCCCCTTTTTTAGCTGGGTTTTTTTGCCTTCCTCTGGATCAACTGTTAGGTAGGGTTAAAAAAAAAAAAAGGGAATAGGTTGGACTTGATGGACGAATGTCTTTATTCAACCTTAATTACTATGTTACTATGTTACTATGTTGCGGGACCATATTTAAAAACTTGCGATACCGCTGGTTTTCCTTACTGTACGACTGTGTGGTAGTAGTATACCATGCTGTAAACTACCGTAATGATATTCTACGGGCAGTCGTAAATTTACGTTTGCTATCATACATTTACAAGATTTCTGACACCGATCATAAATTAATGATCACCATAACAATCGCTAAAGAAGGCGATGCCACACCTTTATAAATATGGCCCATAGTATGAAGGTCTCTAGCTCTCCCTGTCAGCTGCAGCATTATTAATGGAAAGTGTAGCTTCTTAAAGGGGAATGTTGGAGGGTAGGAAGAGTGTGTTTTTATAGAAACCACATGGTGCAGAACTGTAGGGGGAGGATAGTGAACTGAACCTGATCTTAGCACATCCCTGTGTAAATGCATTTCTCATCAGTGTACTAAAGGGATGTTGGAGGGTAGGAAGAGTGTGTTTTTAATTCAGCTAACACAACTGTAGTACAGAGCTGTGCTAAGATCAGGGTCATCATATTATCCTCCACTTGCAGCACTGCACCATGTTCTATAAGTGTACGTATTATAGGGGAATGTTGGAGGGTATGCCTTTTGCAGCTCTGCACCATGTTCTTTCTATGAATGTACATATTAATAGGAATTATTGGAGGGAATGCCAATTAAAGGGGTACTGTAAGGGCTCGGCCACACTAGCGCGTTTTTCACACTTTTTTGTTCGCATTTGCGCCCGCGATTTTCGCTAAAATGGAAATCATGGGAACGCAAAAATTATGCATGCGATTGCGCGTCCATTCTCGTTTTGCGTTCAAGCATTTTTTCACGCAATCGCATGCGTTTTCTCTTTGTAAATAGTGAAAACACATGCGAAAACGCAAAACAATGTGCATGATTTTGTGCACAAACGCTCGCGATTTTGTGTGTTATAGTGTGGCCTTGAGGAATGCAAACATGTTATATAAAATGAATGCAGCAGGTGGGCTGCCTGTGGGAAGTTTAGCATAAACAAAAATCCTCTTCCAACTAGGGTTCCCCCCTTTGCCTTTAAGACCTGAACACATATATAGGTCTATGTATTAAAAGTTCTTATCATTAAAAATTGTGTAAATTTTGCCCCAACCAAATAGATTTTAAGAACTTTTATTAAATAGGCCTGATAATATCTACACAACAAAAGGTTGTTAGTATTTTCTTTAGAAGCATGATGCAGGCTGATACAGTTTGCATTTAATGCAATGGTACTTAGCACTGCAACATGTAGATTTAATACATGTTTTGGTCTTAAAGGCAAAGGTGGCCTTTAAAATGCATTGCACAGAGCTGTGCTAAGACCATGTTCAAGTCAATATGCTGCACCTGCAGTTCTGAGCTGTTTTGTTTTTATAAGTGTCCCTTGTAAAGCGGTCAGTTCAATTCTACTGGGGTCGCCACCTTTCCCTTTAAGACTCAAACTCTTAGTGCTACTCTCACTAGTGCATTTTGGATTGCGGTTTGTGATCCGATTGTGTAGGCATGTAATAGCCTATGGGCTATTACAAGCGCGTTTTTCAGGCGATTGCGATTTTTCAATTGTATTGAAATCACAGCAATGCATCAAAAACTTGCAATCTTGCAATAGCATGCATTTTCAGAATGAAAAAAGACAAATCACAAGCACAAACACATGTAAATGGAATGCGCTTGTTTGTGCGATTCAGGTGCGTTGCAGTGTGGCTGTGGCCTAAATCTACATTGCAGCAATACACACACTAATATAAATGGTAGAGTGCAGAAATAAACACATACAAAGACACACAGGCTCATTTACCCCGAGATGATATCGCTCTGGGTAAATGTCTTGTTCGTGATTCAATATCACGTTTGTGAATGTGGGTAAATCCCGGTAAGGTATTTACCCACTGCAGGATTTTAATGACGGCTATTTGCTGGTGTTAAATCCTGGGCTAAAACTAACACAAACGCGATATTGAATCGTGTGCGATGGATGCACGGGTAATTTTTTGTATAACCCCTGCATCCAACGCTAATATAGAGTTGAAGTCACGCTAACCAGCTAGCACGACTTTAACTCCATATATCTGCTCAGTGAGTCTGGGTTAATGAGCCTGACAGTCTTTTGCAGAAATGAAGGGTTAACAAGTTGCTTTTTACATATGAAAATGGTTAACACCTTCCCCCACTATGTTTGAGCAGGAAAATCTGCTAATAATATTCACTGCTATCTCTGATGATTAGCTGGGAGACACTGGCAGGTGGGGAATCTGAGTTCAACTGTTGCATGTAGCTTAGCATAAGGGGAGTGGGAAACAAACACAAGGTAGCTAGTTAGCATGTGCAGAAGCAGTTTTGGTACCTGGACCACCAGGAAGAGGCAACATTAGAAGCCAGCCGTGACATCATAGATTGCTAGTACTCAGAAATGTTCTATAAATGAATTCTACACTAAGAGGCTGAATTCAGAGGTGAGAGATAAATGGTTTTACTAAGTGACAGTTATAAAGTCTGTGGAGCTGCCTTTGAATTTTGGGTTTAGTTCTCCTTTAAGATGCAGGTTACATGGCTAAGTCCTGGCCCGAAGAATAGACTTTTCTGTGCTGGGCCATACATTGGTGCAGTTGCTGTTTAGTCTCCCCAACATACAAATCAGAGCACTCTTTACTGCACTGCGTATATGATGTCGCTTTTCTTGTGTTTTGGTACTGGGTCTTTCGGATGTACCAATCGCTGCCTCACTGTGTTGTTTGGTTTGAAGCAGACAGGGATGCGGTGTTTTTTTTGAAAATTCTTCTTAATTTCTCGGAAACCCCTGCTACATATGGGGTAACCATATTCTTTCTAATGTCTTGCTTTCCCCCTTCACTGTTGGTGTTGGTGTTCTTTTCTTTCCTTCTACTTCTTGGCCTTTGTCAAAAGAAGTAGAAGGAAAGAAAAGAACACGAATACCAACAGTTGGAAGGAAAAAGGGGGAACAGGAGGAAAGCAAGACAGGAGAAAGAATATGGTTATCCCATATGTAGCAGGGATCTTCGAGAAATTAAAAAGGATATTCAAAAAAACACCATATCCCTGTCTGCTTTAAACAACACACTGAGGCAGCAATTGGTACATCCGAAAGACCCAGTACCAAAACACAAGAAAAGTGACATCATATACACAGTGCAGCGCAGTGAAGAGTGCTCTGATTTGTATGTGGGGGAGACCAAACAGCAACTGCACCAATGTATGGCCCAGCACAGAAGAGCCAATGAAGATTGTAATGTCAATATCTTGGCAAAGGAACATGACTGGTTCAAGAGAGGTTTCAAGGAGGCCATTTATGTGAAAATGAAGAAACCAAGCCTGAATGGAGGTGGGGTGGTTTAACACCCACTGTCTGTCATGTACAATGCTGTTTTGACATCTTACCCTGGGCAGTTTGGATAACACTCCTTAGCTGTCATATGCTAACTGGGACTTTCAAGGGTACTTATATTGCCACAGATTCTTGTACAAGTCATTCTAAATTGAGAAAGCCAGTCGGATGACTAGCAAAACGTCTTCAAGAACTAAACATTAAGTCCAGTTGATCTAACTACATACAACAGATATGCCAGTGTTTGTTAACAAAGAAAACAGGCTTTCCCTGTATGTATCTCATGAACCAATTATCATTTAGTGGATGTTAGAGGTGTCCAACTTACTATAGTTAAAATACAAGTTCACTTATTTCATCCTATATACTAACCCACAGGATGCATGGGTGCACCACAGACACACCATGGATGCACCATGGAAGCACTGCACTAGTGCAAGTCAACCACCAGGTGGTGCATAACCCAGAAGTTTGCCGCATGCACAAGAGGGATTCGCAGGGGGGGAAGCACAGGCGGACAACAAGTGCACCGGGGGTGGGGGTTTTACTATTTTCAAAAAAACTTTCATCTAAATTTAACCAATGAGATTTAAAAAACATTTAAAATGTATTGGCAGTGTTTCTCAACCAGGGGTCCCTGAGAGGTTGCATGGGGGTCCTCAAGAGATTGACAGAAACTGTATGGATCCACCATTTCGATGAATACAAATATTTTTTTCTATATATTTATCAATATTCTGTATAAATTAACAGGGTTATTCAATAAAATTTCTTATTGTTTAAAATGGTGTTAATTTTGCCCCAACCAATCAGATGTAAGCTTACAAATGTTAAATAAGATCTGATTGGTTGGGGCAAAATTAGCACCATTTTAAACGATAAGAACTTTTATTGAATCTCCCTGTATGTGTTTGATGAGAGATAAAAATAAGTAATAATGTTTTTCTGTAAGGGTTCCCCCCCTGCATTGAGATATATTTATAGATCTATCATTTATATTTGTAAAAATTATGTATTTTGAGGATTTGATGACTGGGTAAGAAAAAGATAATTAATAATATACAATCATTATTTTATGTAAGGGTGCCCCGAGATGCAAAAATTGGTTTCAGGGGTCCCCACAAATAAAAGGTTGAGAAACACTGACCCAGAGCATATTTATAATTTAGAAATATGACCCTTAATTTCTATTATTTATCCTCATTAAATTCACACAAAGGTTGATGTACCTGTATCTCTAACACAGGTACATCAGCCAAATGTTCAAGTAATTTTCAGAAAATTATTATTCTAATAATTATTATAATAAACTTACAGATTGAGAGATCCTGCAATGTACTGAACACTGTAAGCTGTGCTGTGCACGCTGCTCTTACGACTCAAACCAATTCCCATTATGCTGGTATGGGGCATGTTCTGGTTATGGGTGATTTCAATTACCCTGACATTGATTGGAGTAAGGGAACTGCCGGCACCTCAAAAGGTACCAAGTAGAGATGTCCGAACTTCGCAAAATCCGGTTCCCCCGAGGATCCGAAAATGTGGCTTGCTCTGTCCAAAAATGTGAAAAATCCGTGAAATTTTGAATTTACGAGGATTTCTCGTATTTTCCCGTATTTTCGAAAATACGAGAAATCCTCGTAATTTAGAAAATTTTCAAAAACGCGGTTCGGAAAAGTTCCGAAGGCGGAAAACCCGCGAAATCCGCCGTTTGCGAACAAGGTAAATCCGCAGCGGATCCGGGTTCGGATCCGCAAACTGGGCCATCACTAGTACCAAGTTCTGAAATTTCCTTTATGAGCATTTTCTTTCAGAGATGGTAAAAGTTCCTACTACACAGGATGCATTGTTGGATCTGGTGATATCTAATAACCCTGAGCCCATTTTAGAGATGAAGGGAATAGGAAGCTTAGGGAATAGTGATCATTATATAGTGTCATTTAAAATAGTTTGCAAAAAACAAAAGTGCACTGGGTTAACAAAAAGTTATAAGTTTAGGAAGCTAATTTTATGTTGTTGAAGGAATCGCTCCTGCTCATAGACTTAACTCCGAAAAACAGTTGATCAAGAGGAAGGCAAAAAAACCAGCTAAAAAAAGGGGGTGGGGGAATTCCTTCCTGACTCCAAACGGCAATCGGAAAGTATCCCTGGATCAACAAGAACTGTAGTAGATAAATAATACCAGAATTCTCAATATTTTTAGTTTTAGAAACTAATCTAGCCCACTTTTAAAGTATTTAATGAACTTGCCATTAAAATCTGCTGGAAGACAGTTCCACAGTTTCACCATTCTCACTGTAAAGAAACCTTTCCTAACCTGAAGATGAAACTTCTTTTCTTCCAATCGTAAAGGATGTCCACGTGTCCTCTGATATGACCTATGTGAACAATGCACCAGAGAGTTTATTTTATGGCCATTAATATATTGTATAATACGGAAACATTGCTTCTAATGTAAAGAGCCCTAACTGCATAGTCAAGGCCCTCCATTCCCTTTATTATTTTAATTTCCTTTCTTTGAACTGCTTCCATTTCCAAGATGTCCCTTTTGTATGGGATTCCAAAACTGCACCACATATTCCAAATGAGGTTTACAAGTGCCTTGTAAAGAGGGAGTATAATGTTTTTTTCTCTTGAATCTATTCCCCTCTTTATACAAGCCAATATCTTGCTAGCTCTAGCAGGTGCTGCCTGGCAGTGTTTGCT